>JAVJIF010000549.1:0-140366 GCA_038442645.1 Agave tequilana | reverse complement strand
AAATATGAGCGGGAGCGCCTTCAATGCTTTCAAATCCGTGGCGCCGATCGAGTGGAGCCCGCGCTGTACATAACCCTCGTCCGCGGCCTCCGGGGACCCGCAAGCTCCACCGGCGGACCCTAGACGCGATGCGCCTCCGCCGCTGCCACCGCACCGTCGCCCACCGCAACACCCCCTCCCTCCTCGGAATGCTCAATCAGGTCCAGTCCATCTGTTTATTTCTTGAAATCACCCCCAATTCGCTCGCTCTTCTTGTTGGTATTGATTACTGCATCAATATGGCGTTGTTTAGGTGAAGAGATTGATTGTGGTGGAGACCGAGGCCATGTACAATGCGCGGAAAGCAGAAGGATGAGGAGCACAGAGCCCTCCGCCCTCCCATTGTCGTCAGCCATTCGCCACCTCCAGCATCTGATTCGTCTCAGTAAAGGTGATATTTTTATTTATTTATTTATATTGCAGCATGTTGAATTTTCTTATAACCTTAAGAAATCTAGAGAAGGTTTTTCTTTGAATTAGGCATGTCAATGGGTCGGGTCTGAACCCGACTTGTACCAAACCTGATTAGACGGTCTGGTAACCAGTTTCTATGCCCACAGACCTGTTTAGGACCCGAAACTATTTACCCTATTAGTAAACGGGTTGGATCTGATTTTACTTGAACCATACCCGATTAGACCCGAACTCGTTTAATTAATAACTCTAGCTCTAAACCTCTCACTCACTCTCTCCATCGCCTCCCTCTCCCTCTCCCTCTTCAGCCTCCTAGCGTGTCAGATCGCTTCCCTAACCATAACCCTAACCCTCCCTCTCAATCTCTCTACCTCCCGACGTGTTGGATCGCCTCCCTAATCCTAATCCTAACCCTCAGCCTCCCGGCGTGTCGTATCGCTTCCCTGACCATAACCCTAAGCGGCCCTCTCACTTTCTCAGCCTCCCGGCATGTTGAATCACCTCCCTAGCCCAAACCCTAACCCTAACCCTTAGCCTCCCTCTCACTCTCTCTCTCTCATTGCCTCCCTCACATCCGCCTTGAGGGAGGAGGGAGGAGTTGTCAGCGGAGATGAGGGAGCGCATGGAAGGGGAGGCGAGGGTTTGGGTGAGAAGGCGGGAGATCTCGGGGTCCGCGAGGAAGCGATGGGGGTGGACGATGCGGGACATGGTGTTGGCGAGCTCCAAGGAGAGGATGCTAATTGGATCGTGGCCTGAGGTGATGAGGTAATCGGATCGGGTGGTAATCGGGTTTGGATCCGTCACTAAACAGGACGGGTATAAGAACAGTTGTTCTGAACCTGTGGGTAATCGGGTTGGGTGTGGTACCTGTAATGGTAATCGGATTCAGGTCCGGTAACTACTATACCCGCCCGAACCTGACCTGTTGGCAGGCCTAGTTTGAATGGCAATCTTATGGTCTGCATGGATTAAGCTCATGCATTCTAGGGAGTGAACTTCTAAAAGTCCTTAAGGTGGGGAGAAGTTTCGACGAAGGGTGATTGCTTGCTTGCTTGGAGACGGCAAGTTAAAGAGGGAGGTTGCATGTGCAATTAGCGAATAAAAGATTTTGTGTCCTCTTAGTGCAATTATGCTGGCCTATGCATTGCATGTTTTGTAGGGTACCTTGACCCCTTCTCTATTTTATAACGCGAATAGAGAGATATTATAGAAAAGGAAAGCTTAGGAAGAGGTGAAGTTGTGCTCTAGTCTTGCCTTCAATTAGACGCATACAAGCTTACTTAAGTCACAAGCTCAATAATAGACTACAAGACTGAATATGCCAAGCATGTTGCTAAATGGTCATTGGCATGCATCTTGGATTTTATCAGCAAGTCAAGAGCTTCTCCACTTGTATTTCAAGTCGAGCATTGTATTCACAATGACTAACACAAGCGAGCAATATCCAACCTACTACATGCCAAATTCCTTTTAGTCATTGGGCGTACTATTGGATTCTCAGATAGATTTGATTATCAAAGCAGTTGACTTGCAAGTGAACTTCAACTTATCTCTCAAAATGATTCTTGGAATATCTTTCTTGAAAGTGGTTAAGGTACTTGATTTAAGTTTTCTTAAATCTTTTAATCTGTTTAATTCTATTAAGTAGGAACAGAAAATTTGATGGGCAAACTCTTTATGATGATGGTTCAATTGCTATTTCAAACTAACACTTCACATTGGCGCTCAAACTGTTTATAATAGTTGAGTTGTTAGATTTCCTACAGAAAGCAGGTTCTCTAGGGAACATGCATTTTTCTAGTCTAGGTTTGTGATCAAGTTGTTATAACCATGGTTTAAAATCTTAGTATCAGTGTCGACCAAATAGTTTTTATTATCAATATTGTCAACATTAGTTATATCATAATCGATTGACATTTGAAACCACGCTTAGGTGATAAAAGTTGCATAGAGTAGTGAATTAATGTATCTATTTATTTGTTTGTTTGTATTGAAAAGCTAGTTTGGGGTTTTAATAGATCTCGGTTGTAGTATAAGGGACAGGTTTGTTGAAGAAGGTAACTGGAACAAATAATCCGATCTAAATTCCATCATGTATATATAAATATGGATGTCGAGTATCCATCGCCTACAATATGTGGACGGACAGTTGTAGTGCTAAACTATCAAGAATATCTGAAAAGATATCCAATTGACCAAATACATATTATGAATATACAAGAAGGTACTAGCTTCTATAGATTAATTTCTAGTTAGTATTAAATTATGTAACATAATGGTAACAAAACTGGCATGATTTCTTTGGGAAAAAAATAGCTAGTGCTGTAGGTGCTAGGAGGTTCTGGATGCTGGGTGGTTCTACGCACCTGACCCCTACCTAGGGAATCACCTTGGAAAAAAGTCTTCTTTTCTAACTAAAAGATGAAAAAAACAACAAAAAAAATATAAAATCGCATGAAACTCAGGAAAATCCCATAAATTTGGGAAAATTCTTTAGAAGAAATTGTTAAAAGCAGAAAAGGAAGAAAGCAACAACATGACAAAGAGAATGAAGAAGAAAGCGTAGCATGAAAAAAAAAATAAAGAAAGCTAAATAATGAAAAAAAAGGAAAAGTTAAGAAAAGAAGTGAAAGAGAAAAGAAAAGGAAGAAGAAGAACTGAAGAAACAATAGCAGCAAAGCAATAACACCCAATAATTAGCATGGTTCAATTAAATAATTTGTAATAGGAAGAACAATGTATAAAATATGAAATAGATGCATTTTGTGAGCAACAATCATTGTCTGCATCGGCCTTACTATCAAAATATGGTTTGTGCTGGGAAGCTTAAGGCTAGGATCTGTTTTTGGAAGCTTAAGGGTAGGGTTTTGAGAATTTGAGAAAGAGAGCAGAGGGAGGAAAGGAAACCCTCAAACTAGATATAGTTTGAGTATTTATAGCATGGACACTCTTATCATAAAGCCGTGTTGTGTCACATACATGTCCGACAAAACACGTGTTGTGTGTATTTTTAAGAATTTGTCACATGTTCGCGTGTCATATCCATGTTGGTATGGTCGTATTCGTGCAACATAGATATGAGTAGTTAGAGATTATATAGCTTACTTATGTGGGTCTAAAACACCCGATTGTAGGTTAGGCACCCCCAAGTGCAACCACATATGCCCAAATCCCACTTATGCTTGAAACTGGACGATATAGCGTTCTTCCTCCTAGTCGGGTTGTCTTCTAGTGAAACTAGTAAGGTTTTATACATTTTAAGGTTAATCCCCTTTTCCTCCGGTTGTTAATCATATTCAATGATATTGTGTAAGTACATGCACTTGATATGAACTCAAGTTTGTTTCTTTATCAAAATATTGATATTAAGTTCTTTATCCGAACGATGTTAATACCTATATCCGCTTCATTCACACTTACTATTTGGTGACAGCTAGGAAGGCAAGGTCACCATATGTATGAATGGTTGGTAACATTATCAAGACTGCATATGAATTTGAAAATTTTGATCATGGCCTCACATGAGTTAGAACTACCCATGTTCAACACTTTGTTGCATAGGGAATTATTTAGTTCGAAAATTATCATTATTGACCATAGTTCATGTGTGTGGATGTCCACTCTGTGGCCTTTTATGCAATATAGTATTTTGATAATTGATGGGTTGCAAGATAAATTAGGAAGGTTGGTATAGATCGCGTACCTGATAAATAGGGAAGGTTGGTCTAGATCACCAGATCATGGATCTTTAGCTATGGTTCAAAGTCGTGGTCTCGGCCGTCGACTTGGCGGGCACCGTTTCACATTGGTCGCGGCGTCACAGTCCCGACTCGGGGGGAGACACGCGAAACGCTACATAGACGGCTAAAAATTCTAAAAAAATCACGACAAATCTTAAAAAAAGTAGATATCAAATTTTGACATATAATATGTCCAAAACATATCACGTAGCACACTAAACATGAAGACAATACATAAATACGTGCGTCGTGGTATTAAAATGTCCAAATAAATGCATAATTTAGTAATTTATATGAAATTAATTTAATATAAATTAACTACTCTTTTCACAAAAGTAAAGTTTAGCTTTACTTTTCTAGTAAAAATTTAAATTATATGAAATTAATTATATGAAATATTGGCCTTGACTTGGCCTCGACTCGGGTGACTTGACCGAGTTGGCTCCGAGTCAAGCAAAACAATGCAATAGGTTGACTCGTGGACTGGTCTCGGAACGGAAAGGCCGTTCCAGTTCCGACTCGACCGATTTGGAACCGGAACAACTGAGTTTCTGAACCTTGTCTTGGGCCTCTTGGTAACCGTCAAGCTAGCTAAGTGTTGAATATACTTGTTTTCCTTTTATGATCAAGTATATGCAAGCTATATATGTGAATAGCCTATTGAGGTACCTTGATTGAGTACTTCAAGAGTGAGTGACACACCCAACTCGTGTCCTCATCCACTTGCACCTTTTTACCTTATGTCTCTATCTTCTGTTCTCCTCTTACTACTTTCATTAACGAAGCTTAGGTGCTATTTGATCAACTCTCTCTCTCGCTGTATATGTTTGTGTCTATCTCATTACAGAAGCTATATGCTTTTAACAATCTAAAAAGACAAAATTCTTAGATTTCTCTTCAACGGTCTGAACGATGTCTAACTTATCGACATTTACAAAAGATAAGTCACAGACAAGCTGAAGACTAGGGACAAGGTAGCAATTTAGACTCTATTGATCCAGTAAAGCAGACAATAGGCCAAAGTTGCCTTTGAAGAGAATCCAAAGCAAGTCTATGAAGTCAGGTCTAATCGAGAATCGCTAAAAGGCCGAAGCCATAAGCTTCACACGAAGCTTCCCATTTAGCACCGCCAGAGGCTGATCCAAGGGCTTCGTGCTAAAAGCTTTATCCCTAACTTCACTGGAGGGAAAAGATGGTTCGCCTCCGCTATGAGCTAAGTCTTAGCTTCGCATGAGGCTACAAAGGTTTCACCAAGCTATGAGCCAAGTCTTAACTTCGCACGAGGCTACGAAGGTAACTTCACCTGAAGCTATGTGCTAAGTTTTAACTTCGCATGACTTAGCTCCGCAGCGAGCTTTACCGGGTCATCAAATTGATCGTTTTAAAATCCCACGTGGGGTTAGTGGGTGAACACCATTAGTTTAGTGGTATGCCACTTTAAGTGGGCGGTTACACCCGCCTACTTCGTCTCACATTAAGTGGAGACAGTTAAGCACGAGGGCGAGGAGTTCGCACGAACTCTCTAGCTTCGCCGGAAGCTTGCAAGTAGCTTCGACGCAAGGTCATTGTAGCCTCGCGTGAAGCTTAAGACTGATTTAGCCTTGCTGAATTTAAGGGGGTGGTTACACCCCATTTTCGCTATAAATAGTCCCTTGCTGAGCCAAGGAGTAGCTGGCTAGAGAGAGGAAATTGGCTAAAAAAATTCAAGAAGAGATTCTTAGAGAGAGTGTTTTCTTGTTCTTCTGCTTCCAAATACTCAATTTTCAGAACCAAGTGAGAAGGAAATCCTATTAGGAGGCAGCGTGATCACATGATTGACTGCATCGTCAAAGGGATAAAGTGATCGCGCACTGATCAGATTCCTACCGACATACTTTCCCAGAAATTTCAGAGGAGATCTACCTTTAATTTCCTTTTAATTACTTATAACTTCGCTCCTCAATATTCTTTTTGTAAGTTTTCCCCGAACATATACTTTCAATGGAAAACATATGCTAGACTTAAATCCCGTTGAAACCCTTATCCTCTCTCTCTCTCTATCTCTCTCTCTCTCTCTTGTAACAAAGGTAGTTCCTTAGGACTTGAAGCCCCTTGAACCCCTACCCTCTCTTTCTCGTAAAAAAGGATGTGCCCTTGACTTAAACAAGGAACCTAGGACTTTCTACAACCAAACATCAACCATGTACCACCCGAGCTAGAACACAAGGACCTTTAACCAACTATCGAGACGAGCAATAACCAAAAAATCTCTAATGTGGTATTGGTGAAGGGTCTGAGTTGGGTGTATCTTCTCCACCAAAAATTGTAACATTGGTAAAGATTGAGGGGTTCAATTATCACTTTGTACGTGATTGTTCACCGGTCTGGTTGGCAATATTGTTGGAAGCAATGTCATTGGTGGTGTTGTGAGCAATCATTGCTAGTGGAGAGGAGCACCAACCAATGATATTAGTATATTGATGTGGTGTTGCTGGCAATCATGGCGAGGTATGTTGCACGGGCACGACATTGTTGAAATGGATACGACACGTGGACACATGCCAAATTCTTAAAAATACACACGACGACATGTGTGTGCGACACGCATGTCGAACATGACACGGCTCTATGATAGAAGTGTCTGTGCTACATAGATGGCGAGTAGTGGCGAACTTGCCCCTTATCTTGGCTGGAAAGGAATGTATTGTTATGTTTCTCATCTATGAGAGAAACACATTAGGGGAGATAAAGCGAGAGGAGAATTGAGAAGAAACCATAGTAAAATACTCACACAATATGTAGAATACTTTTACTATGCTTGTTGGTTACTCCAAAAACTAATATTTAGGACATCATAGTAGGAATACCTAACCTACACGTCATGGAGTTACTTTAGTAACACGAACACTTTCTATATTTAAATAGTTAAACATTGGATGTACTTTTTGTTTATTACAATATCAACTACTTGGGGATGTTTGGCAAGAATCATAGCAATCATGATTGAATAACTGGCCCTCATATTGAGTGTTGAGTTGAGCATACTTTACATTGTTCGGTGATGTTTAGCAAGAGTGCTGTCCTTGTGATGAAAATCACTACCAGTCATATTGAAATTCTCAATCACTATGTTCAGAGTTCTCGGATAACTGTTACTATATATGAAATTCTCAATTCAAGTTTATATATATATATATATATGCAATCTTTCATTTAGGGAAGTTTAAGGAGGACTGAGTCAGATCACAAATAAATATTGGCTAGTCTTAGGTGGAGACCTACCTCCAAAATATGCAAAATATATGTTAGTAGTTGAGTACAGATTCTTTAAAATAAAGGTTCAAAAAATAAAGAATACTACTCTCTGAAATGGTAAAACTGACATAGGAAAGAAGAGACAAATAGATGGGATCAGGAGAAATCCTTATTATTACCCTAAATGCCATATGATAGACGAGGAAGCAGAAAGCGGGGGGCAGAGGAGGAAAAGTAAATGAGTGAAGGGTTGTGTTCTTGGTTGTCAGTCTAACTGGAGACATGAAGTATTGGTGTGCAGTGGTGGGAGACATGATGTGAAATGATGGTGACCACATGTTCCTTCTCGCTCTTTTTTTCTCTTCACATTTCCTGGCTTTTTGACAACTAAAGGTAGATGAAGGTGGTCATTCAGAGCCTGGTAAGGATTGGTCGATCTTGCTAGCTGAAATGTAGAGGTGTTTCCTTTTACCCTTTTCTCTTCCTTTTTCTTCTCTGGCCTTTTTTCTTTTTAAGGGTTGGTGGTTAGGGAAACCCCTCAGATAAGATTTTCTTCATTGAATGTGTAACACTTTCAGATAATTAGCAGTAGCCTCTGCTGTATTAGCAGTAGCCTCCTACTATTTACAACCCTATTTTCTTCTCTCTATTAAAATAAGTGAGAGTAACTTGGACTTCCAATTAGGCACTGTAGACTCAAGTTTGGTTCTTGGACATAAAAATGTAGAAATCTAATGGGTCATCTTGACAAAACAAGCATAGGATACTTAGGACCATATCCTCACACTAGCCTATGCAAGTCTAGCTCCATTTGCTATGTTTCCTTTGTTGGTTCACCATGCAACAAATTCTTACGTCATAATCAATTCTCGGTAAACAACATGTGTTATAGAAAGCCCTCTTCTAGGTTGAATTCACAAGCTTGGTAGGAAACACTAAAATTTATTACCAACAATCTCAAATATGCAGGTATTGTTGAATCAACTAAACCTTAAATGTTGTTTCAAAAGCTTGTGGTTTGGTGCTAAACGAAGACCTTTTGTTTAATTTAGGTTGTGTTTGGATGTCTAACAAAATCACAAAAATGTGTGATTTTGTGTGAATTTTGAAAACAATAATTCATGATATTTTTTAGATGAGTGTTTGGACATAAGAAATTTAGAAAATCACTTAAAATCATGATTTTAGAAATTTCTATTCTGATTAAAAATTTCAAATTTCGTGATTGTCTTGTCTAAATACATGGGTGTATTTTCTATTTTGACTTGATAACTTTTCAAACCAAATAATGAATATTTAAATTCTTTAAAATCCTAATTCTGCAACTTTCAAATCTATAAAACTAAAAAATCTGATTTTTTATGTTAAAATATCCAAACACAACCTTAATAAAAATTGTTTTCTTTTTCCAGAAATTAGCTAAGTTGAAAACACAAGTGCAATTAGAAAACACATGATAACAAAATCTTATGTAATAGTGATGGTCTTTCTGGAAATCATCCAAGTTGAAAATGACAGCACAATTAGAATATATGTACAGTTTACAAGGATAAAAATAAGATTTGCAAGTATAAGATTTTCTACACCACGAAAACGACATATCTTTAATTTATGCATTCTTCAACCAGAATTAAATTCATTCCCCCCCCCCCCCCCTAAAAAAAAAAGAGGGCGGAAAAGGCCACGCACGCACGTAGGAAAACAAAAATCCTGATGAAATGTTAAGCTTCAATTCGGTAAGTCATAGAATTGCGTCACTTGGAACCGGTGGAAACAAGGCATGTCTATCTCTAGCTTGGATTATGAAACTTGAGTTTGAACTTCATTCTAGCTTATTAGAATGAATAAGAAACTGACGTTTTCTTGAAAAACCGTGATAGCTGCGAGCATTTTATCTCGATCCGTCGTGCTTCTAAAACTTGTTGTCTAGCTCAAAAACCACATATTAGTTGTTATCTTCTCCATTCCTATAATTCTAGAGCCAAGACAGCCTATGACAATTTTATAGTTAGAGTGTCTTTGATTTGATTATCACCCTATGATATGCATTTTATTGTTCCTCCCTCCATCTATTGATTTTCATATTTCGGACACATACTATGCACATTGAAATAAGATTAAAAAAATTAATAGTGAAATATAGTTATCTTATGCTGATTGGTATTATCAAATAATTGTTTTTTAATATATATTGTATTATACATTGTTAACAAAATTTGATTTATCTATACCACAAGTTAGTAAGCAAAAGTTTCACTAATTCTAATATGAATTTAAGTATGAGATAATATATAAAAAGAGAAGAAAATATCAAGTGTTAATTATCATGTACGTATCCAAAAAGAAATAAGATATAGGAAAGAATATGCTAATATTTTCAATGATTTTAAAAAATTGATAAGTTTTTTGAAACTTAATTAAACACAAAAAAATTGAGATTTATTTTCTTCACTTAGTTGTGGGTTTTTCTCTAAAAGCAAGACTTTTTTATTTGTAAGGAGAAATTTTGATCTTTCTATTATTTTTTATTTTATATATAATTTTTGGGTGTTTTAGATTTATCTCTCTGTTATATAATAACTTGCAAATTAATTACTAAGTGGTTTCAAATTGAAAAAAATATAGAGATATGTATTTGGATCGAGATGAAAAATAAAAAGAGAGGATGATGTTGGATAGAGATAAGAAAAGGATTACACAGGAATCAAAACTCTCGAGATTGAGATTGTTGAGATTAAAACGATATTAAATTTTGAAACCGTATTTATCAGTTAAAAATTACTAAAACAGTCATGTCTAATTATGTTATATTTAAAGTTTTCAAATAAAATAATTGCTTTTTCCACAAACTAAAATTGACTGTGTGAATGTTTTTGGAACATTCCAATTGGTGTTTTTTTATAGTAGTATAGATAATGTGACTCTTTTTTCCTTGCAATGGATTCTCACTTTTTTTCTTCTTAGATTAGATTATTGGTTATTGGGCTATTGGGCTTCTACCCATTAACCCATATTCATCTCTTATATTATATATTTCCATGTTTACCTCTAATGAACGATCAATTTAGGGTTTTGATTTGCTAACTTGGTATCAGAGCAATAATCTTAACCCTAACCTTAACCCTAATCTTAACCGACCCTTCCTCTCTCTTTCTCGTCTTCACCATTGTCTTCATCTTTCGAAGCCCTGTCAGCCTTACTGCAGCCTTACCGACGCCCAGTTGGCCTTCCCATAGCCTCGCCGAGCCCCGTCGGCCTTCCTGCTGCCTTGCCGAGCCCTGCCTGGCCTCCTGCAGCCCCGCCGAGGCCCCGCCAGTCTTCCTACAGAGTCCCTGACCCTGATTTGGTCATGATCCCTGTTTTAAATATCAGCCGAGTCAGCCGAGATATCGTCCGATATCTCCTTTTTTGTCTGTTGCCGATACGATATGGGAAAATCGTTCGCCATATCGTTTGCAGCAAAAATGACCGATATTTGAAGTATCGGCCGATAAGTCGCCCGATATCGGCCGATAAGTCGCCCGATATCGGCCGATAAATCGCCCGATATCTCGGCCGATATGAAATAACTTATTTATTGCACGACTGCGTGTAAATGTACATTATTTTTTACTGTCTTTGCATGCATATTACGTCATTTTTATTAGGTAGATGATTTCTATGACACTAAACCAACTTAGTTATCAATATTTCATTATATATAGTGTCTGATATGAACGCCCGATATGCGCGCGTATCCCCGATATCTCCCCCGATATCTGATATCCGATATGAAAACCCACATCCGATACGATCCCGATATCCGATATTTAGAACCTTGGTCATGATTAATCTAATTTGAATCTGATATGACTTCTATACTTCTTTTTCAAAATTAAATCATGTATTCCCTGATTTCCTGGCTGTTTATTGGCTACTACTGGTTGTTTTTTTGGTACTTTCGCTGTCTGGCTAGGATATCAGATACTACGAGCTCCTCCTCCATACTTATTTCTTCACCTACTGTTGAGACTTTCGTAACCAAGATTGTTTTGGGCACTATTATCGAGTTGAATGACTCCAACTACTTATTATGGAAGCATGCTTTTTGCATATTTATTGGTGCTCAGGAAAAGTTGGATCATCTTCTTGAGTCCCCACATGCTGCAGATCCCACTTATACGACCTGGCGTTCTTGAGATTATTGTGTGATGACCTGGCTTCTCAACAGTATAGAAGAAAAGATTAGTGATAATGTCATGTTCTTGACTACCGCTAAGGAGATGTAGGATACCCTGAAGGTGATGTATAGGAATGAGAAGAATTCGTCGAGGGTGTTTGAGATTTATGAGCGCCTATTTGAGTTCAAGTAGGAAAATCGATCTGTGCCTGAGTTCTATGAAGAACTTGAGTCTGATAGATGAGTTAGAGATGCATCAACCTTCTATTAATGATGCATTGACACTAAGGGATATCATCAAGATCTCGTAGTGTCGAAGTTTTTGTCTGGCTTGAGTCCCTCACCGCGTTTTCAAATGTGACGGCAAATACTGGGAGGAGATAGTGTTCTCATATTGACTGGTACTTTCTTCAGAGTTATGTGTGTGTCGACTGGAGATGATGTGTCATTTACACCAACTATTGAGCAACCTGCCATGGCCTCCGAACGTGGCAGAGGTCGTAGTCGTGGCCGTGATTTTGGAGGAGGATGTGGATCCTTTGGAGTTGACGCGGCTCATGTGATGGCAGACAAAGTGACTTTAATTAGGGACCCCAACAATGTAAGCATTGTGGTAGGAATAATCACATCTCTGAGAAGTGTTAGGAGAAATTTGGTCGCCCTGATGGGCACTACTTACCAGCTGACTCTGCTACCCCGGGTGAAATTGCTCATGCTCGATCAGCCACTCAGTCTGGTTCTTTTCCATCTTCCACTATGGTATTGTCAAAGGACGAGTACGATAGACTACGTCAGCTCGAGTTCTCTCAGAGTAGTCATTTAGCGACTCATGCATTCTTTAGAAGGTATGAATGCCTATATTGCATTTTCTCAAAAGCCCTGGATATTAGATTCGGGAGCCTTATCTCACAAGACAAGTATTAAGCAAAAATTTGTCTCATTACATCTCTCATATAAATTCTCTTCTATTAATATTGTTGATGGTATCCAATCTCCTTTACTAGGCAATTGGTAGTTCATGCTACTTTATCCTTGACTCTTGCATATGTCCTTTTTGTCCCAAAATTTCATGTTAGCTTATTTTCTATCAGTAGACTTACCTAGCAAAATAACTGCAAAATAACATTTCTCCCTTCCTACTGTGTTTTTTAGTACCCATCGACTGGAGGAGGATTAGTTCGAGGCATGAGAAAGGAGGCATGTACTATCTGGACGACACAGTATCACTCACTGGTTTAGTTGCAAGCATGGTTCAAAATCATGGTCATGGCCGCTAACTCGGCGGGCACTGAGGCGCATCGCGTGGTGTCTCTGATCGGTGTCGGGTGATACACGCAAAACGCCACATAGAAAGCTCAAAAAATTCTAAAAAATCACGAGAAATTTAAAAAAAACAGACATTAATATTTATGTATCACACGTCCAAAACAAGTTTGTTTTGAGGAGTAATTGGAGAAATATGATGATTGGGAGGTAAATTTAGAAACATGAAAGATTTGAGAGGGTAAATATAAAAAATTCAAAAAAAAGAAAAAAGAAAGGTTGAGGGGCAGAGATAGAGAGAGGAGATCGGATGAGAGAGGGGAGAGACGTAGAAAGATCAAAGGAAGGGTGAGTCTCTTTCCCACCCTCCCCCTCCAATCTTTCTTTGTTTCTCAGAGAGAGAGAGATGCACCCACTTGATCGACGGCGGTCTCGCGGGCAAAGACTGACGGCGATCTCACAGGCGAAGGATGAGGGCAACTGGATGTGGATATCACAGGCGAAGGTAAGTGTTAAAAGTTTTTTTTTCTTTTTTATAACCCGACTCGAGGCTACTATAAAACCGAGTCAGGGCCGACTTGGCTTGACTCAGTCGAATCGGCCGAGTTAAATTGAATTGTTTTGCGACTCGGCCGAGTCATGCCCAAGTCATGCAATTTTTGCTACATCAAGCGACTCGCGTCTCGTTATCGGATCGGCGATGGCCATTCCGGAAATGACTCGACCGAGTTAAGAGCGACTCGGTGGAGACTTTGAACCCTGTGTAGGTCAGCCTGCTCTTATTCTATTCTGGCACTGGCGTCTGAGACATCATTCCATGCAAAAATTTCGGTCTGTAGTTCTTGTTGAGTCTTCTATTTTCAGTTTAAATTATGCATCTTGTGAGTTGGGCAAGCATCACCATGCCACTTATTAGAGTCGAGTCAATAATCGCAGTAGTTGTAGTATCCTTGTTCAATAATACCATAAGTTAATAATAATCCCAATAATAAACACCATATAATAAAAAAAAATAATTAATGGTAATTAATAAAATCTATTTATAAATAATAATATTATCTCAATATTAATACCAAATGATAGTACTAATGCTTAATAACAATTATAATAATTATGACATAACAATTATCTTCTAATAATAATTATAATAATTAATAATGGTAAAAAATACTAATAAATCACAAATAATAATAATTAATACCAAATAACAAACATCTCAATACAAATTATGTATACAATAACAATAATTATAAATCAATAAAAAATAAAATGAAACTAAACCAAAGCCTAGGTTCGCTACCTCCTCTGTTTCCTGCTTATTTTCTTTTCAATTAAAGCCTGCAAACCCAAGTATTTTCTTCCCTTTCATTTCAGTTCAAGCCCAGGCCCGCTAGCCTTACACCTTGCACAAAAACAAAAGAAATGAGAAGATATAAATTTGCTGCGGATCAAACTCAGGTCTCCAACGAGTGAATCAACGACTTAACTAGTGTGTCGCATTGGCGTGCGATTTTAAAAGCTAACAGTTTATATTTAAACCCTGTAATTGCAACTCTTCAAATTCTAGCAATTTCCAACTGAATTGAGCAATTTACTCGGCCATTTAAAACATCAACAAATTGCTCATAACCGACTCATGCACGTCTCCCACGTCCCAGTAATGGACAGAAATTTATTTGAGTAATTTTGGGTCATCTTACGTCCCAGTAATGACCCACAATTTAAACCCCAAATTCCTCAAATAAATTTCTGGCCATTACTGGGACGTGGGAGACGTGCATGAGTCAGTTATGAGCAATTTGTTGATGTTCTAAGTGACTGAATAAATTGCTCAATCAGTTGAAAAACTGTTGAAATTTGAAGAGTTGCAGTTACATGGTTTAAATATAAAATGTTGGCTTTCAAACCGCCCATCAATGCGACACTCTAGTTAAGTCACTTGATTCACTCGCTAGAGGCCCGAGTTCGATCCCAACATATTTATGTCTTCTCATTTTCTTTTGTTTTTGTACAAGCGCAAGGTTAGTAGGCTTGAATAGAAAATGTAAGGGAAGAGAATGCTTGGGCTTGTGGGCTTGAATTGAAGAGAAAATAAAAAGGAAAAGGAGGAGGTGGCGGGCCTGGACTTTGGTTTAGTTTCATTTTATTATTATTTTTTTATTGATTTATAAATTGTTATTGTATACATAATTATTATTTGGTTTTAATTATTATGATTTATTGCTATTTTTATCATTAATTGTTATTAGTAGACTTTTGTTAGTAGATAATTGTTATTAGTCAGTATATAATTGTTATTAAGCATTAGTACTATCATTTATATTAATATTGAGATAATATTATTATTTATAAAGTGCTTTTATTAATTACCATTAATTATTATTATATGTTATTTATTATTGGGATTATTATTAATTTATGCTATTATTGAATATGGATATTCATTAGTGCTGCGTTTGAGTTAGTCCATTCAGATGTTTGGGTCCTTGTCGTGTGCCTTCAGTTGAAGACTTTAGGTATTTTCTTATTTTTGTTAATGACTTCTCCTGCATGACTTGCTATATTTGTTAAAAGAGTTTAAAGTGCCTGGTCTTATCAAACTTTTCTTTAATAAAATAAAAAATCAGTCTTCTACTTCTATTTGTGTGCTTCGTACTGATAATGCTTTGGAATATGTGAAAAATGATGTGTCTCTTTTTTATTCTAAGAATGAGATTATTCATTAAACTTCTTACTCTCACACGTCCCAGCAGAATGGGGTTGCTGAACGCAAATATAGACTCATCTTAGATGTTACTAGAACCATGATGATACATATGCATGTACCAAAATGTTTGTTGTCTGATGTTGTGTTAGTGCTTATCATCTTATTAATAGGATGCATGTATTTGTCCTTCATGGTAAAGTTTTATTTTTCCTGTCTTTATCCTAACAAAAGTGTCTTTTCATTACTCATCGTATTTTTGGTTGTACGTGTTTTGTTCAAGGCTTGTCTCTTGGTTTAGATAAACTGTCTGCTCGTTCTATCAAATATGTTTTCATTGTGTACTTTAGAACTCAGAAAGGATATCGGTGTTATAGCCCACCTACCAGTGTCTGCAGATTTTACATTCTTTGAATCCGTTCCATACTTCACTCTTCAAAGTCCAGACACTGCATCGGAATCTATTCCTCTTTCACCTCCCATTCTACAGTCTACACTTGCTCTTATTCCCACGGTCTCTACGCCAATGTCACAATCAGAAACTACAAGACCATTACCTGCACCAAAACCACTTCAAGTATTCACTCGCCGGCCTACGGTTCTTGCTTCTGTATCAATTTTGGACGACTCTTATCTAGTGAAAGGTCCACCTCCTCAGCCATAACTACTCCCTCTAATCTTGATGTTCTTATTGCCCTCTGAAAAGGTAAAGGTCTTGTACTGATCATCCTATTTTCAATTTTGTTTCATATGATCATTTTAATCTCTCCTTTCGCCAGTTTGCCTGGTATTTATCTTTTGTATCTATACCCAATTCTTATGAGGAGGTATTATTGGTACCAACTTAGAAGCAAGCTATGGATGAGGAGATGGTTGCACTTGTTTCTCAGGAAACTAAGGATTTAGTCTGTACTCTCAAGGGACCGGTAGTTGTTGTTGTTGGTTGTGGTTGGTCTCTACTTCGAAGTATCGCCCGGATGGGTCTGTAGATCGGTATAAGGCCAAACTTGTTGCTAAGGGCTATACACATACATATGGTATGGATTACTTTGAGACCTCTCCACTGGCTCATCTAAACTCCATTCGGATTCTGTTATATTGTTGTTAATATGGAGTAGCCTCTATTCCAACTAGATATCAAGAATGCTTTTCTCTATGGTGATTTAAAGGAGAAATTTTACATGGAGCAACCTCCTGGGTATGTTACTTAGAGGGAGAATATTGTCTGCAGACTCCGAAAGACGATTTATGGACTCAAACAGAGTCTAAAGGTATGGTTTGAGAAATTCATCATGGTAATGGCTTTGCTCGCTATCATTTAGATCACTCGATTTTTGTTCATCGTACTAAGTTTGGTTTAGTAATTTTAGCAGTATATGTTATTGATATCTTGATGACTGGGAGTGACTCTGCCTTAGTAGAAATGAAGGAGTATCTCGTGCATCATTTTGCGACAAAGGATATGGGAAAGCTAAAGTACTTCCTTGGAATTGAAGTTGCCTATCAAAAATATGCCTTGAGGAAACAGGTCTTTTTAGGTGTAAACTTGCTAGCACTCTAATGTGAGCCAATGTTGATTTATATTGTGATAGTAGTCATTTTGTGGATGACCGTGGACAGTATAGGAGGCTGGTTGAAAAGTTGATCTACTTAACAGTCACTAGGCCTGATATAACCTTTATAGTTGGAGTACTGAATAGGTTTAAGTATCAACCTAGAGAGGTTCATTGGACAGCTACCTTGAGGAGTCTTGCCTATGCTAAAAGCTCTCCTGTAAAAGGCTTGCTATATAAGAAGCATGGACATATTCGAATCTTTGGCTATTCTGACTCTGGCAATGCATGTGACAAGAGAGATAGGAAGTCCACTTCTCGCTATTGCACATTTGTTGGAGGAAATCTTGTGACGTGGAGGAGTAAGAAACAAGATTGTGTATCTAGATCCAGTGCAGAGGCCAAGTACAGAGCCATGACTCATGCTGCTTGCGAGATGATGTGATTAAAGAACCTGCTGTTAGAGCATGGTTTTAGACAGGCTGTATCTATGCATGTATTTTGTGATAACCAATCTGCTATTTACATTGCACAAAATCATGTGTTCCATGAGATAACTAAGTATATTGAAGTTGACTATCATTTGGTCAGAGATGTATGGACCGAGAAGGTGAATTTTATCCCATTTACGCCAGTATCAAAACAATCGCAGCTCTTCTCACTAAAGCAGCTTCACTAAAAGTGTTTCTATCTTATGTAGCAAGTTGGGCATGATTGAAATCTATGCTCCAACTTGAGGGGGAGTGTTAGATAACTTAGATTAGATTTTTGATTATTGGGCTATTGGGCTTCTTACCCATTAACATATATCCATTTCTTGTATTATTTATATCCATGTTTATCTCTAATGAACGATCAATTTAGCGTTTTAGTTTGCTGACATTGTCTACTGTGAAGTTCTAGCCTACAAAACCTTCTACAAAATCTAATTTGGCTTATAACACCTACTAGCGTCTCATTAGTTCATTTTTTTTGAATACTATATCATATCCATGAGCAAACATAAAAGCAAGCATGAAAGCACTCTCCTAATCTCACAAGTATGATGTCACACGTAGATGACAAAAAATTTAACTTTGCCATTTGCTCTTTAGACTCATGTTGATGATTTTCAGCGCCTTGCCATCCTCTATATATTGAGTCGTGAGTGCTATCAGATTGACCGTGGTTTGGTATTTTCTAATAATACAAACACTTTGATGTGAAATGATTCTAATTAACTGACTCACAGTCTCACCTAAATCCAGGTGCAGTACAAATTTGTTCGTCATCTTTCTCCTCAAGTATTTTCTCTTTTCCGCATCCAATCTATTGCAGTATCTAGTTGCCTAGCTTGAATGGATTATTTTTTTAATAATTCATTTGTCCAGTTAACCTCTTTCTGACCTTTCATGTTTGAAGTTTAAAAAAATTGTGCTGCTGTTATGTCCGATATTGATTTGATTTACTATCAAGCCCTGTTTTAATTATCGGCCGATTCGATCGAGATATCATCTGATATCTCCTTTTTTACCTGCTGCCGATACGATATGGGAGAATCGTTCGCCATATCGTTTGCTGCAAAAAACAGCCGATATTTGAAATATCGGCCGATAAATCGCCCGATATCGACCGATAAATCGCCTGATATATCGCTCGATATGAAATAACTTATTTATTGCACGACTGCATGTAAATGTACATTATTTTTTATTGTGTTTGCATGCATATTACATCATTTTTATTTGGTAAATGATATCTATGACACTAAATCAACTTTTAGTTATCAATATTTCATTATACATAGTGGCTGATATCAACGCCCGATATGCGCACATATCCCTGATCTCCCCCGATATCTGATACCCGATATCCGATATGAAAAATCCCCATCCGATACGATCCCGATATCCGATATTTAGAACCTTGCTATCAAGTCATTTGGCCATTGGAACATTACGGTCATCAAAGTAACAGAACATGCTTACATGTTAATTAGATTAATAGATGTGGGTCATTTTGGCTGCAGCAGTTTCTGGTCATATCTGTTCTAATTAATAATTCATGCAAAAATATTTCCCGCAACATGAGTATTTGAATATCAGTAGTGTATGTGCCTTATTTTGTGGGATATTTTGGACCACCTGTTGCTTGAGGTTTGATGTATACATCGTATGTGGTTTGCTTGAACTTCGGATATTTCTTGCATGGGCCTTTTGTCTCAAGGGTGCATTATTTCCCAGTCGATACGGGGGACAGAGTCCACCTATTTCCTTGAGAAAAGAAAAGAAAAGAAAGAAAATGAAAAAGGAGAAAAAGATAAAGCTGGAAAGTATGAAATTAGGTTTTTAAATACTCGTATAAAAGGAATGTTGTTCTCTTAATTTCAGGTTAGATCTTGAGTTTGATATTTCCTTTTATTTTCTGCTGCAAGGATCTTGCCATTAGATTTAGATTAGTTTGCTGATTTGTCCTTGATTAATCTCATATTTCAATTGTGTATCATGAACTTTAAATTAATTATGATGTTACCCATTGGTACAAGCCCCTTCAGGTTTTATTTTTCTTAAATATAAGATTCTAACTGTATAATCTCCTTGCTCCTTTGTCCTTACTTCTTGCAATTGTTTTCTAAACTTTTATTTGTTTATTCTTTATATGCAGGCTAGCTAAAGGCAAAGAAGACATGCAGGATGTCTCTATTTCCATGGTTTAGTTTTGATATTTATATTCAAAATGGAAAATCATTTCTGTATCCATTGTGGATCTTTATCCATAAATGTTTGGTTCCTTGCCTGTTCCATAATTACCTACTGTCAAACAGGTTCTGTACTTTTACTGCAACTTATGGATTCCTCAAAGAAGCAGATTCTATGGATTTGTGGTGTTGTAAAATAAATTGCTTGACAGTTATTAACTTATAAATGAATTATGATTCTGCCCTCTGGAGTTTTTAGTCGGCAGTTTTTTCTTTTGTTGGCAGTGTATTTTTGTTGGGCGAGGCTTGCCATGCAAAAGTCCCATATTTTGGATGGGCGTTTCTTTGAACCCTTTCCTCTCTCTTTGCTCTGTGATAACCATTAAAAAAAAAAAAAATTATTTTTGATTCACAAATTGTGCGGGAAACGAATTCTCAGATCTTTTCTATTATTTATTTTATGCTGAGCTGGGGCGTGTTTTGGTTTCAAGGAAGTGAGAAAATGGAAAGTATCATTTTTCACTTTCGTTGTCCATCCAAAACCGAAAAAGAAAAATGAAAAAACCCTTTTTCCTTTTCACACAACCATTTCCTCACTTTTAGGATGTTACAATTATTTTGTGGTCATGTAAATCTTATTTATAATAACAGTTAATTTTGTATTCATGTAAATCTTACTTGCATTTTAATTACAATCCAATTTTTTTCATAATTAATTTTTACTTTAATATTATTTTACGATCAACTTTGTGATGAACCTTTCCATTTTCACTTTCACATTATCAACCAACACCAAAAAAACACAATATATTTTTCCACTTTCACTTTCTAACTACCAACTAAAAATTCTCATTTTTTAAAAGAAAAAAATCTACTTCCCAGTCACTTTCTTGAATCCAAAGAGCAATGCGACCACAGAGGTGACATTCACGCGTGACTCTACTTGAGTTATACCATCAATAAAATTCCAAAAAAGAAAAAAGAGTTGCACCATGATGTTGTGAATTATTACAGGTCCCAATCTCAAAGCTAAAGTGCAACTCTTATTCAAAGAAAAAGGAAAAAGAAATGATATCCATATAGACATTCTCAATTTTTTCTAATACATTTTCATTTTTAGTCTTAAATGCAAGAAATAAAAGAACATTTTTTCAATTTAAACAAAATTACATAAAACTAGATTTTTTTTTTCTTTTTTTTTCACTTTAACAAAGGGATATGATTGAGCATTTGTTTCAAGATTTAGGGTAAATTACATAAAATTAGAATGACCGTTTGTTCACGATTCGGGAGTGAGGTTAAAAGTTTTGTTTGACAATTCAGAAGTGAGGTTAAAAGTTTGACAGTATTTTTTCCCAAGTGTGAAAATACTTTTTTATTAGCATGGTGATAAAAAAAAGTGTTTATTTGCACACAAGTGAAAAATAAAACAAAAAATAGGGCTAGTGTAGTAGCAATGTTTTATTCATTCATAAATATTTGGTATTACTTTAGTCTTCAGCAACCACTTCAGACTTCTTAGAATTGAAGTGAGATATCAAGATATCCTAACTGGACACAAGACACTCAAAAAAACATGTTGTTTGCTTGGAAAGTGGTGAAAAATAGGGAGAAAAAAGTATTTTTGTAGGGCCCACACCCGGATTATTTAAATTATGAATTAACACTCTAAATTCTGATTTCTGAAAAATTTGTGATAATTTGAAAGTTTAATTCATGTGATAATAATTTAATTACAAGTGTTGATGAAAATTTAAAGAGAAAGAATGAGAAATTATTGTTCCGCACACATAGATGATGTGGATATGAATATGTAAGGGGGGGTGTGAATACCTTGATGTATGTGTATTAATTCATGTACATATTTTATAATTCAAGTTAGTGGAGTAGTAAGGTGTGGCCTGAACTAGTGAGGCAGTGAGATGAAGGGGGAGTAGGGAATTGGTGAAGCTGGATGGCAAGGTAAGATTAATTAGACCATTCTCATTCTCACACACTCTCTCTGTCTCTCTCATCACCTTCTCCTTCTCATTCTCCTCCTCTACCTCTTTTCGTGGCCGGCGGCAGGGAGGCCAAGCATGTTGGCTCAGAGGCCCACCACTCTACTTTTGATGATGATTAACTCATGTAGTTATAATTTACTAATAATCTTGTGTTTAAATAGTTTCAGGGATTGACCAAGATATTAGTAGGTGTTTGGCTTCAACAAAGAGTTTTAGAGCTAACATATGGTGATTCAAGAGCTCATGCGTCAAGATCGCATCTAGCACTCGGTTGGAGTCAAGCTCGTTGGATCGCGTTTGGATCGAGTCGACTTGGAGAAGGAGTTCTACAAGAAGACCTCTGTTTGTTTAATTTAGTATGTTTAGATCTTGTGTAAAAATTAGATAGTGTTGATATGCTCAAGTTCACATACACACACAAGTTTAAAGTTTATTGGTTTTGATTTTCGATTTAACCGATTTTTGGATTTCATATCAAAAACATAGATATATATCTTACATGTATATTGGACTCTATCCATATACAAACATGCTTCAAACTTGTTTCAATATCATGTTTTTGTATCCATTTGAGTTTTGGAGAAAACGGTTTTCCATTTCAAAAATTCAAGTTTTGGAAAATACAGATTTTGTGTTTAAGCCAAATTTTCATATCACAAAAATGGTTCAAATTGTTTATAATATGTGTTGAATTTTAGTCACACATATTTGTATTTCAAAGATCTTATAAGAACTTATTTTTGTGAAATTTATGTGATTTTATAAGATTTAATTGAAGTTAAAAAGATCAAGTTTTTAATCCCCAAAATATGTGACCTGGCCTTCTGCCGGTCGATCGGTCTGGTCGACCGATGTGCACAAGCGTGCACGGCCATTTAGGCTAGAGGGCCGATTGACAGACCCAGTCGACCGCTAGAGAGTTCTGCTCTCTGGATCTGGTCTCAGTCGACCGGCAGAGAGCTCTGCTCTCTGTATCCAGGCCTCGTCGACCGGGCGATCACCGATGACACAACGGTCGGAAATCCGACTGTTGTTCGGTCGACCGGGCAGTACTGTTGTGCCACCGGTCGACCGACAGCAGAATCTTCTACTGTCTTTGACCCAACGGCTAGTTTTTGGAATGGGTTATAAATACCCATCCCTTTGGGCTGTTTTTATCAAGAATTTCAAAAGCAAATTTTTCCATCTTCTTAAGTGTTTTAGCAAGAAGTTTTCAAGAGTTTTTGGGCTAAAAGATTTTATCTTATTTGTTTTTAAAGTGTTGGAAAATCAAATAAAAAGAGAGTCTTTGGGAGATTGGTTTTTGGATCTTAATCTCAATATCTATCTATTATTTTTCTAAGAGTTTTTCTTTGTTATTTTCATTCCAAATACTTTATTTTCTCACACTTGAGCTATCTATCTATCCTATCTATTAGGATCATTGTTTTGTGAGGAAAATTGGTTTGTGGTTTGTTAAGACCACCAAGTATTGTAATCTTTTTTGCTTTGAGTTGTGAGTATCTCTCTTCTGTAGAGGTGATTGTGGAGGTTGTGTTTGAGTTTGTTGGTATCCCTCTAAGTGTAGAGGTGATTGAGGTTGGTGTTTGGCTTTGTGCCTATCCCTCTATTGAGAGGTTGATCTTGTGTGGCTTAGTGCCTTGCCTCTAGTGTAGAGGTTGTTGGTGTTTGAGATAGGAGTTGTGTACTCCAAGTTTGTATTGCCCAAATCCTCAGTGGAGGTTCCCTGTGTGGAAGTCCTGTGTGGACGCATTACTGAAAATCCTTCTGTGTCAAGGCGGGGACGTGACCAGTGGCTCGAACCTCGAAACATATCTCTGTGTTTGCGATTGATCCATTATCTCTAACTCTCTCTCTCTTTCATACCTTACATTATTTTATATTATTCATATCATACATATATGCTTGGTATTATTTGTGTGCCTCACTAGTGTTGAACCAAGAGAGCTTCAAATAGCACCTCAACTCTTATTTAGAGGAATCTAGAGGAGTTAGTCCAGAGCCCTTTACCGGAATTCGGCTACACTCTTTGGTTATACTAAGTGTGTTGCAATTAGTTTTTAATTCCGCATCATGTGTCATTAGATTAGCCATACACCTATTCACCCCCTCTAGGTGTATTTTCAATTGGTATCAGAGCCTACGCTTCTGATATTAAGTTTAACCACCTAGGAGTGAGATCTTGGTTAGCTAATCTACATTTGCATTTGCACACATATTTGTTTACATACACTCATGGATTTCATGACCCCTCCTATGTTTGATGTTTCTAACATCGATGTATGAATGATTAAGATGAGTGCTTATTTGAAAGCCCTAGGATTGCATGTATACCTTGCTACTACCAAAAAAATCCTATCTTGATAATAACAAGCATATAGAGGCCAATGCACAAGCCCTAGAGGTACTTAGGCAAATATTAAACAAAGAATATTTGTCTATAGTTTCTCATTGTGATTCCGCTTTTACAGTGTGGAACACTTTGACCTCTCCTGCGCTACAAACGACGAAATATGTGGAGGAGGAATCTAGTGGAAATGAGTCCGACCAACCTTGTTACATGGTCCAAGGGAATGACTCTCTTAAGGTAAACTCGGACACCCATCTAGATGATTGTACTAGCTCTTCTAATGATGATTATGATAGTATGAATGCCGATGCTTTAAATGAAAAGCTTTACATAGCTTGTGAAAACCTGCTAGAAAAATATAAAGTTTTGAAGAAAAAAAAATCTTAAATTAAATAAATAAAATAAGGATTTTTTTTTTAAAACTTGACTTGATTTTGCAAAAGAGGGAAGAGATTTCAATTGAAAGGGACTCGTTGAAATCCCAACTTGACCTTGCCCTAAAGGAAAATGAAATTTTGAAAAATAAAAATGATTGTGACATTGTTTTGAAGAAAAATGAGGCTCTATCTTCAAAACTTGATTTTGCTTTAAAAGAGAATGATTCCTTGAAAAATAAAATTGCTTTAATTTCAAGAAATTGGATTTGGTTTCAAAAAAAATACTACTTTGAAAATGATTTTCTTCACATGTTTGTCATGCTAATATTGCTTCACCATATAGTGTCTCAATTGCATGATCCACTTTATCTTCAAGCATTAAAATGATATATGTGTATTGAAGAAAAGTGTTGATTGTTTGGGCTCCACTTTGAGCCAATATGCTATGGATCACAAGAAATTGGAATCCATGTTCGCAAGAAATATGCACCACATGTTTATGCAGATCATACACGGTATACACATGCTTCTCATGCTCACACACATAACACTATGTATGCTCATGTGTACACATTGTGGACGTAAGAGCCACCTTGCAAATTTTGTTATGATAGATTAAATAATTCAAATTTTGCAAACAAGTTTGTTTGGGTTAGGAAAGGTGCTAACCCCCATGGACCCAATAGAGTATGGGTACTAAAATCCACCCCTATTTTATTTGATGTAGGTGTGGGCTCTCACTTGACGTGAGGGCATTGGTGTCTTGATGGTGGATGCTTTTGTACTTGATGGACACTATTTTGGATGCATCACCTTCAAGAGGAGTTTGGTGGGAGGAGCACCATGGTTTGGAGATTTAGAGATTAGCCTTAATGATTTTGGTAACTATCTCTAACTTCTTATTTATGTTTACATGCTTTCATATTGTTAATTTTTAGCATGTTCTAGTTTTTCATGATTATTATGTTAAATGCCATGATAATTAGACTTGTAATATGCATATGTAGTATTTGAGATACACCCATGTTTATATGGACTTATATTTATGTGTTCTCACTTTAGTTTAGCTATTGTATATATCATAGCTTTAAAACACGTGCATTCATCTTAATGATCATGTTTGTTTATGATTTTGCACTTCATGGTTTTGATTACATGTTTAGATATATTTTTCATTAAAACTTGTGTTTATACATGTTCAACTAGTGAGCCACATTTGATTATTATATGTTTGTGCTATATTGCTCATTTGTACTCATTAGTTGTACTAGTATACCCTAGTTTTGATGATTCTTACATTTCAATGTGTATTCCCTATTTTGTACATATTTTTATGATAATATGTCTAGCTTCATGTATATATTAATTTTATTTAAAACTTTAGATATACATGTATACCCTTGAGTCACTTGCTTTTCATGCAAATTCCTTTATGGACTCAATTGTGTTTGGGATATGTATGTATACCTTTAGTTTTAGACTAAACACACATATATCTTTAAGCCTATTTAGTTTTGATGACTTTCATGTTTTTGATAAGGAATTTCATATGAGCGTTATTGCCTGTTTACATGATTATGTTTTTCACATAATTCTTGTACACTCACATTACTTGATGTTTTCTCATGACTTTGTTTTCGTGAGTCTTATATGTACTTTATAGACTTTGAGTGTCGATGATCGTGTGATTTTCATGTTTTCATGGATTCATTCTTGTTTTAATTCCTTTCTTGAAGGACTTCGTACTATTTTTCAGGATTATCATAAAACTAGTTGTGTATTTCTTTATTTTGGAAGAGTTTTCAATTATACTAAAATTATTTTTCAAATTCATATTTTTGAAAACCTCTTCCTTCCTAAGAGCGGATGGATAGGCGACCATACCTACCCTTATTGAATATCCTTTTAACATGTGCATGAATAGGGAGGTAGTATGAGTTATACACTTGATTCTCATTATATTTTCAATTGGTATCACAATTGATATTTTTATGTTTGTATACTCATATTTGTGTTTTCTATATATGTATGCCTCAAACTTCAAATAGTATCAATTTCGATTGGTATTTACATTTTCATATATATATATATATATATATATATATATATATATATATATGTATGTATGTATGTGTATACATATATATACATACATATATATATATACATAGACATGTATATGTGTACACATATACATGTATATGTATACATATACCTGTGTATGTATATATATATGAATGTATATATATATGTATGTATATATATATATGTATATGTGTGTGTCTATATATATATATATATATATATATATATATATATATATATATATATATATATATATATATGATTTGATTATGCTTGCAATATCTTTACATTTTAAAGCACAAATTATGTTTATGTTAAGCTTGACTTACTTCTAAATGTCAATTATTCTTTAATTGGTATCCTATACAAGCTTATGCATTGTTTTTATTAGTATTTCATAAAGGGGAAGAAAAATTCGTGTTTTATTTTTCAATCAGTTTTATTTTCAATTGGTATCTTACTCCCATTCTTTATGATGAAAAATGCTTTGTTTTGATATATGTTAACATTTTCAATATTGGTATCAATAATCTTAAATTAGTATTATCTCTATTTGGTATCTCTATTGCAAAATAATTTTAGTATTTATTCAAAAAGTTGTTTTGTTTTTCAATTGGTATCATGTTTCATTTTAAATTGGTATCTATATTGATATGAGTTGTTTACCAAAAAATTTTGTTTTTACTTTCAATTGGTATCAAGATTTACAATATATATTTCAATTGGTATCAAAAACATACAATATTTTATTTTCTATTGGTATCAAAAATTTACATGATATTTTCAATTGGTATCTTTTGGTATCTTAAAATTTTCGTTTATTTTTCAATTGATATCATAAATTGGTATCATGATGTTTCGATATATACCTTTATCATAAATTGGTATATTTTCAATTGGTATCATAAGTTTGTTTTAAAGAAGTTTCATAATATTTTGATATATATTGCTTATATGCAAGGGAAACTTAACATCTTCTCCATATATAGATTCAAGTTAAGTGTACTTTTCATATTGAAGTGATTGACTTCTCTTTGGTATGGCAGTACACGTGTATAGTAGGAGCTTCACATCTCCTTTTTATACATTGTATATTATGCGTTAGGTGATTAAGGTTTAGTCATCTCTTTTCATATAATGCATGTTTGCAGGGGGAGTTAACTTTACATCTCTCCTCTTCATGAATGTATATCGCATATATATCCTTATTGTTTGATTTGACAAAAAAAAGGGAGAAGATTGTTTTTGAAAGTTTATTTATGCCTCTTTGTTGATGAATTGACAAAAAAGGGAGAAGTATTTGATGAGTTTATATATGCATATTTATTTCATTTCTTTATTATATACAAAAAGGGGAGAAAATTTTTGAAAGCTTTATATATTCATGTTTAATTTCTTGTTTACTGCATATATGTTTTTGTTTATGCAAAAGGGGGAGAAGTATTTATGCAAAAAGGGGAGAAATATTTGGAGCGTTTATTTATATTTATTTCCTCATTTATGCATATTTGTGTTGTTTAGTTTATGCAATTCATTGAATATCTTTATTGTTTATTGCTATGCATGAGTTATTGGGGAGCTTTTATGAAGCTTATCTTTAATCCATGCATATATAACTCCATGAGTTTTGTCATCATCAAAAAAGGGGAAGATTGTTGGCCCAGAGGCCTATCACTCTAGTTTTGATGATGATTAACTCATGTAGTTATAGTTTACTAATAATCTTGTGTTTAAATAGTTTCAGTGATTGATTAAGATATTAGTAGGTATTTGGCTTCAACAAAGAAGTTTTGGAGCTAACACATGGTGATTCAAGAGCTCACGCGTCAAGATCGCATCTAGCACTCGGTTGGAGTCAAGCACGTTGGATCGCGTTTGGATCGAGTCGACTTGGAGAAGGAGTTATACAAGAAGACCTCGATTTGTTTAGTTTAGTATGTTTAGATCTTGTGTAAAAATTAGATAGTGTTGATATGCTCAAGTTCACATACACTCACAAATTTAAAGTTTAATGGTTTTGGTTTTCAGTTTAAACTGGTTTTTAGATTTTATATCAAAAATATAGATATATATCTTACATGTATATTGGACTCTATCCATATATAAACATGCTTCAACTTGTTTCAATATCATGTTTTTGTATCCATTTGAGTTTGGGAGAAAACGGTTTTCCATTTCAAAAATTCAAGTTTTGAAAAATACATATTTTATGTTTAAGCCAAATTTTCATATCACAAAAATGGTTCAAATTATTTGTAATATGTATTGAATTTTAGTCACACATATTTGTATTTCAAAGATCTTATAAGAACTTATTTTGTGAAATTTATGTGATTTTAAGGGATTTAAATGAAGTTAAAAAGACCAAGTTTTTAATCCCCAAAATATGTGGCCTGGCCTTCTGCCGGTCGACCGAAACGGTCAACCAAGGCAGAAGTCGGTCGACCGGTCCGGTCGACCGATGTGCACAAGCGTGCACGGCCGTTTAGACTGAAGGGCCGGTCGACCGCTAGAGAGCTCTGCTATTTGGATCTGGCGGTCGACCGACAAAGAGCTCTGCTCTCTGTATCCAGACCTCGGTCGACCGGGTGGTCGACCGATGGCACAACGGTCAGAAATCCGTCCGTCGACCAGGCGGTAGACCGACAGCAAATCTTCTGCAGTCTTTGGCCCAACGGCTAGTTTTTAGAATGGGTTATAAATACCCATCCCTTTGGGCTGTTTTTATCAAGAATTTCAAGAGCAATTTTCTCATCTTCTTAAGTATTTTAGCAAGAAGTTTTCAAGAGTTTTTGGGCTGAAAGATTTTATCTTTATTTGTTTTTAAAGTGTTGGAAAATCAAAAAAAGAGAGTCTTTGGGAGATTAGTTTTTGGATCTTTATCACAATATTTATCTAATATTTTTCAAGAGTTTTTTTTGTTATTTTAAATCCAAACACTTTATTTTCTCACACTTGAGCTATCTATCTATCCTATCTATTAGGATCATTGTTTTGTGAGAAAAATGTTGGCCCATAAGGTTACACTCTCCATTTGTTTAGAGTTTTGATGATAACAAAGCAAATAAGAGCTATTTGGTACTAATAAGTTTGTTCAAGATAAGTTTCAGGTTTGTACCATATTTGGAGGCCATTGCTTAGCTATTGCAAGAATTTCTAGGTTCATAGAGCAAAGAAGGCTTATGGCACATCAAGGAAGGAACATAGAAGAGAAGGCTCTAGCAAGGCTTTACATGGCTCAAGACATCAAGATGGCTCAAGAGACTTCATTAGATTTGTTTCTAGTTTTATAGTTTTGTTAAAGAATAGTGATTAGGATTGAAGCTCTATATTCCAACACACACGTTTTTGCGCACAAGCCTTTCCTCAAAATATTCCCTATTAATATATACAAAATATTTTTAAATACAAAGCCTTTTGTTTATAAACTCAATTTTAGGTATTATACATGTTTCAAATCAAAACTATGTTGATAGATTTCAAATCCCCTTCAAAATCTGTTTTATTTTTGCTTTTTGACCTGAGCCGGTCGACCGACCGGTCGACCGCACTATGTCAGGTCAGAGCGGTTGCCCGATCCGGTCGACCGAGGCTCTGGCAGTCAGTGCGTATCAGTGTGCACGTTTTTCGGATGACCGGCCAGTCGACCGAACCCTGTCGGCCGACCGAGCAGTCGACCGAAACCTGCCTGACTGTAAGTCGTTTGCTCTCTGTTTATTTCGGTCGACCGGGCGGTCGACCGAGAGCCTGCAACGGCTCTTATTTTTGAACTCCGGTCGACCGGCCGGTCGACCGAGAGAGCCGTTTCTGCCATAACGGCTAGTTTTTTAAAACATGTTTTAAATTTGTATTTTTCGTTTCTAAACGTATTTAGAGGATATTTTATGGGTCAAATTCTTCCTAATTAACATTTTGTGAGTTTACTCTTTAAACCCTAGCCCTCTCCTATAAATAGGGGTGATTAGGGTTATGTTTTTCACAACAAGCATTGGCAAAAATATTCAAAGTTTTCAAAGGCTTTCAAAAGAGTTTGGTCCTTGGTTTTTGTGCTGAAGAATCTCTCATCGTTGAAGTTTTATTTTCTAAACTCTCTGAATTTCATTTTCTTTTTCCACTTACAATATTTGAGCTTCAATTCTAACCATTGTTCTACAGGTTCTTGTAAGGGAAAGAGGCTTTTGCAAAAGAGAGTTTGTGGTCTTTTGATCACTAAGAAGTACTTGTGTTCGAGATTGTGGAGTTGGTACTCCGGTGTGATTGTAACTCTTTGTGAAGTTATAGTGGTTAGAAATCCTTTTGGGTGAAGGCGGGGATGTAGAGCTGGGTGCTCGAACCTCGGAAAAATTCTCGGTGTTTGCGTTTAGTTTACTTGCTCTTATCTCTTGCATTATATTCTTTACTTAAATTACTTGCTTGTATGTAATTGCAATTAATTTTTAAATTCCACATTAAGTTCACTAGATTAGCATTATCACCTATTCACCCCCTCTAGGTGATTTCAATTGGTATCAGAGCCTACGCTCCTGATATTAGGTTTAACCGCCTAGGAGTGAGATATTGGTTTGCTAGTCTACATTTGCATTTTCATTTGCACATATTTAGTTTGCACTCATGGATAGCCCTCCTATGTTTGACTTTTCTAGACATGATATTTGGAAGGCCAAGATGAGTTGTCATTTAAAAAGCCTAGGACATCTAGTTTATCAAGCCACTACCAAAGAATCCTTCCCCAATGATAGCAAGCATAGAAAGGCCAATGCATTAGCCCTTAAGACACTTAGAGCATCTCTTAATAAAGATCTATTACATGTATTTGCTCACTATGATTCAGCTTTTGCAGTTTGGAGCATCTTGGCTTCTCCCGAGCTACCAAGGATCATCAATAAGTTGAGGAGATCTAGGAGAGACAAGTCCGACAAGCATTGCCTCATGGTCCAAGGGAATGACTCCCTTGAGGTACAATCGGAATCTCAACTAGATGATAGCTCTAGTTCCTATTGTTATGGTGTTTAGAAGTTCAAACTTTAAATATGAAACTTGCTACAAAGCTTGAAAATTTTTTAGAAAAACATGATCTTTTGAAAAAGAAAAATTTTGAACTAAAAGAAGAAATGAAGGATTTGTGTTCAAATTTTGAATTGATTTTGCAAGAGAAGGAAGAGATTGCTAGTGAACGTGACTCACTTAAATCTCAACTTGACCTTGCCCTAAAGGAAAATGAATTTTGAAAAACAAAAATGATTGTGATGATGTTGTGAAAAATAATGAGATTTTATCTTCAAAATTGGATTTTATTTTAAAAGATAACCATTCTTTGAAAAAATGAAATTGATTTCATTACTAAAGAATTAGATCTTGTTTTAAATAAAAATAAATCTTTGAAAAAGGATATAGATAATCATGTTTGTCATGTTAGTGTAGCTTCTTCATCTAGCACATCTATTGCATGCTCCACTTTATCTTCAACTATTGAAAATGATATAAATGTTTTGAAGAAAAGTGTTGATTGTTTGGGCTCCACTTTGAGCCATTGTGCCATGAACTACACACGCTTGGAATCCTTGATTCGAAAGAAACAAGTTCCATCTTTGCATGCACACCCTCCACGGCATACACATACTTCCCACGGTCACCACCATCAAATGTATGCTCATGTGTACACATGTACACATTGTGGACGTAAGGGCCACCTTGCTAGATTTTGTTATGATCGTATATATTATAAAAATTTAGCATATAATGTTGTTTGGGTTAGGAAAGGTACTAACCCCTATGGACCCAAAAGAAAATGGGTACGAAAGACCACCCCTATAGTTTTTGATGTAGGTGTGGGCTCTCGCATCACGTGAGAGTGGCGATACCTTGAAGTGGATGCGTTCCGTGCCTAAAGAAAAACATTTGAATACATCACTTTCAAGGGGAGTTTGGTGGAGAGGACCACCATTGGTTTGGAGAACTAGAGAGGTGCCTTCATCAGTTTTGGTATCAATCTCTAACTCCCGTTTATATTTGCATGTTTTTTTTTCATGTCATAGATTTATAACATGTCATGTTTTATTGTTCATTATGCCTATGCCATGTTTATTAGAATAGTGATATACTTGTTAGTTATTTGAGACACTCTTGTTTAAAATGGACTTATATCATTGTGTTCTCTCTTTGTTTTTATAACTAATATGTATGTCCTAGATCTAATGTACATGCATATACATAATGATCATATGGATGTTTATGATTTTTGTTTTGATACTTCATGTTTTGATTAGTATGTTAAATGTCATGATTATTAGACCATTGACATGCATGTATAACTTTTGAGTTCACCCATGTTTATATTGACACATATGTTGTGTTCTCACCCTTGTTTAGCTATCGTGTCTTTCATAGTTCTAATAGCATGTGGATTTACATAATGATTGTTTTATATTTGTAATGATGATTTATGCCCCATTTATGCTACATGGTTTGATTAATTGTTCAGATGTTAGTTTTCATTAAAACTAGGATATATACTTGTACATATTATGGGCCACAAATAGATCATTATATGTTTGTGCTTGAACGCTCTTTTGTACCCATTAGATGTGCTAGTATAGTCTAGTTTTGATGATTCATGCATTCTAACTTGTATTCCCTATTTGGATATGTTTTATGATTTTGTGTTTTAACTTCATGTATATGTCTATTTTGCCAAACTTTAAGATATACATGTATACCCTTTGAGTCATTTGCTTTTCATGCAAATCGTTATTATGGACTTAAATTGTGTTTAGGGATATGTATGTATACTTCTTGTTTTGTCAAAACATACATATGCCTTGAAGTATGAATTGGGTCTAATGAAAAATTAGTTTTGATGAGTCTCATGTTTTCATGTTTAAAGGAATACTTTAATTGAGCTTAAGTGCATGTTTTCGTGATTGTGTGTTTCACATTACACTTGTACACTCTCCTTATTTGATGGTTTCTCAAGATTTTATTTTCATGAGTATGATGTGTGCTATATAGATTTTGAGTGTTTTTAGTGTCATGTGATTTACATGTGTTTCATGAAAAACAAGTTTGTTTTATTCCTTACTTGAAGGATTTCGTACTAGTTTACAAGTTTTCCATTTAACTAGTTGCTATATTCTTCGTTTTGGTAGAGTTTGAAAAACACACCTAGAGGGGGGGTGAATAGGTGTTAGTGCTAATCTAAAACTAATTGTAAAACTAAGTGCGCTAATGACGGAAGCTAATGCAAATTATGCACAAACTAATACAATACAACAAGTGTAGCCGAATTCCCCTTGCGAGGCTCTGGACTAACTCCCCTTGATTCCCCTTGAAATGGGTTGAGGTGCTATGTGAAGCTCTTGTTGGATGAGTATAAGTTAGGCACACACACACAAGCAATCCAAGCAATGTGCACACACAATCAAGCTAAGCAATTAAGGCACAACACAAGCAAATAAATATGACAAGATGAATTATGCTCAACACAAGCAAATATGATATGAATGAAGTATGATGCTTGTATGAAATGATGCTTGCACAAATGTAAAGAGAGAGAGTAAAAGAGACAAGTGGATCAAACGCTAACAACAAGATTTGTTTCGAGGTTCGAGCACCCAGCTCTACATCCCCGCCTACACCACCGTGTAGGATTTCCCAATCCACTATAGGAGTACCGAACTCCTCTCTCAACCTTACAAAGCCACCGAGGCTATACAACCACAATCCACCTCTACCGAAGAGGGATACGGCCCGTAGCCAACAACAAACACCACTACCTCTACCGAAGAGGTTTACAATACAATCGCCTCTACCAAAGAGGGATCCAAACCAATACCACTCCGATCACCTCTACCGAAGAGGGATTCACAAAAATAAGGAGGGTTTACAATAGGTGGTTACAAAGACCACAAACACAATCTTTCTTTCTTTTCTATTTTCTTTTTCCACAAAAACAAGATCCTAATAGATTAGGATAGGTGATAGCTCAAGTGTGGAATCAAGGTGTTTTTGGAAACCAGCAACAAAGAAAAACTACTTGGGAAATCACTTGTAAAAGATAGAAAATGAAAACAAAACAATCTCCCAAAACCCTAACTTTCTTTGATTTTCCAAAAACCCAAAAACAAATAAGATGAAATCTTTTTGGCTTAAAAACTCTTTTAAAAACTCTTTTAAACACTAGAGAAAATCTGGAATTTTTAGCTCTAAAAATCTTAGCCAAAACAATGGAGAAATGGGGTATATATAGCCCCTAGGAAAACTAGCCGTTAGCTGACGTGTCAGCCTGACTGGCCTAACGGTCGACCGGCCGGTCGACCGTCCAACGGTCATATTATGACCCGTTGGAACCTCCGGTCGACCGAAACAAACAGAGAGCAGAGCTCTCTGCAGCGGTCGACCGTCCGGTCGACCGGCCCCCTTGCTGCCAGACGTGCGCAAGTCTGTGCACGTCGGTCGACCGCGCGGTCGACCGGACCTTGATTCGGTCGACCGCCCAGTCGACCGAACTGGCCTGACAGCCAGCACCAGGTCTGAAAAACTGGGAAAAAATATTTTGTTAAAAAATCTTTAACACTTGTAAAAATTCCCAAAAATATTTTTACCATATTGCATTGATATATAAATATGTGATAATCATTTCTACTCAAATATCAAGCATATGAAATCATTTTTGTTTCTTCTCATTTTTATCAAAAACAAACTCTTGTATTTTTATCAAACTTGGCTTTTCAATAGGAAATCTGATTTTCCTAAAACTTTATAGAAATACAAAAACATGATATTTGAACATTATTAAGCATGATGCATATGGACATAGGTCCAATATACATTCACAAAATATATCACAGTTTTTGTTCTTTAATTTCAAAAATATGTTTTATACCAAAACATAAAACTACATGAATAGGTACGTCAAACTAAGTTTGTATAAGTCATATAAGCATGTATGTATATAGAGCACATCTAATATACATATAAAACATGTAAACTTGGTTTTGATCAAACTATTCATGAAAACCAAAATCCAAATCATGAAATGTGTGTGTATGTGTACTTGAGCATATCAACTATACTAAGCTTTACAAATGGATCTAAACACACTATACTAAACTAGGATACCTAAGTCTCTTGACGATCTTCCATCTTCAAGTAGACTTGCTCCCAAACGCGATCCACGGAGTGCAAAGGTATGATCTTTAAGCTTTGGCACCGGAATCACCATGATAAGCTTCCAAACACCTTGTTGAAGCTAATCACCAACTAATATCTTGGTTAATGATCTGAAACTTAAACAATACAAGATTATTAGTAAACATAACTATATGAGTTAATCATCATCAAAACTAGGGTGGAAGGCCTTTGGGCCAACAATCTCCCCCTTTTTGATGATGACAAAACTCATGGAGTTATATATGCATGGATTAAAGATAAGCTTCAAAGAAGCTCCCCCTTAACTCATGCATAGCCAAATAAACATAATAATATGCAATGAAGGCTCTTAAAAACATGAATGCACAAATATGCATAAACAATAAAGGTTCTAGATACCAATGAAATATTTAAAGCAAAGCATGCTCTAGATACCAATTAACAAATAAACATTTTCTAGATGCTCTAGATACCAATAAACATACATTAAACTATATTATACTTAATATATGCAAAAACATAACTATGCATATATATAAAACTCACAAATAATTCTCCCCCTTTTTGTCAATCATCAACAAAGGGGTAAACATTCAAAAACTATAAATAAAATGAGGGGTAAAAATTTTTCTCCCCCTTTTTGTGTCAATCAAAACAATGCAAACAATGGTCTTCCCCTTTTTGTCTAAAACAAAAACGAAGTCAATAAGGGTGACTACATTCATGATATCAATTAAAAATATGTCAATGAAGCATCTTGATACCAAATGAAGATAAACAAAGATTAATAAATGTTATATGCTATATACATTCATGAAGAGGAAGACGCTAAGTTAGCTTCCCTACACATATGAGTTACATGAAGAAAGGAAGACACGCCCTAATTCACATAACACAAAATATGTAATGCATAAAAGGAGATGTGAAGCTCCCCCTACACACGTGTACCACATAAGGAAGAGTTGTCAAGCTCTTCAATACAAGATACACTCAACATGAATTTATACACATATAGGCAATGTAAAATAAATATGTTTTTCTTAAACAAAATTTTGAGATACCAATTTAAAACATTTAACATAATATCTTGATATCATTAAGAGAAATGTGTTCTTTTAAACATATGATACCAATTTGAAACTATATTTTAACATAAAGTAAGGGAGTGGAAATCAAATACCAATTGAAAGACAACATCAAATTTTCTCCCCCTTTATGAAATACCAACTAAACATATGCATAAGCTTGTTAAGATACCAATTGAAAACAAATCAAACAATAGAAAATTTTCAAGCTTAGCATAAGCAAGTATATATACGTATGAAAATTAGATACCAATTGACATTGATATTCTTGAAAGAGTAAGCATACATATATAAAACATATATGATTATACAAAAAGATCAAAAATTGATACCAATTAAAAGTGTTCAATGATACCAATTGAAAGAATAGGGTCAAGTGTATATCTCATATTATAACGAAGAATATGAACTAGTTAAAATGAAAAGTTTTGTTAACTAGTACGAAATCCTTCAAGTAAGGAATAAATACAAATCATTTTTCATAAAAATGAAATCCACATGATAATCAACACTCTAATCCAATTAAGCATAAAAATGTCTCATGAAAACAAAACATGAGCAAATAATAAATGTGAGTGTACAAGTCAAGTATGGAGATCACAATCATGAAAATTTGTTCAATTAAGTTCAATTATTCCTTTAAACAAGAAAACTAAAAATTAATATTATTTAATCTTCAAGGCATATGTATGTCTAATACAAACCAAAGTATACATACATATCCAAGATACAAACGAGTCCACAAGGATATATGCATGAAGGCACGTGGCTCAAAAAGGATATTCATGTATATCTAATAGTTTGGACAAGGTAAACATATACATGAAGTTTAAATACCAATTCAAAGAAAACATGAAAAGCATGAAAAGTATGAAAATTTAGCTTTTCATTAAAACAATTTGATACCAATTCTTTTCAAGGTATATGTATGATTTGTCAACACAAGAAGTATACATACATATCCCTTAAACACACTTTGAGTCCATAATAGATATTTGCATGAAAGGCAAATGACTCAAGGGGTATACATGTATATCTTCAAGTTTGACAAAATACACATATACATGAAATGAAAACTCATAATCATAAAAACAAATACCAAAAATGGAATATAAGTTTAAAATGTATGAATCATCAAAACTAGACTATACTAGCACATCTAATGGGAACAAACAAGCATTCAATCCCAAACATATATAGATTTATTTGTAGCCCATCATATGTACAAATATAAATCCTAGTCTTAATGAAAACTAACATCTAAACATATATTCAAAACATGAAGTATCAAACAACACGAATATTATTTTGCTATATAAAACAAGCAAAGATTCATCAAAAAATTCTTTTATCAAACTTCTAGGTATATGTATGATTCATCCAAATTTAACAATATACATACATATCCCAACCGTAAACGAGTCTATTAAAAGTATTTGCATGAAGGCAAAAGACTCATGGGTATACATGTATATTTATTAGGTTTGAATTCAAAATACATATACATGAAGTAAAAACATGAAAATAGGCATAGCAAGTATAAATGAAGGAATCATCAAAACTAGCTTATACATGTGCATATAGTGGGTACAAATGAGCATGAAGTGCAAACATATAAAAGTCAATTTGTTCTCACTATGTGTACATGCATACATGCAAGTTTTGATAAAATCTACATCTAAACTAGTTTATACCACATAAAGCATAAAACAACAAAAAATCATCATGAGAAAACTAAAACATGATTACTATGTAAATTCACATGTATTAGATTCATGATGTACATTATAGCTAAACAAAAGGTGAGAACACTAAGTATGATTCAAATAAGCATGTGTGTCTCAAATACTATACATGTATGTCAAGGATCTAATAAACATGGAATGAACATACTAATCCATAGACATCAAAAACATGCTATAAACATGAATATTGAAAGCATGTAAACAATAAATGAGGAGTTAGGATAGTTACCAAAACCGAAGAAGCAACTTTCCTTGTCTCCAAAACGTGGTGGTCCTCTCCACCAATCTTCCCTTGAAAGTGATGCATCCAAATGATTTCCTTTAAGTCTGGAACGCATCCACTTCAAGGTGTCATCACTCTCACGTCATGTGAGAGTCCACACCTACATCAAAAACAATAGGAGGGGTGGTCTTTGGTACCCACATCTTGTTGGATCCATGGGGTTAGTCCCTTCCCTAACCCAAACAAATTTCTTTGCTAAATTAGGAGTATGTAATCTATCATAGCAAAATTTAGCAAGGTGGCCCTTACGTCCACAATGTGTACAAGTGTACACATGAGCATACGTGTGATGGTGTCCGTGAGGAGCATGTGTATGCCGTGGAGGGTGTGCATGAAAAGATGGAACTTGCTTCTTTCGAAACAAGGTTTCCAAGCGTGTATGAATCATGGCACATTGGCTCATAGTGGAGCCCAAACAATCCATTTTCTCCTTCAACATATTTATATCATTTTTAATCCTAGAAGAAGAGGTACATGCATTAGGTGATGGAACTACCCTAGCATGGCAAACATGTGCATCTATCTTATTTTGTAAAACAACATTTTTCTTTAAACATATTTCTAAATCTTTAGAAATTGAAGCAATCTTAATTTTCAAAGAATCATTTTCTTTTAAAACAAAATCAACTTTTGAAGACAAATTTTCATTTTTCTTCAAAATAGCATGGCAATCATTTTTAGACTTCAAAAAGTTATTTTCTTTAAGTGCAAAATCAAGTTGAGATTTTAATGAATCCCTCTCATTAGCAATCTCCTCTTTCTCTTGCAAAACACAATCAAGTCTAGAATGCAAACTCTTATTTCTTTTTCAATTTCTAGACTTTTCTTTTTCAAATCTTATAGTTTTCTATTAATTTTTCACAAACTATGGATAGTTCTTCATTCAAAGCATGGGAATCAACATAATCATTTGAAGAACTAGCACAATCATTACTATCTAGTTGAGTTTCCGAGTGTACCTCAAGGGAGTCATTCCCTTGGACCATATAGCATTGTTGTGGTTCGGATTCTCCACTAGATTCCTCTTCTTGGATATGCACTTGAAGCTCGGAAGTGGTGGTTGTTGTTGTCAATTTGTTCCACACTGCAAAGGCGGAATCAATGTTAGAAACACATAAAAGATAATCTTTAGATAAAGTGCTTCTAATGGCCTCTAGGGCTTGTGCATTGGCCCCTATATGATTGCGATCACTAAGGAAGGATTCCTTGGTAATAGCAAGATAAATTTTATGACCTGGGGTTTGTAAATAAACGGTCATCCTAATCTTCCAAACATGAATATTGAAGGGTCATACATAGGTGGGGTCATGAAGGCCATGGTAAACTAAATGTGTTCAAACAAGCAAATGCAAACAATAGATTAGCAAGCAAATGGATCTCACTCCTAGGATGTTAAGCCTAAGTATCAGGAGCACCCGCTCTGATACCAATTGAAAAACACACCTAGAGGGGGGTGAATAGGTGTTAGTGCTAATCTAAAACTAATTGCAAAACTAAGTGCGCTAATGACGGAAGCTAATGCAAATTATGCACAAACTAATACAATACAACAAGTGTAGCCGAATTCCCCTTGCGAGGCTCTGGACTAACTCCCCTTGATTCCCTTGAAATGGGTTGAGGTGCTATGTGAAGCTCTTGTTGGATGAGTATAAGTTAGGCACACACACACAAGCAATCCAAGCAATGTGCACACACAATCAAGCTAAGCAATTAAGGCACAACACAAGCAAATAAATATGATAAGATGAATTATGCTCAACACAAGCAAATATGATATGAATGAAGTATGATGCTTGTATGAAATGATGCTTGCACAAATGTAAAGAGAGAGAGTAAAAGAGACAAGTGGATCAAACACTAACAACAAGATTTGTTTCGAGGTTCGAGCACCCAGCTCTACATCCCCGCCTACACCACCGTGTAGGATTTTTCAATCCACTATAGGAGTACCGAACTCCTTTCTCAACTTACAAAGCCACCGAGGCTATACAACCACAATCCACCTCTACCGAAGAGGGATACGGCCCGTAGCCAACAACAAACACCACTACCTCTACCGAAGAGGTTTACAACACAATCGCCTCTACCAAAGAGGGATCCAAACCAATACCACTCCGATCACCTCTACCGAAGAGGGATTCACAAAAGAAAGGAGGGTTTACAATAGGTGGTTACAAAGACTACAAACACAATCTTTCTTTCTTTTCTCTTTTCTTTTTTCACAAAAACAAGATCCTAATAGATTAGGATAGGTGATAGCTCAAGTGTGGAATCAAGGTGTTTTTGGAAACCAGCAACAAAGAAAAACTACTTGGGAAATCACTTGTAAAAGATAGAAAATGAAAAACAAAACAATCTCCCAAAACCCTAGCTTTCTTTGATTTTCCAAAAACCCAAAAACAAATAAGATGAAATCTTTTTGGCTTAAAAACTCTTTAAAAACTCTTTTAAACACTAGAGAAAATCTGAAATTTTTAGCTCTAAAAATCTTAGCCAAAACAATATAGCCCCTAGGAAAAACTAGCCGTTAGGCTGACGTGTCAGCCTGACTGGCCTAACGGTCGACCGGCCGGTCGACCATCCAACGGTCATATTATGACCCGTTGGAACCTCCGGTCGACCGCCCGGTCGACCGAAACAAACAGAGAGCAGAGCTCTCTGCAGCGTCGACCGTCCGGTCGACGGGCCCCTGGCTGCCAGACGTGCACAAGTCTGTGCACGTCGGTCGACCGCGCGCGTCGACCGGACCTTGATTCGGTCGACCGCCCAGTCGACCGAACTGGCCTGACAGCCAGCACCAGGCCTGAAAAACTGGGAAAAAATATTTTGTTAAAAAATCTTTTAACACTTGTAAAAATTCCCAAAAATATTTTTACCATATTGCATTGATATATAAATATGTGATAATCATTTCTACTCAAATATCAAGCATATGAAATCATTTTTGTTTCTTCTCATTTTTATCAAAAACAAACTCTTGTATTTTTATCAAACTTGGCTTTTCAATAGGAAATCTGATTTTCCTAAAACTTTATAGAAATACAAAAACATGATATTTGAACATTATTAAGCATGATGCATATGGACATAGGTCCAATATACATTCACAAAATATATCACAGTTTTTGTTCTTTAATTTCAAAATATGTTTTATACCAAAACATAAAACTACATGAATAGGTACGTCAAACTAAGTTTGTATAAGTCATATAAGCATGTATGTATATAGAGCACATCTAATATACATATAAAACATGTAACTTGGTTTTGATCAAACTATTCATGAAAACCAAAATCCAAATCATGAAATGTGTGTGTATGTGTACTTGAGCATATCAACTATACTAAGCTTTACAAATGGATCTAAACACACTATACTAAACTAGGATACCTAAGTCTCTTGACGATCTTCCATCTTCAAGTAGACTTGCTCCCAAACGCGATCCACGGAGTGCAAAGGTATGATCTTTAAGATTTGGCACCGGAATCACCATGATAAGCTTCCAAACACCTTGTTGAAGCTAATCACCAACTAATATCTTGGTTAATGATCTGAAACTTAAACAATACAAGATTATTAGTAAACATAACTACATGAGTTAATCATCATCAAACTAGGGTGGAAGGCCTTTGGGCCAACAGAGTTTTCAAACATACTTTATGTTCAAACCTATTTTGAAAACCCTACCATTTAAGGGCGGTTGGTTGGGCGACCATACTTTGTATGTTCTTTATTGAAAATCATTTTTAATCATGTGCTTGAAATGGGTGGTAGGTTATATGAGTTATACACTTGATCTTATTGTAGTTTCAATTGGTATCATTGAATCGTTTCAATTGGTATCAATATTGACATTCTTTTTGTATTCTCATATATGTTTAATTTGTGCTCAATGATATCACAAATTTAGTTTTGCAAGATCTAGCTTAGCATAACCCAAAACTTGATTTAGTTCATCATGTCAATTATTTTTAATTAGTATCTATTACAAGCTTATGCATAGTTTTAGTTGGTATTTCATAAAGGGGGAGAAAACTCGTATTTCTTCTTTTAATTGGTATTTTGTTTACCATGTGTTTTGTATTCCACTCCCTTACTTTATGATAGAAAATGATTAAAAAAAATTAATATTGATTTTTAATTTGGTATCATATGATTATAGGGAATAATAATTTCAATTGGTATCATATGATAATACTTTCTATTGGTATCAAGATTTTTTTTACTTGTCAATTGGTAATAGTTTTTCCTTTATATGTGGTGAACTTAATATTTGTGTTATTGAATAAAAATGTTTTCTTAACCCTTTTTGATGTATGACAAAAAGGGGGAGAATGAGTTTATATATGGAAATATGAGTTCATATGGTTTTGGTTCCATATGAGTTTATATATGTTTCTGGTTTTTGATGTGTTCTTATGAATTCTTGTTTTGAGTTTAAAGTGTTTTTGCAAGTATTTTATATTTCATGTTTTTTAGTCTTATGGTTTTGCTTGCAATCTACATTGTTTTTGTTTGTTTATTATAGCATAATTTGAGGGGGAGCTTTCTCCTCTCCTATATTTTTGCTTATAGCCTATTTGTTTTGTCATCATTAAAAAGGGGGAGATTGTTGGCCCATAAGGTTACACTCTCTATTTGTTTAGAGTTTTGATGATAACAAACCAAATAAGAGCTATTTGGTACTAATAAGTTTGTTCAAGATAAGTTTCAGGTTTGTACCATATTTGGAGGCCATTGCTTAGCTATTGCAAGAATTTCTAGGTTCATGGAGCAAAGAAGGCTTATAGCACATCAAGGAAGAAACATAGAAGAGAAGGCTCTAGCAAGGCTTTACATGGCTCAAGACATCAAGATGGCTCAAGAGACTTCATTAGATTTGTTTCTAGTTTTATAGTTTTGTTAAAGAATAGTGATTAGGATTGAAGCTCTATATTCCAACACACACGTTTTTGCGCACATGCCTTTCCTAAAAATATTCCCGATTAATATATACAAAATATTTTAAATACAAAGCCTTTTGTTTATAAACTCAATTTTAGGTATTATACATGTTTCAAATCAAAACTATGTTGATAGATTTCAAATCCCCTTCAAAATCTGTTTTATTTTTGCTTTTAGACCTGAGTCGGTCGACCGACCGGTCGACCGCACTATGTCAGGTGAGAGCGGTCGCCCGATCCGGTCGATCGAGGCTCTGGCAGTCAGTGCGTATCAGTGTGCACGTTTTTCGGATGACCGGCCAGTCGACCGAACCCTGTCGGCCGACCGAGCGGTCGACCGAAACCTGCCTGACTGTAAGTCGTTTGCTCTCTGTTTATTTCGGTCGACCGGGCGGTCGACCGAGAGCCTGCAACGGCTCCTATTTTTGAACTCTGGTCGACCGGCCGGTCGACCAAGAGAGCCGTTTCTGCCATAACGGCTAGTTTTTTAAAACACGTTTTAAATTTGTATTTTTCGTTTCTAAACGTATTTAGAGGATATTTTATGGGTCAAATTCTTCCAAATTAACATTTTGTGATTTTACTCTTTAAACCCTAACCCTCTCCTATAAATAGGGGTGATTAGGGTTATATTTTTCACAACAAGCATTGGCAAAAATAATCAAAGTTTTCAAAGGCTTTCAAAAGAGTTTGGTCCTTGGTTTTTGTGCTGAAGAATCTCTCATCGCTGAAGTTTTATTTTCTAAACTCTCTAAATTTCATTTTCTTTTTCCACTTATAATATTTGAGCTTCAATTCTAACCATTGTTCTACAGAGTTCTTGTAAGGGAAAGAGGCTTTTGCAAAAGAGAGTTTGTGGTCTTTTGATCACCAAGAAGTACTTATGTTCGAGATTGTGGAGTTGGGTACTCCGGTGTTATAGGCTGTCCAAAAGTTACTGGAGGACAAGCCATTGAAAAGCAAAGTTTCAAGCTCTAGACGTGAGGGACTATCACCCGCGTCTCAGCATCAAGACGCGAGGGACTATCACCCGCGTCTCAGCATCAAGACGCGAGGGACTATCACCCGCGTCTCAGCATCAAGGCGCGTTGGCTCGACACCCGCGTCTCAGCATCAAGGCGCGTTGGCTCGACACCCGCGTCTCAGCATCAAGGCGCGTTGGCCTGACACCCTCGTCTCAGCCTCAAGACGCAAAGGTCTAAAACCCGCGTCTCAGTTATAACCGCCTTGGTTAAGGGACCAATCACTGCCCACACGTAAGGGAAATCAGCCCCCATCGTGGCGTGTCTTTAGCAGGCACGTGGGTTAGTTACCGCCCATGTAGCGGGGAAGTTGGCCCTCATTGTGGAGCGTTTGTAGGGGGCACGTTCACCCCTAGGACCTCTATAAATAGCCTCGTTTACTATGAGGTCGAGGCAATCAGCAATCAGCGATCGGCAATCGGCAATCAGAAGGAGAGAAGAGGGAATCAATCGGGCGAAGAGAGACAGAGGGCGACACAGAGAGAGAAGAAGCAGATCAACTCTTCAGCAAGTTCGCTGCGTACGAGCTAGCTTTCGCCTACCTTCTCTTTTAGAGTTTTGGTAGACAGAGCTGTGTCACTCTTTCTACCAGCCGAAGAGAAGATCCCTGAAGGACGGTCATCTGGTCAACGGAGAACAAGATTCACTCTCCACCGCCACACGAAGAACCCAGCCTTAAACAAAGGGGGAATTCAAGATTCAATATTCTCCCTCCCTTGTAACCGGAAGGAACAGTTTTTGTTGTAATCCTTTTCATTTGATTCAAGGAAAACTTTTACGGCAATTCACTGTCTCCCTCTTTCCCGGGTCATACAGGTGTGATTGTAACTCTTTGTGAAGTTATAGTGGTTAGAAATCCTTCTGGGTGAAGGCGGGGATGTAGAGCTGGGTGCTCGAACCTCGGAAAAATTCTCGGTGTTTGCGTTTGGTTTACTTGCTCTTATCTCTTGCATTATATTCTTTGCTTAAATTACTTACTTGTATGTAATTGCAATTAATTTTTAAATTCCGCATTAAGTTCACTAGATTAGCATTATCACCTATTCACCCCCCTCTAGGTGATTTCAAAAAATTGGTTTGTGATTTGTTAAGACCATCAAGTATTGTAATCTTTTTGCTTTGAGTTGTGGGTATCCCTCTTGTGTAGAGGCGATTGTGAAGGTTGTGTTGAGTTTGTTGGTATCCCTCTAAGTGTAGAGGTGATTGAGATTGGTGTTTGGCTTTATGTCTATCCTTTATTGAGAGGTTGATCTTGTGTGGCATAGTGTCTTGCCTCTAGTGTAGAGGTTGTTGTTGTTTAAAAGAGGAGTTGTGTACTCCAAGTTTGTATTACCCAAATGCTCAGTGGAGGTTCCCTGTGTGGGAAGTCCTGTGTGGACGCATTAGTGAAAATCCTTCTGTGTGAAGGCGGGGACGTAGACCAGTAGCTCGAACCTCAAAACATATCTTTGTATTTGCGATTGATCCACTATCTCTAACTATCTCTTTTATACCTTGCATTATTTTATATTGTTCATATCATACATATATACTTGGTATTGTTTGTGTGCCTCACTAGTGTTGAACCAAAAGAGCTTCAAATAGTACCTCAACTCTTATTTAGAGGAATCTAGAGGAGATAGTCCAGAGCCCTTCACCGGGAATTCGGCTACACTCTTTGGTTACACTAAGAGTGTTGCAATCAGTTTTTAATTTCGCATCATTTGTCATTAGATTATCCATATACCTATTCACCCCCCTCAGGTGTATTTTCAAGGCATGCGATGCGGGTGCGCGCACGTAAGCATGTGCAGATTGACGTGGTGTAGTTTTCGAGCGATTTCTCGGCCACCCGGAGTCTGATTCGCACGATTCTCAAAATGTTGGATTCGTGAAGACAAGAACTACGCATTTACACCTATAACAGGACACTCTGATGTGTGGAAGAGAGCATGGGAGGCTCATGGCAACAAAAGGAGATCGTTGTCGGAGGGCAAATCGACATTTTGACTTGAATCCTTAAGTAGGTGATTTCAAACACAAATCTACAAATACACCTAGAGGGGGGGTGAATAGGTGTAAGGTTAATCTAATGATCAATAATGTGGAATTAAAAACTTAATGCAACATACTTAGTGTAACCAACGAGTGTAGCCGAATTCCCGGTGAAGGGCCCTGGACTAACTCCTCTGAATTCCTCTAAATAAGAGTTGAGGTGCTATGTAAACCTCTCTTGGTTAAACACAAGTATGCGCACACACAATCAACATAATCATGTATATGATATGACAATATGAATCAATGCACAAATGTAAGAGAGAGTTAGGAAAAGTGGATCAATCGCAAACACCAAGATATGTTTCGAGGTTCGAGCACACAGCTCTACGTCCCCGCCTTCACACAGAAGGATTTCCACTAACTCGTCCACATAGGACTTCCCACACAGGGAACCTCCACTGAGGATTTGGGTAAATACAACCGGGAGTACACAACTCCTCTCTCCAACAAATACAACCTCTACACTTAGATGCAAGGCACTAAGCCTACTCAATATCAACCTCACAAATGAGGGATAGGCACAAAGCCACTCAAACAACAATCACCTCACACTTGAGGGATTCCAACACAATCTCCACCTCTCACTAGAGGGAACCAAACACTACTTCCACAATCACCTCACAATTGAGGGATAACAACTCAATCACCTCTCACTAGAGGGATATCACAAAGATGGAAGGTTTACAACTTGGTGGTCTAACAACCACAAACCAATTTTCTCACTAAAATAAAGATCCTATAGATAGGATAGAAGGATAAGCTCAAGTGTGAGAAATAAAGAGTTTGGAAATCAAAATCACAAAGAAAAACTCTTGGGAAAACTTCTAGAATGAATATAAAGTGAAGATAAAAAACAATCCAAAGACTTTCTTTTTCTTTAAATTTTCCAATTTTTAAAACAAATAAAGATCAAATCTTTAAGCTTAAAAACTCTTTGAAAACTTGTGTTAAAATACTTGTAAAGATGGAAATTTTGCTCTTAAAAATTCTTGTTGAAAACAACCAAGAAATGGGGTATTTATACCCTTATTTCAAATCTGCCCGTTGGCAGCTGAAAAGGGCCAGATTGCCCTTCCGGTCGACCGGCGAACGGTCACATTTTTGACCGTTGCGCCTGCGGTCGACCGGACTGGATCCAGAGAGCAACGGCTCTCTGGCCGGTCGACCGAGTTGATACAGAGAGCAGAGCTCTTTGCCGGTCGACCAGGTCGGTCGACCGGGGCCATTTCTAGAGAGCAGAGGCTCTCTGGCGGTCGATCGGCCCAACAGCCTGGCTGCGTGCACGTTCTGTGCACGTCGGTCAACCGCCACTGCTACGGTCGACCAACAGTCAGCCAGTCCAGCCTAATATAGGTCTTAAAAACTTGGGTTTTTATCTTTGATTAAATCCTATAAAACACATAAATTTCACAAAAATCAGTTCATGTTATATCTTTGAAATGCAAACATGTTTGAGTAAAAATCAAATCATGTTACAAACATTTTGAACCATTTTTGTGTTGTTGAAACTTTGCCTTAAACCAAAAACTGTATTTTCTAAAACTTGGATTTTTGAAATGGAAATCCGATTTTTTCAAAACACATGTAAATACAAAAACATGATATTTAAACAACTTTGAAGCATATAGTATATGGATGGAATCTAATATACATGAAAGGTATTATATCTATATTTTTGACATTAAATCCAAAAATAAGTTTTGTCAAAATACAAAATTCCAAACGCATGAATAGTGTATCAAAATAAGTTTTTCTAAGTATGTGAAGTATAGATGTATATAGATCAAATCTAATATACATTAAACTATGTAAACTTGTTTTGATTCTATCTATTAATGAAAATCAAGATCGGTTAAATCGAAAACCAAAACCAAAACATGAAACGTGTGTGTGTTGTGAACTTGAGCATATCACACTATCTTATTTTTACAAAAGATCTAAACTAAATCTTAAACAAACAAACCAAAGCCTTCTTGTAGAACGCCATCTCTAAGTTGACTCGATCCAAACGCGATCCAACGAGCTTGACTCCAACCGAGTGCTAGATATGAACTTGACGCTCGAGCTCTTGAATCACCATGTGAAAGCTCCAAAACACCTTTGTTGAAGCTAATCACCTACTAATAACTTGATCAAATATCTGAAACTAAATATCACAAGATTAGTAGTAAACTATAACTACATGAGTTAATCATCATCAAAACTAGAGCGGAAGGCCTCTGGGCCAACAATCTCCCCTTCTTGATGATGACAAAACTCATGGAGTTATATATGCATGGATTAAAGTTAAGCTTCATAGAAGCTCCCCCTTAACTCATGCATAGCAATAAACTATAAAGATATGCAATGAATGTTAAACATGAATATGCATAAACATGCATAAAATAATGAAATAAACATGCTCTTGATACCAAATTTTAGAATAAACATGTTCTTAAATAATTGCTCTTGATACCAATAAAAATTTCAATAAAAGCTCTTGATACCAACAAAACAAAACAACAAAATATGTTCTTGATATTAATATCCATGCTCTTGATACCAATATCAACAAAACATAAAACAAATGTTGTTAATATAAACTTTGATATAAACTTAAATAAACATACATATATACTAAAATACTTCTCCCCTTTTTGTCAATCATCAACAAAGGGGTTAAAGTAAACAATAAAATAATGTTCTCCCCCTTTTTGTCTGAAACAAAAATCAACAAGGGGTGAAATCAAATCAAAACATTATGATACCAATTGAAAAAATATATATCAATTCAGTGCAAAGGTATACATAGAATTATCATGATACCAAAGGATGATACCATTGAAAATAAACTAAACATTTTGAAGATACCAAAAAAAATTTTGATATCAATTGAAAGATATAAACATAAAGGTAATCTTGATACCAATTGTAAAAATTAGTACCAATTGAAAATATTTTATACTTTTGATACCAAATGATAAACATAAACCAATCTTTTTGGTTAAACATTAAACTTATTTTGCAATAGAGTACCAAATAGAGAATAATATCAATTTAATATTTTTGATACCAATATTGAAAATGAAACATATATCAATTGAAAATAATTTTCATCAGGAGCGTATACCAAATTAAAAAAATCAATATCATTTTTCAATCATTTTCAACATAAAGTGTGGGAGTAAGATACCAAATGTAAACAAAATCAATTGAAAGGTGAAATATGAATTTTCTCCCCCTTTATGAAATACTAAACAAAATGATGCATAAGCTTGTATAAGATACCAATTGAACAATAACCAATTGAAATATAATTGTCATTTAACGAATCAAGCTTAGCATAACTAAAATTTGTGCTCAAAATATAGAGATATAGTAAGCACAAATAAAAGTAAATACATATATATGTGTTTTGATCACATATATGTATGAAAAGTAAATAGCAATAGAAATTGATACTATTTGAAGTTTAAGCATACATATATAAAGAAAATATGAGTATACAAAGTGAATATCAATAGTGATACCAATTGAAAAGATGCGATGATATCAATTCAAACTATAATGAGAATTAAGTGTATAACTCATACTTCCTACCACCCATTTCATGCACATGTTTTAAATAAATTTTCAATATGAGCATACAAGGTATGGTCGCCCAACCAACCGCCCTTTGATGGGTAAGGGTTTTCAAAAATAATTTTGAAAATAATATAACACGTTTGAAAACTCTACCATATGAAGAATACCGCAACTAGTTTAATGATAAACTTGTAAACTAGTACGAAATCCTTCAAGTAAGAAATAAAGCAAAAATATATTTCATGAAAAACATGTAAGTCACACGATCATCAACACTCAAAATCTATAAGGCACATATCATACTCATGAAAATAAAATCATGAAAAAACATCAAGTAATGTGAGTGTATAAGTTATGTGAACCACATCATCATGAAAATAGGCAATAAGCTCAAATGTGAAATTCCTTAAAATATGAAAATCATCAAAACTAGAAATCCTTCAAGGTATATGTATGTTTTGTACAAACTAGAGTATACATACATATCCAAACATAAATGAGTACACAAAAGTATATGCATGAAGGCAAGTGACTCAAGGATGTATATGTATAACTAATAGTTTAGACAAAAATAGACATATACATGAAGTTTAACATAAACATGAAAACATGTCAAAAATATGGAATACAAGTCAAAATGTATGAATCATCAAAACTAGGCTATATTAGTACATTTAATAAGTACAAATGAGCAATCAAGCACAAACATATAATAATCTATTTGTGGCTCACTAGTTGTACAAGTATATATCCAAGTTTTAATGAAAACTAACATCTAAACATGTAATCAAAACATGAAGCAAAAAAATCAAAACAAAACTTATATTATCATTATGGTAAATGCACATGCATTAGATTTATGATATATACAATAGCTAAACAAATGTGAGAACACAAAATATGGGTCCATATAAACATGGGTGATCTCAAATACTAATCATGCATATCATAAGTCTAATAATCATGATATTTAATATACTAATCATAAAACAAGACATGCTAAAAATAAACAATATGAAAGGCATGTAAACATAAATGGGAGTTAGAGATCGTTACCAAAACCATGAGGGTACATCTCTATGTCTCCAAACTAAGGTGGTCCTCCCACCAAACTCCCCTTGAAAGTGATGCATCCAAATTGCCCTCTTTAAGCTCGGAACGCATCCACCTCAAGGCACCATCACTCTCACGTCATGTAAGAGCCCACACCTCCATCAAATAAAATAGGAGTGGTCTTTGGTACCCATACTCTTTTGGGTCCAAGGGGGTTAATACCTTTCCTAACCCAAACAAATTTATTTGCTAAATTTGAATCATGCATCCTATCATAACAAAATTTAGCAAGGTGGCCCTTACGTCCACAATGTGTGCAAGTGTACACATGAGCATAAAAAGTATTATGGGTGTGAATGTGAGGAGCATGTGTATGCCGTGGTTTGTGTGCATGCATAGGAGGAACTTGTTTCTTTTAAAACATAGATTCCAAACGTGTATGGTTCATGACAATGGCTCAAAGTGAAGCCCAAACAATCAACACTTTTCTTAAGCATAAAAATATCATTTTCAATCATGGAAGAAGAGGTGCATGCAATAGGTATGCTAGATGATGAAGTTACACTAGCATGGCAAACATGTGTGTCTAAATCCTTTTTCAAAGAAATGTTTTCATTAGACACCAAATCCAAATCCTTTGAAATAGAAATAATTTTGTTTTTCAAAGAATCATTTTCTTTTAAACCAAAGACAAGTTTTGAAGATAGAACTTCATTTTCTTCAAAACATTTTCATAATCATTTTTATTTTTTAAAATCTTGTTTTCATTTAAGGCAAAATCAAGTTTGGATTTCAATGAATCCCTTTCATTAGAAATCTCCACTTTCTCTTGCAGAACCAAATCAAGTTTAGAAACCAAATCCTCATTTTCTTTATTTAATGCAAAACTTTTCTTCTTCAAAACTTTATATTTTTCAAGCAATTTTTCACATATAATAGAAAGTTCTTCATTTAATGCATCGGCATCAATAATATCATCTTCTAAAGAACTAGCACAATCATCTAGTTGAGATTCCGAATAAACCTCAAGGGAGTCATTCCTTTGGACCATGAAGCAATGTTGGTCGGACTCTTCTCTACTAGATTCATTCTCTATTTGGATTGGCAATTGAAGCTTTGGAGAGGTCAAGATGTTTCACACTGCAAAGGCGGAAACCCAATGAGAAACCATATTTAAATATTCTTTGATAAGTGATTTTCTAAGTGCCTCTAGGGTTAGTGCATTGGCCTCTATATGCATGCTATTACTAAGCTAGGATTACTTGGCAATGGCAAGGTAAACTTTATAACCTATGCCTTTTAAATGCCAACTCATCCTAACCTTTCATATATCAATTTTAGAGATATCAAACATGGGAGGGCTATCCATGAGTGTAAACAATATGTGTGCAAATGCAAATGATAGATTAGCAACCAAGATCACACTCTTAGGTGGTTAAACCTAATATCAGGAGCGCAGGCTCTGATACCAATTGAAAATACACCTAGAGGGGGGTGAATAGGTGTAAGGCTAATCTAATGATCAATAATGCGGAATTAAAAACTTAATGCAACACACTTAGTGTAACCAACGAGTGTAGCCGAATTCCTGGTGAAGGGCTCTGGACTAACTCCTCTGAATTCCTCTAAATAAGAGTTGAGGTGCTATGTAAAGCTCTCTTGGTTAAACACAAGTATGAGCACACATAATCAACACAAGCATGTATATGATATGACAATATGAATCAATGCACAAATGTAAGAGAGAGAGTTAGAAAAAGTGGATCAATCGCAAACACCAAGATATGTTTCGAGGTTCGAGCACACAGCTCTACGTCCCCGCCTTCACACAGAAGGATTTCCACTAACTCGTCCACACAGGACTTCCCACACAGGGAACCTCCACTGAGGATTTGGGTAAATACAACCGGGAGTACACAACTTCTCTCTCCAACAAATACAACCTCTACACTTAGAGGCAAGGCACTAAGCCTACACAATATCAACCTCACAAATAAGGGATAGGCACAAAGCTACTCAAACAACAATCACCTCACACTTGAGGGATTCCAACACAATCTCCACCTCTACTAGAGAGAGCTAAACACCACTTCCATAATCACCTCATACTTGAGGGATAACAACTCAATCACCTCTCACTAGAGGGATATAACAAAGATGGAAGGTTTACAACTTGGTGGTCTAACAACCACAAACCAATTTTCTCACTAAAACAAAGATCCTATAGATATGATAGAAGGTTAAGCTCAAGTGTGAGAAATAAAGAGTTTGAAAATCAAAATCACAAAGAAAAACTATTAGAAAAACTTCTAGAATGAATATAAAGTGAAGATAAAAAACAATCCCAATGACTTTCTTTTTCTTTGAATTTTCCAACCCTTTTTAAAACAAATAAAGATCAAATATTTAAGCTTAAAAACTCTTTTGAAAACTTGTGTTAAAACACTTGTAAAGATGAAAATTTTACTCTTGAAAATACTTGTAGAAAACAACCAAGAAATAGGGTATTTATACCCTTATTTCAAATTTGCCCGTTGGCAGCTGAAAAGGGCCAGATTGCCCTTCCGGTCGACCGGCCAACGGTCACATTTTTGACCGTTGCGCCTGCCGGTCGACCGGGACTGGATCCAGAGAGCAACGGCTCTCTGGCCGGTCGACCGCCCGGTCGACCGAGCTGATACAGAGAGCAGAGCTCTCTGCCGGTCGACCGGGTCGGTCGACCGGGACCATTTCCAGAGAGCAGAGGCTCTCTGGCGGTCGACCGTTCCGGTCGACCGGCCCAACAGCCTGGCTACGTGCACGTTCTGTGCACGTCAGTCGACCGGCCCGGTCGACCGCCCACTACTACGGTCGACCGGTCCGGTTGACCGACAGTCAGCCAGTCCAGCCTAATATAGGTCTTAAAAACTTGGGTTTTTATCTTTGATTAAATCCTATAAAAACACATAAATTTCACAAAATCAGTTCATGTTATATCTTTGAAATACAAACATGTTTGAGTAAAAATCAAATCATGTTACAAACATTTTGAACCATTTTTGTGTTGTTGAAACTTTGCCTTAAACCAAAAACTGTATTTTCCAAAACTTGGATTTTTGAAATGAAAATCTGATTTTTCCAAAATATATATAAATACGAAAACATGATATTTAAACAACTTTAAAGCATATAGTATATGGATAGAATCTAATATACATGAAAGGTATTATATCTATGTTTTTGACATTAAATCCAAAAATAAGTTTTGTCTAAATACAAAACTCCAAACACATGAATAGTGTATCAAAATAAGTTTTTCTAAGTATATGAAGCATAGATGTATATAGATCAAATCTAATATACATTAAACCATGTAAACTTGTTTTGATTCTATCTATTCATGAAAACCAAGATCGGTTAAACCGAAAACCAAAACCAAAACATGAAACGTGTGTGTGTTGTGAACTTGAGCATATCACACTATCTAATCTTTATAAAAGATCTAAACTAAATCTTAAACAAACAAACTGAAGCCTTCTTGTAGAACGCCGTCTCCAAGTTGACTCGATCCAAACGCGATCCAACGAGCTTGACTCCAACCGAGTACTAGATATGAACTTGACGCTCGAGCTATTGAATCACCATGTGAAAGCTCCAAAACACCTTTGTTAAAGCTAATCACCTACTAATAACTTGATCAAATATCTGAAACTAAATATCACAAAATTATTAGTAAACTATAACTACATGAGTTAATCATCATCAAAACTAGAGTGGAAGGCCTCTGGGCCAACAAAATCAACTGAAAATTCAATTAAAAAATTAAAAATTAGATCTTGATTTCAGTATTATATTCTTGAATAGAGGTATGTTCGAAGAATTGGACGACTGATCGAACTCCAGTGATCGTCAGAATCGGTGAGTAATGTGTCTTCGATTTGTAGAACTCATGTGAAATGAGATGAGAATTATATAAGGTATGACTAGTAGCATACTTCAGTAATTGTAAATTTTAATTAAGATATGTTGAGAACATAAATTGGTAGTTACATTAACTACATTAACCCTAATCAAGTGGTGATGATTATAAAACCAATAATATTGTACCCTAGTATACAACTTGATTTATATATACATATGCATGTGTGATGATTATTTACAAACTATAATGGATACCTAAGTTGTGAAATTAATGTGGATATATCATGAACCCTAATCGAAAACTAATATGTGGATATTAGATCGAAATCGAATATCAGTATTGATAATTATTACTTATTCACCGAGCACGTGATTAAGTATTGATACTTTTCCAATAAATTGAACTTCATGACAAGTATGAATTTGAAAATAAATGAATGTGATTATATGTAACATATTGGCATGTATATAAATAAACGATACATAAGAACTCTTGAAAATTATCCGACAATTGAGTAAATGTATGGCAAATACCGATTTTGATTATTGTATGATTTTTATGAAAGTGAATGTGTATGTGATATTTGTATATACATACTTGTGTGTATTTGTATAAAGATAAAGGGACCGTGTGGGAGCCGGTGGCGGGGGAAGACAGAGTATTTTGCTTTTATATATATATATATATATATATATATATATATATATATATATATATATATATATATATATATATATATATATATATATATATATATATATATATATATAATGTGACTTGTGAATATGTGTTGGAGGAAGGAGTTGTGCGAGAGCCAGTAGCGGGAGAAGATGGAGTTTTATTTTATATATTATATTTAAGAGTTAGGGGCCGAGCGGGAGTCGGTGGTGGAGGAAGACAGTGAAAACTCAATCAATGAATGTGATTGTGGAATATGTGCATTCTAATTGTAATAAGAAATTATACAGTGTGTGAATCAATGAACATATTGTTATGATTACAAAGCCACATGAGCTTGATACTGTGATGTATGACTCACTTTTTTTATATCATTATTATGTACTATAAGAGCACGGTATGAGATTGTTGCATCACTAATTAAAAATATGATAAGATACAGAATTATATTATATAGGTGAGATATCTATGTTCTAAAAAAGGTAAAAGAATGATGGGTCAAGAATTAAGAACTGCTTGAGTATTGAATTGCCTATACAATTAAGTACCGATATCAAAGAATTGAAACTATAAGTTAATTGAGTATGCACTCATGCAGGATAAGTTGGAGTTTTACCTTGCTAAAAGAGATATCAAGCGCACTCCAATATTTTTAACCCCTTTTAGGTTATGACAAAGATAAGGGTCTAGTTTGAGGCCTTATAAGCAGCAACGAGATTCAAATAATTTATATTGAGCACTCCAGTCTCTTTGTATAAGTAATGAAATACTTAGGTTTTGATGTATATATGCGTGAACGGTTGATTTGTAGTCAGCCCCTAAACAAATGATCGGTCACTGATATTGCATATTTTATTGGGTTCAGGAATCGATCTGACACTAATCAATGTCACTGATCTAATTGGCTAAGTCGGTAAATATCAGGTGGGAGATTTTCCATTCAGTAGAGCGTTCCTTAATTACGGAACCACCTTTCAATTACCTTCCTTGGTTAAACACCAATTAGACTAGTATTAGTCAGTGTCATTATACCGTAATATTTATGAGCATAAATATTTTAGTATAATCCCTGTATAAAGAACGTTAGTTCACTTATACAGTAATTGGAGTGAGGTACGCATGTAGCGAATCTTCTTAAGACAATTACATCCCCCGCTACGGTGCTAACGGGTTACTGGACACTGGTCTCTCAAGATACAACACTCCTTCACGGTATTTTGATAGCACTACCAAATCACCGTACGGTCGAACCGTAGTTAATCAATACCTTCATAGGATTTCAATGCAGCAGGACGAAGACAAATTTCAGGGAGAATATTTGCCTTAACTTTGGAGGATTATCTACTATAGAGAAAGGAGGGAGAGAAGAATTAATGTCTTAGGGAAACAGAGATTCAGACAACAATTCTATTTAAGAATCTGTTAAATTTTCTAAGCCTTCTTTCAGAAGGAATCTTTTTCTTTCTTCAGAATCTTCTTTAGAACTCTGATCTTCAGTCTGACTTTTTTTAGGACTAATCTTTAGTGTAAACGAAGAGAGGAGGAAATGATTTCTATCACGGAAAGGAGCGCTATTTATAGCGCTCCTGGGAGTCCCTTGGAGGGCAAATCCGTTATTTGGAGTCCGAGTGGTTGGAACGGTTATGTCTGAATCGTTGCAACCATTCGTTTCAGACAGGAACCGCTGCAGTGGTTCCTTCCAACATTGCAGCGCAGTGGGCGGGTAGCGGAGCAGGTCGAGACCCGCTTGTACACCAAACCCGTGTGCCTACGCCCACGCCCGAGCCCGACGACAGCGCCGGCGCCAGGCGGGCTGGCGGTGGCGCATGCGCGCGTAGGCATGGTTTCACCCAATCCCGCACGAAAACTTCAAGTACCCAAAGGGCACGCCCTTTGTTCCCTTTTTCCTCATTTATGCACTTCAATTGTCCATCCCATATCCAATGTGGAACTAAATGCTTTTATCTACCTTTAGTCCCCTTGAGCTTTTGAATTAGGCAAATTTTAGACTTGAATATCTCATTTATTCTAAAACAGAATTAAACATGTAAATATACCACGGTAATCCTCAATGGAAGGAGAACATACTGCAACAATTATCTGGTTGATTTTATCAACAAATCATGCCTTAATTCAGCTCAAAGATTCATGATTTAATTCTTCGTTTTTCCAACAATCCCCTACAATGAATGGAGATTCAAAGAATTGACATACAAAGAGACTGACTCTATAGTGAAAGGTACTTTATAAAAGAAACTCATCGGGATAGATGAACTAGGTCTTGAACGTTCCATAGCGAAAGGTTTATCGAACTTACTGGCTAATCAGTGAACTAAGTCTTAAACTGTCAGTCGTTATTGTAAGCCAAGTCAACAACCTTCACATAGTAACTTTCCAAAATCAACTTTAGTTCTCGGTTGTGTCCATTTTGGCCCTGGACATTCTTAGTTTTAGAGAGTATCTTTAGGGAATAACAGCCTCCATAGAGATTTCCAAAGAGTCGACCCAGCTCTATACTCATATAGGTGATCGTCCTATTAAGAGTAGTCTACTCTACCCCACTTGTTTTAATAACAAGATATAGGCATCATTAAAAGCGTTAAGTTTATCCTTAATCCACTTGTAGAAAGCACTTGGGTGCACCACAGGAATGGGTTGGAGTCAAGCTCCTAAGTGCTTAGTCACAGAGTCAATCATAACTAGTTTTTCCTCTTGAACTTAGTCCGTGGAATCTCCAGTCGCTACGTGAGATTTCCATTAAGCTGACTCGGTAAGGTTAGGCTTTTATACCCATTCTCCTCGATGCACAGTTTATACGATCTCCACTTAAACCTTTCGTAAACGGATCCGCTAAATTATCTTTTGATGATACAAAGTCAATAGAGATAATTCTATCTAAGAGCATCCGCTTAACGGTATTATGTCTACGACGAATATGTCTAGACTTACCGTTATACATAAAATGTTGTGCCCTGATATCGCTGCTTGATTATCGCAATGAATGCATATAGCGGGCACTGGCTTTGGCCATAATAGTATATCTTGTAAAAATTATCGACGTCATTCTGCTTCTTCTCTAGCCTTGTCTAAGGCTATGAATTCCGATTCCATTGTGAAACGGGCAATACATATTTGTTTGAAAAATTTTCAGGATACTGCTGCGCCTCCAAGAGTAAATACGTATCCGCTAGTTGATTTTGATTCTTCAGAATCTGCAATCAAATTAGCATCGATGTATCCTTCTAGTATAGGTGGATGTTGTCCATATCTCAAAGCATATTCCTTGGTATGTGATACGTAATCTAATACTCATAGTAAAGCAGTCCAATGATCATCACTAGGGTTACTAGTGTATCTGCTTAATTTGCTTACAACATAAGCAATATCGAGTCTAGTGCAGTTCATTAAATACATTAGACTTTCTATAATCTGAGAATACACCAACTGTCGTACTCTAGTTCCTGTTTTTCTTGCGAAGGTGGATGTGTGGGAGAAAAGAATTTGTATTCTCTTTTATCCCATGCTCCTTGAATCTTTCTATCATCTTATCCACGTAGTGAGATTGAGATAGACCGATTCCATTTGGTGTTCTTGTGATCTTAATTCCTAAAATTACATCAGCAACCCCCAGATCCTTCATATCGAAATTGTTGGATAACATTCTTTTTGTGAACTTAATAACTTCAATATTAGTCCCAAGTTTCAGCATGTCATCTACATATAGACAAATAATGATACATGCATCTCCAACTGTTTTAGTGTATACACACTTATCACATACATTGATAGTGAAACCATCTTTGATCATGACACTATCGAATTTCTCATGCCATTGTTTTGGAGCCTGCTTTAGACCGTATAAGGATTTAACTAATTTATATACTTATATTCTTGGCCCTTGACTATACATCCTTCAGGTTGCTCCATATATATTTCTTCATATAATTCACCATTTAAGAATGCAATCTAGACATCCATTGATGAATATCTAAGTTGTCCAATATTGCAATCGCAATTAACATCCAATAGAAGTTATTCTTATTACTGGTAAATAAGTATCGAAATAGTCAAGTCCTTTCTTTTGTCAATAATCCTTGGCTACTAATCTAGCCTTGTACTTATCAATAGATCCATTGGATTTTAATTTTCTTTTGAAAACTCACTTACTCCCAATTGGTTTACTGCCAGGAGGCAAGTTGGCCAATTTCTAAGTATGATTGCCTAGGATGTATTTTATTTCGCTATTTATAGCTTCTTTCCATATTTGTGCTCTGGGGTTGATATAGCCTCTTTAAATGTTTGAGGCTCACTTTCAATAGCATATGCTATGAAATTCGGAGTAAAAGATTTTGAGATTCTTGATCTCTGACTTCTTCTTAGTTCAACTTCCGCATTATCAATTGGTTCCTTGAAGCTTTCCTCCCTGAACGTCATCTCGTGTATTCTTTTCCCAAAAGTCTTATCTTCTTCCCATTTATATGAAACGATGTCTTCAAAGAATACAGCATCTCTCGATTCAAAAATCATGTTTACATGAATATCTGGTATTTTTAATTTATGTACCAGAAATCTATAAGCACTGCTATTCAAGGCATAGCCTATGAATATGCGGTCCATTGTTTTTGCTCCCAACTTAGTCTTTTTAGGCAATGGTGCTAGTACCTTTGCAAGGCACCCCCACATTTTGAGGTAATGCTAGGAAGGTGTCCTTCTATGTCATAACTCAAATGGTATAAGACCAAGTTTCTTGTGGGATACTCTGTTTAAAATATAATTTGCAGTTAACAGAGCTTCCCCCACAAGTCCTATGAAGCTTCAGAACTTACGAGCATGGAATTGACCATCTCCTTTAAAGTTCTGTTCTTTCGTTCAGCAATCCCATTTTGCTGTGGCATATATGGTGCTATAGTTTGATGAATTATACCAAAATTAACACATAACTCACTAAATTCATTTGATTCATATTCTTCGTCTCGATCGGATTTTAGAATCTTTATATTCTTGTTGAGTTGATTTTCAACTTCGGCTTTATATGTTAGAAACATATTCATTATCTCATCCTTACTATTTAGAAGATACACATAACAGTATCTTGTACAGTCATCAATAAAAGTAATAAAATACTTTCCCCGCCTCTTGTTGGGACAAATTTCAAGTCACATAAGTCGTTATGAATTACCCTTAAAGGTTCTGTATTTCGATCAGTAGAGTGAAATGAACTTTTTGCGAACTTGGCTTCAACACAAATCTCACCCTTGTGAATTTCTTCCAAGTTGAGTTTAGGAATATATCTTAGATTAGACAAGTTTTGCAAGGACTTATAATTTACATGCCCTATCTAGCATGTCATAAAATAGGAGACTCAAGCAAATAAACAGAAGATTTTTCTTTATTTATGAGCTTTGGGTACATATATACGGACTTTTTGTCCACTATAACAACATTGGCCTTAAATAGGCCATCAACAAGATAACTCTTACCCACATACATCCTACCCTTAGTAAGTATAAATTTATCTAATTCAAAAGCCATTGTAAAAACTTTCTTATTAAGGATTGATCCAGAGATCAAGTTCTTGCGGATATCTGGAACATGTAGTACATCGTTCAGAGTGAGCTCCTTCCTAGATGTCCACTTCAGAATGACCTTTCCTTTTCTCTCAACCTTGGAGATGACTGAGTTTCCCATGAAGAGTTGCTCATCTTGCTCTAGTTTTTTATATTCAGATAATAATTTCTCAGATTACATGTGCCGAGTAGCCCTAGTGTCTACCCTGCAATCCGTGTTATTGGTTGTCAGATTCACTTCTGACACCACAGCTGATAGGCTTGGTGACGCATGGTCGGTAAGGTTTGCCTGTGGATGGACCTTCTTATTTTTTTTTGAGATGATTGCGACATTCATTCGCCTTGTGTCCTTCTTTATTGCAGATGTAGCAAGTTCCCTTGAAGCGCTTGTTCTTGCCTTCTTGGTCTTGCCTTTGTAATCTTCTTTCGCTTCAAGCCTTTAGAAGTAAACGCTTTCCCCTTTGAGTTTACGATCACATTGGCCTTGGATTTATAGGAGTTCTTGTTGCTCCTTTTCTTGGACTTACAGTTGTCCTCTTCAATCTGAAGACTCGCAATGAGATCCTCCAACTTTAACTCCTTTCGCTTGTGCTTCAGGTAGTTCTTGAAACTCTCCACGCAGGTGGGAGTTTCTCCACGATAGTAGCAACCTAAAAAGTTTCAGATAGAATCATACCTTCAGCTTCTATCTCGTACAAGATAAGCTGGAATTCTTGCACTTGACTGATCACAGTCTTATTGTCCACCATTTGTACTTCAGAAATCATCCTACGATGAACTTCTTGGTACCGACATCTTCAGTCTTGTACTTCTTATCAAGACTTGCCCATAACTTCTTTGCCTTTGTGATAGGACTGTAGACATTGTAAAGAGAGTCATCCAGTCTGTTTAAGATATAGTTACGGTAAAGGAAGTCACCTTGTGTCCATGCATCAACTACAATGACTGAGTCCCGATCAGTTCCGGGTTCCCGTGGATCCTCTTGCAGGAATTTGGCCAAATACAGAGTGGTCAAGTAGAAGAGCATCTTCTATTGCCACCTCTTGAATTCAATGCCATCAAATTTTCCTGGCTTCTCCGGCTTCGAGTTAGGAAGTGGAGCAGGCACTATCATCTGTTGAATTGCATGTTCGGTGTCTTACTGGTACTATTTTCTGTAATTCAAATAGAACAGAAGTAAGTAACTTTAAGAGCACTAATTGTCTTAAGATTGTTGAGTTCAGGAATCGATCTGACACTAATCAATGTCACTGATCTAATTGACCAGGTCAGTGAATATCAGGTGAAAGGTTTTTCATTCAGTAGAACGTTCCTTAATTACTGAACCACCTTTCAATTAGCTTCCTTGGTTAAACACCAATTAGACTAGTATAAATCAGTCTCAATATATTGTAATATTTATGAGCATAAATATTTCAGTATAACCCCTGTATAAGGAACGTTAGTTCACTTATACAACAATTGGAGTGAGGTACATATGTAGTGAATCTCTTTAAGATAATTACGTCCCCCGCTACGGTGCTAACGGGTTACTGGAAGCTGGTCTCCCAAGATACAACACTCCTTCATGGTATTTGGATAGCACTACCAAATTACTGTACGGCCGAACCGTAGTTAATCAGTACCTTCACAGGATTTCAATGCAGCGGGACGAAGCCAAATTTCAGGGAGAATATTTGCCTTAACTTCGGAGGATTATCCGCTATAGAGAAAAGAGGGAGAGAAGAATTAATGTCTTAGGAAGACAGAGATTCAGACAACAATTCTATTTAAGAACCAGTTGAATTTTCTAAGCCTTCTTTCAGAAGGAATCTTTAGTGTAAAGGAATTTCAGGACTGATCTTCAGTGCAAAGGAAGAGAGGAGGAAATGATTTCGAAATGATTTCTGTGTGTTTAGAATCACCGAAAAAAGCGCTATTTATAGCACCTAGGAGTCCGTTGCAGCGCAGAGGGCGGGTAGCGGAGCGGATCGAGACCCGCTTGTACACCAAACCACTGTGGCCTGGTTTAAAAAGAACCGGGCTGGGTTGGATCCACTGTTTTCCATTGATTTTGCAAAGGGGAAAACTTACAAAAAAGTGTCGAGGAGCTAAATTACAAGTAATTATTTGCAGTAAGAAGATTACAAGTAGATCTCCTCTGAGATTTCTGGGAAAGTGTGCTGGTAGGAATCTGATCAGCGCGCGATCACTTTATCCCTTTGACGATGCGATCGATCAGACAATCAGACTGCCGCCTGATGGGATTCCCTTCTCGCCTGGTTCGGGGAATCGGAGAACAGAAGGTCGGTAGAGCCCTCTTATTACTTTTTGAGCTGCCTCTGCTTGAGAATTCCTTCTCGCCTGATTCCGAAAATTCCTTGAAAGGGAGGAAGATCTTAGGGTATTAGCACCTGATTAGAGAAGTAATTCTCTGAATTTTTGGAAGCAAGAGAGTAGATCTCTGTCCTTAGCCGTTTCTCCTCTCTTTTTTCAAGCCCTTGCCTTTCTAGCTATCGCCCCTCTTTTCGTGTGCCTCTGGTAGGCTATTTATAAGGAGGAGTAGGGGTAAAATAGCCCTAAAAATCTGAAAACAGATTGGGTCTATCTGTTTTACATCCGGTAAGTAGCCTCGCCACGAGGCTAGAATCAGCTTCTGCGAAACTAAGAATAGCTGATCTCTTGATCCGCTCTGCTAAATGAGGGATACTCCCTTGATTCTTTTCAAATAACTGAAAGATCTCCCCTGATCTTCTCCCTTGATTGGGAGAGTCAAAAGATCATGGCAAACAACTGCCAAATTTGATCTTAATTAGATTTGATCTCAATTAGATTTGATCTCATTTAGAGATTTGATAGGTCAAAGGTGACCATAAAAGACCCGCAACGGAGTCATTGCGTTGAGCTCATGACGGAGCTGGGAGAAGCATCTGATGAAGTTAAAAGAAAGCTCTTCAGCGGAGCTGGATAACTTTGTGGCGAAGCTACCAATTACCCTTTTGCGCAGCTGCATGGGGCTTCGAGCGAAGCTAGCTGAGCATTTCTGTGCGAAGTTGTAAGTTAGCTCGCAGTGAGGCTGTGAAGGAGCTTCCTGCGATGCGAAGCAACTTTGGCTTTTTATGCGAGACTTATCTCGTGGGCTCGTGCGAGACTAAGTGTTGAGTTAACTTAGTGTCTCTGGACCTACTTGGGCCTTCTCACGAGCTTTTCTTGGCTTACTGTCTGCTTCACTAGATCAGTAGAGTCCAAATTGTTGATACGTCCCTTTGAGATGGGTAAAGAACTGGTCGTCGGCTTGTCTACCACTTGTCTTTTGTAGATGTCACTCAACAAGTTAGACATTGTTTAGGCCGGTTAGGAATCTTGTCTTTTTTAGAGTGTCAACACCCACGCCCCCGCCCGAGCCCCACCCTAGCCCCGGCGACGACGCCGGGCTGGCGGCGCCGCACGTGCGGGCATGATTTCCCTCAATCGCGTGCGAAGACTCCAAGTACGCAAAGGGCACGCTCTTTGTTCCCATTTTTCTCTATTTATACACTTCAATTGTCCATCTCATATCCAATGTGTGACTAAATACTTTTAGTTACCTTTAGTCCCCTTTAGCTTTTGAATTAGGAAAACTTTAAACTTGAATATCTCATTCATTCTAAAACAGAATTAAACATGTAAATATACTGCGTTCATCCTCAGTGGAAGGAGAACACACTTCAGCCATTATCCGGTTGATTTTATCAACGAATCATGCCTTAATTCAGCTCAAAGATTCATGATTTAATTCTTCGTTTTTCCAACATATTTATTATCACATTCTCATATTTATTTTATAATAAACTCTATTTTTAATTTTATTTTTGTCTAAATGATGTGCGGGCTTTTACTAATGGAGATGGAAAATAAATGAGCCAAAAAGCCCACTAAAATTCTGATTTAATTGAGTTTAAATTAAAATCTAGGATTGGCACAGAAAATTTAAAGGGATAAGTGCAGATCAGAGCAAATTAAAAAAGATAACACTAGATAGAATCGGTTAAATTTGAATTTCTATAAATCCATTTGGTTAACTTGAAAATCAACAGGATATCACCAAATCCAGAAAACAAACAGAAAAAGCAATACATAAAAGGAGATAACGGAGCATCACGGCCACATAAGCTGAAATCACCTACAGGGGGGTGAATAGGTGACTAGCTAATCTAATGATGAATCAATGCGGAATTAAAACTAATTATGCAAACTAAAAACTATTATGCTAAACACACAAGGTATAACACAAGAGTGTAACCGAATTCCCGGTGAAGGGCTCTGAACTATCTCGTCAAGATTCCTCTAGATAAGAGTTGATGTGCCGCTATGACTTTCTTGGTTGAATATAAGTGTGAGCAAACAATCTCAAGCATATATCAATTTAAGCACAAGATATATCAATCATATAAAGATAAAGACAATGTAAGCATGTAAGATATAAATATAAGTGAGAGATAGAGAGAGCAATCGCAAACACAGGAGATTTGTTTCGAGATTCGAGCACCCTTACTCTACGTCCCCGCCTTCAATACTATGAATGATTTTCACTAGAATCGATCCCACCGGATCACTCGGTGTCGCAACACCTACAACGAGTTCACATTAGAACTCCTTGGACTCACTAGTCCATCTCTTGTTCCCGCAAGAACTACACACGCAAGCACACTAGCTTCCCGAGGCCGCACCTCTACACCGAGCTCCCACAAGAACTCGAAACAACACGAACCCACAAGTTCGCCTCAACAAATACAAGATGAACACTTTGGTGATCTAAACACTTTGATCACCTAAAACTCTCTCACAATAAAGATCCTTATAGGATTGATGTAGCAATGGATAGCTCAAGTATGTGTGAGAAAAACTTGGATAGAATTTATAGTGAAAAACTCAAGAAATCTCTTTTTAAAAAACACTCTTGAAAAACTCTCCTTTTGATATGAAAGTATTTGGCTCTAAAATAACTGGAGATAAACACTTAGATAGGTAGGAAAAACTAGCCCAAAAAACTCTCTTAAAATCTTATTTAAAACATTCCAAAGGAAGCCCAATTTATAGGCTTCCAAAATATGATCGTTGGAGGCCAACTCAGCAGGAATCCTGCTGTCTGTCGACCGTCCGATCGACCGCCAATGATCAGATTTTCGACTGTTGTGCTATCGATCGACCGGCCGGTCGACTGAGGCCTGGTCAAACATTTTCAGGGATTAAAACATGATCTTTTTACCTTCAATAAAATCTAATAAATTCTCATAAATTCTACAAAAAAAAGTTCATTGATATACTTTGATATACAAACATGTTTGATTAAAAATCAAAATATATTACAAATATTTTGAACTATTTTTTATGATATAGAAATTTTGGCTTTAAACAAAAACCGTATTTTTCAAAAAACAATCTCTAAATTGAAAAACGATTTTTTCAAAACTTCTCCAAATACAAAAATAAGATATTTTAAACACATTGAAGCTTAGTGTGTATGGATATGATCCACTACATATATATATGATGAAATATCAATGTTTTTGACAATAGGCTCTAAAAAATAATTTTGATAAAACACATGTATAATTTTGAATCTCAAAAATCAAAACGGTATTTTTCAAAACCAAAAACTCTTTTATGAATACACATATAAATCTTGTATGTGTGTGTGTGTGTGAACTTGAGCAATCCACCAACTAATCTATCCTTTACATTTTATCTAAAAACAAATCTTATCACAAACAAATCTCGACACAAGTCTTCTCTTGAAAAATCTTCTCTTGAACATTTTCTTCTCTTTCTTGACTTGCTCTAAACCTTGATCCAATGAGGTAGACTCCTCTTGAGTACTTTGATCTGATCTTGATGCGCGAGCTCTTGAATCAACACGTACTAGCTCCAAAACTTTACTTCAAATCCTTTGTTGAAGCTAAACACCTACTAAAATTTGATCAAATATCTGAGACTAATTAAATACAAGATCATTAGTACTATAACTACATGAGTTAATCATCATCAAAACTAGAGCGATGGGCCTTTGGCCAACATAAGCCTGATGGCCAGATCCAGGCCGCGAAAACGCAGCTTTTTTCACGGTAATGTGGATTCTGTTTGGGAGCGTTTGCTCACCTATCTTCGTACGCTCTCCCTTATCTTATTTCACCTATAAATACCTGCATTTTCGAAGGCAAAAGGGGACCACTCTCGCAGATAGTTTAGAGTTAGGATTTTTCTTTAGTCTTAACTTAGATTTTTATTTTTCTTTATGTAATTTTCTATTTCTTTATAAGCTTAAGTTATTCATAGAGAGAGAGAGAGAGAGAGAGAGAGAGAGAGAGAGAGAGAGTTGTATTGAGAGTGACACCATTGTAACCTTCTCTTCTTTCTTTCATCTTTTCTCGATTTAAATCAAAAGTTTACTTTTCTTCTTGTTTTTGCTTTACTTACCTCTTCTGTGACTTGTAATCCAAATGAATCTGATAGCCTCGAATCTGTCTTTTTCTTGCAAGTGCTATTGATGGCTTATGGTGATGAATATATTTTTCTAATTGTGTAATAGTTTAGTATTATTTTCTGCTTGCATTTTCTTTTCTTAGACCGATTTGAAATGGGAAAGAACCTATATGCCATGCTGTGATCGCCTTCAAGCCAAAGTAAGTCGTTGCAACAGATCCAAGGTAAAGCAAACGCCGAAGAGGTAAGTAAGTTTTCTTTAGTTTTCCTTTTTTTATTTTCTAGTTTAGAAACACTTCTTAAAACCGACTCTTTTTTCTTTCTTTATTCTTTTTCCTTTTAACTCAGTTTTTCTTTTCTTTTGAAAACGCCAGCACTTTCATGTTCTTCCATCTTCTCCTCTTCTAGCATTAACGCTTTTCTTTTTTTTTAAAAAAATACTAAGAAGAAACGATTTAACCGGAGTTTGTAACTTGAAATAACTTACTTGATGCTTTTATCGCTATCCCTCCTTGTGGATCACAATGCACATAGCCACTTACTATAACGGTAGCATTGAACAAAGTAGCACTCTCTATTCTTAATTCTAAACTTTACATTTCCTATGTAGGTTTAGCTTCGATCAACAAACATCAAAATGATTGAAAAGTGCTTTACTTTCATACTTTCACGGCTGCTGATAAAAAATCGATGTGACTCTCAGGTCTTGACTTAATGGCAAAATAGAGACTTCGGCTACGACTTAATTGCAAAATAAGGAGTTGGGTTTTGAAGGTCATGTCGGCTGTGGCTTTTGTAAAAAAAAAAAGAGAAAATTCATGTATTTTTATTTTCTAAATAATTATATAAAAAAAATTTCATAGTACAATTTAGAGCAAGAGGTCTATTATAATTAAAACAAGGGATTTATTTTTTCAAAATCACTTTTTTTGAAAATATTTATAAACATAAATCTGTCCTCAATATATTTATAAAAGCCCATCTCTTTCACATGTAAGCGCTGGAGCGCCTGCGCGGGCGATTAATATCCATTTTGAGCCATCTTTTTCTATATAGGTAATTTTTTAAAAAATCCTCTTTTTAAATTTAATTTGAAGAAAAAACATCTCCAGAATTTAATTATCAAAATCGATCTTAGGTCAAAATCCTGATAGTGACAGGCCATGTCAGCGCCACATAGACAGTGAGGGTTTCACCGCATCAGCGTCACGTAGGCAGTGAGCGATTTCGCCTCATTGCATGCAACTGAGGCACAAAAGGTGATTATTTTTTGGGTCGAGTTTGACGAACGTGGACGCGTAAATTGAATCAATTTTAGGTCCGACTCTGACGAACCCTGACACATAAATTGAAACAATTTTAGGTCTGAATTCGTCAAATCCGGACCTAAAATTGAAACAATTTTATGTCGTGATTTGGTGAACTCAGACGTAAAACTGTAACATGTCACAAATGAGAATAATTTTTTGTTTAATTATTTAAAATTAAAATTAAGATTAGCTAATATAAGTGTTTGTAGTGTAATGGTTAGGATAATTGCTTTCCAATCAATAGACTCAGGTTTGACTCTCGGTAAATAAAATTTTATTTTATATTATTTAATTCTGAAAAACCTTTCTAATTTTGGAAAATTAAAAGACGAAAAAAAAAAACAAACAAAAAAAAAAACCCATATTGACATGCCAAGTGGGGATGAAGCCTATGACTTTTTGCTTAAGACACAGACGCTCAAGACACAGACGCTTTATCCACTGTGCTACCACTTTGATGTTAATGCTTAATATTAAAATTTTAAAATTAAAACAAAAAGTAGGTTCGGGTTGTCAAATACAGACCTAAAATTGTTACAATTTTACACTCGAGTTCGTCAAAATCAGACCAAAATTAATCAATCAGTAAGAAATCGCTCAACTCTTACGTGGCACCAACGTGAGCCTGACGGAGGTCGATTTCGTTAATTAAATTCTGAAAAAGTCTTTTACAAAAATAAACTGCAAAAGAGAATTTTTTAAAAAAATACCCTCTCTCTTCAGAGTTGTTGATCCCGAAAACACTAGAGAAAGGAGAGAGAAACAGAGAAACAATGATACATAGTTCTTTTAGAAAGAGAGAACCTAAGAAGTGATTAGTTAGCGTGAAGATTATTTTCTTGGACTATTTTTACAAGGTAAAAATCGATATAAGGTCTGTTTCTGCAGAAGTTCTCAAAAATAAAATCTTTTCAAAAATTGTCCTGAAAAGAAATTTGAAAAAGGGCAAGGGGGCGAGGGAAGAAAAACTCCCCTAGATTCTTTATGCGGCGGAGGGAAGCCCAGATTAACAAGCAAACAACGCTCCCCTTCTCTCAATCGAAGGGAGCAGCGGATCAATCAATCAGCAGTGATGGACGTTCTCTTGGGCTCCATCGACGTACGAGACCTCCTCTCGACCTCCGACCTCGACGAGTCCTCCCCTCTCTCGGCCCCTGACCTCCGCCTCCTCATCGACCGCCTCAACCTCCGCTCCCTCTCCATCAAGACAAAGGTCCGCTCCTACGTCCTCTCCCACCACGACGACTTCGCCGCCATTTTCTCCCTCTCCGCCGCCTCCGCCTCCTCCTCCGCCGCCCTCGCTTCCTCCCTCGCCGACGCCCTCAGCCTCCTCTCCGACCGCCCCGCCGACCTCCAGATCCGCGACCTCGCACGCGAGATCTGCGACAAAAGGAAGGAGCTCGAGGAGAAGAGGGAGGCGCTGGGGGTTGTGGAAGTGATCAGAGGGGTTTTGGAGAGATTAGGGCTTGTGAGGGAGAGGTTGGGGGTGGGGAAGCTGAAGGAGGCGGCGGCAGGAATGAAGGAGTTGAAGGAAGCGCTGGGGTTTGGGGCTGAAGAGGGCGAAGAGAAAGAGCCGGCGGTGTTTGGGTTTCTGAGGAAGGAGTGGACGGATTGCTTCGACGAGGTAATTTTTAGTGTTAATTTGTGTTTCCAAGTGTGCAGAATTAGGGTTTCTGTTGTTTTCATTTTTAGAGTTGGAGGCAGTTCTTGAATTAAAAGCTAGAGAATTATTCAAATCTCTAGAGGGTTCACTTTGTAAGCTAACCTTACTAATTGTGGAACTTTGAAAGATATTATTTTTCCCACATCAGAGAATTAATTGTTGTTAAATGTGTAGTTTCTGGTTCGAAATTCTTATGAATTTAGACTACTCCTGTCTATCTTGCATATATAGCAGCTAATTTTATTGTATTAATATATTTTGTTGGTTCACCTTTAGAATGGAATTTTATTGTAGTCATGATACTTGAAAGTGAAATACTCCCAATTTCCAGATATTAGAGTACTAAAGGCTACTATAACTGATCTACCATATAACATTTTGGATTTCATTTCCCCCCAGTCATCTTGATTTAAAACTTCAAGCTTGGGGTTTACTAGTACTAGGTTGCTAAAAAATGTGGAGTTCTGTTTAGGAAAAGTAAAATTTTTTTACTCAAGAAGAACTGCAATAGAACTATCCAGTCTATCCCTAACGGTAAACAACAAAATATATCACCAAAATAAAGGACATCAACATCCTATAAGGATCACTATTAGCAGCATCATCATCTTCTACTTAAGAAGAATGAATCACTTTCACAACAATATTAACATCAGCAGCCCAAGTAGTTCACTAACAACAGAATCCTCATCTCTCCTCACAACAATGATGGCTCCATTGATACCTGTAGCACCCAAATTACGATGAGCTGGATGGTTTAAAGTCGCGTTCTTGACCGCCTACTCGGCGGGCATTGAGACACATCGGTCGCGGCGTCGTAGATCGGTCTCAGGCAATATGTGCAAAATGTTACATAGAAAAATCAAAAAATTCTGAAAAAATTACGATAAATCTTAAAAAATATAGATAATAATATTTGTGTATCACATATCCAAAACATATCGCATAACACACTAGATATAAAGAGAATGCATAAATATTTACGTCGTCGGTAGAAACACACCAAATACATGCATAATATAGTCAATTCCACCAAATACATTTATAAATAACCACATAATGTAGTCATTTTCATATTGAATTGCGATGAGACACAAAATCATCGTAATCGTCCCTGTGATAAGTAGAGAAACCAGTGTTAATACTCATGTATCTCTCAAGTTGTGGTCTGTGACCATAGCCATATCTCAAACCATAATATTGACTTGATGTCAAACTCAATCTCTGCATATGACCTTCAAACTATAAGTCCCTCCATCAACACCATTGTTACCCCATTATTGTTATCATCATCACTGCCATCACCGTCACCACCACCACCACCATCACTACTAGAACTTGATATAATTCTCAAATCTTCACTATCATCATCATTTGCGTCTCTTATACCTCTACTTTTCTCACTACGACGAATACCTTCATTGAAGAGGAAGAACTTTGAAATGGCTTTTTCAATTTTTTTGAATCCATTCGATGAGAACATGTTTTGATTGTTTTCTGTTTCAATGGGAACATGTAAGGATCAATTCTTTTAAAAATTAGAAAGATTTATTTAAAAATTACTTAAATCAAACAATAAGTCTTACTCTCTCATATCTATACTTTAATCAAACTAAATTAAATCATATATAATTAAATTTAAAAATTAGATCTATAAATTAAATCAGATCTATTTAAAAACAAGATCTGTTAAACTAAATACCTACTAAATATTATAATATTAAATTAAAATTATAATTCCTACTAAATATCTACTTTATATTATAATTTCTTTAAAAACCAGATCTATTATAATATTAAATTAAAATTATAGGAGAGAGACAGAAAGAGAGATCGTGAGAGAGGAAGAGACTGGGAGTCTCTCTTCCTCTCCCACTTTCTCAGTCTCCCCTCCCTATCTGAGAGAGGGATAGAGACAAAGAGCGGGATAGAGAGAACGGAGAGAGGGAGAGAATGGAGAGAGGGAGAGAGATCGGAAGTGAGGGAGAGAGATCAGAAGTGAGAAAGAGAGATGAAGGGAAAGAGAGTTACATGATGAAGAAGCGTCGACGACGACGGTCTCACCAATGAAGAGGGTGATGACGAGGGCTCGCGAGAGATTAGATCTGACATGTCGAATCACGGGTTCACAGTTGGTCTTTGACCGATTCAGGCCAATTCGGCCTTTGACACGACCGAGTTACCGAGTCGTATCGGGACTCGCCGAGTCGGCCCCGAGTCGGTAAAAAATCGGAGCCCAAGCCGTTTCGCATCATGGTTTAGTCGAGGTGTCTGTCGAGTCGGAGATGACTCGGCCAAGTCATCACCGACTCGGCTGATTGTTCGAACCGTGGCTGGACCTTTACGTTTCTTGTGAGAGTAATAAGAGTAGAAAAATCCACCCTCCTTTTTGATAGCGGCAAATTACCTACCCAAAAACTATAGAATCAATCAAATCAACAATAGGAGTAACCTTATGTTTAAAAACTCTACTATTAAGAAACAACCTACACCATAGACATCATCATCATATCCCATAACATCAAAGTTTTTTTAATGTTTTATAATTCTCCAACAAGTCCACCAAGCAAGAAAGGACATAGGTCAAACTCAATCCCGGCATATGACCTTCAAGACTATAAGTCCCTCTATTAGCACCATTGTTGCCCCCATTATTGTCATCATCATCAGTGCCATCAGCGTCGTCATCACCATCACCATCATCACTAGACAAAACCCTCAAATCATCACCATCATCACTGGACAAAACCCTCAAATTGTTCCCATCATCATCATCTGCTTCTCTTACACCTCTACTTTTTTCACTACGATGAATACTTTCATTGAAGAGGAAGAACTTTGAAATGATTGTTTCATCTTTTTTGAATCTACCCTATGAGAACATGCTTTTGATTGTTTTCTATTTAGATGGGAACATGTAAGGATCAATTCCTTTAAAAATTAGAAAAATCTATTAAAAATTACTTAAATCAAACTATAAGTCTTACTCTCTCATATCTATACTTAAATCAAACTAAATTAAATCATATCTAATTAAATTTAAAAATCAAATCTATTTAAAAATCAGATCTATTTAAAATTCAGATCAATTCCTTTAAAAACTAGATCTATTAAACTAAATATCCACTAAATATTATAATATTAAGTTAAAATTATAATTCCTAATAAATATCTACTTTATATTATAATTTCTTTAAAAGCCAGATCTATTATAATATTAAATTAAAATTATAGAGGGGGAGTGAGACAGAAAGATCGAGAGAGAGGGAAGGACTGGGAGTCTCTCCCCTTCTCCCAGTCTCCCTCCCCCTGTCTGAGAGGGATAGAAACAGAGGGAGAGATCGGAGAAAGGAAGACAGAGGGAGAGATCAGAGAGATGGAGAGAGACTGGAAGAGACAGAGAGATAGAAGTGAGAAAGAGACATTGAGGGAGAGAGAGAGTTACCTGATGAAAAAGCGTTGACGACGGCGGTCTTGCTGGCGAAGGAAGAGGGCGACGACGAGGGTTCGCGAGTGATCAGATCTGTTTTCTCCCTTTTTTATCGTGCCGAATCACGGGTTCACAGTTGGCCTTTGCCGACTCGGGCCGACTCGGTCGAGTCGTACAAAAATCGGAGCCGAAGCCGTTTTGCATCATGGTCTCATCGTGGTGCACGCCGAGTCGGAGATGACAGTCATCTCTGACTCGGTCGATTCTTCAAACCTTGGCTGGACCTCTATAGTTCTTGTGAGAGTAAGTTAGAGTCACCTTCCTCTTTTTGGTAGCGGCAAATTACCTACCCAAAAACTATAGAATCAATCAAATCAACAATAGGAGTAACCTTATGTTTAAAGACTATGCTGTTAAGAAACCTACACCATGGACCACGGTTCAAAGACTCGGCCGAGTCGGAGACGAGTCGGCCGAGTCGTATCTGTCTCGGCCCGCTCCGAGATGAGTCCGAGTCACGAGTCGGTCGACTCAACTCAGAGGAGACCGACTCGGCCATGACTCGGTCGACTCGGCATTATGATGATGATTTTGTACCTCATCGCAATTCAATGTGAAAATAACTACATTAGTATGTATTTATGAATGTAGTTTGTGTAATTTACTATATTGTGTATGTATTTTAATATGTCTCTACCGACGACGCGTGCATTTATACTTTCGCTTTATGTTTAGTGTGCTAGGTGATATATTTTGGACATGTAATACATGAATGTGGATATCTACATTTTTTAAAGATTTGTCGTGATTTTTTCAGAATTTTTTGAGCCTTCTATGTAGCGTTTTGCGTGTATTGCCCGATACCGATCCGAGTCGCCGAGACCGATCCGTCTCAGTGCCCGCCGAGTCGGCGGCCGAGACCGCGACTGTGAACCATGCCATGGACATCATCATTATATCTCATAACATCAAAGTTCTTTTAATATTTTTAATTCTCCAACAAGTCCACCAAGCAAACAAGGACGTAGGTTTACACCTAAAAGAAAATGTCTTTGCAAAAATCCTAAGTAGAGTCAAGAGCTGGACAATCGACAAATAGACTATAGGCAGACTCATCATAAGTGCGGCAAAGTACACACTTAAGTGCATTGCTGTGTTTTTTTAGCCAAATTAACAAGTGTTATTAACTTTTGGACAACTAACCAAACAATAATTCTAACCTTCATGTAAGGAATATTCTATCAAACAACCTTGCTCCAGGCTGCTAAAACTTACACTAAAATTAAGAAATTTATAGTAAGAGTTAATACTGAGGTCACCAGAACTCCAATGCTAAATACAAGCATCATGCTCAGCCCATTGATAAGAACTGAGAAAGCAAATAAGATCTACAAAAGAAGGCACCAAAGACATATCTAACACCCTATTAAATCTAACATTCCACTCTCTATTCCTTCCTCCATAGTATACAGGGAAGGAATGGAAGCTTCTTTCTTCCTAGCAATATAAAAGAGAGGAGGGTAAGCCTTAGCTAAAGTAACATTACCAGTCCACAAATCGAGCCAAAAACGTACATTTCTACCATTTGCACAACACAATTTTAAACCACTTCTAAAACTCTCACAACCTTCCAAACACCCGTCCGAAAGACAAGCTCCAATAAGTGGTTTACATCATGCTTCTCTAATTTTTTTTTTCCTTCTATAAATCCTACTTCTCAGTAACTTCACCCGATCACTATCTTTCTCATCAAGAGCTTTCCATAACCAGCGACCAAGCAAGCAATGTTGTGGTCTTTCAAATTCATCTCCCCTAACCCCCTTTGCTTCTTAGATTTACAAACAGTATCCCATATTCTAAGACATTTAGCACTGCTAATAGATGAAGTATAGGCCAAAACAATGCCCTTCTTAACTTATCAATTCTCTTAATGACTCACTGTTGAAGATAATAGTAGGACATAATGTCAAAAGGTAATGCTTAAAATTCAACATTTATAAGAATAAGCGTACCAACCGTAGAAAGAGAAGAACCCCTCCAAATAAATAATTTCTTTGCCACTTCATCTATAATGGGCTGGCTGCCAATCAACTTTCTGTAACTTGCCAACTCTCAGAGGCATTCCTAAATAAGTAAGAGGAAAAGAACCCCTCTTACAATTAGAAAGAGCAGCAATTTCCTTTTGTTGATCATCTGTACCATTCAGCCAAATAGCCATGGATTTACTAATAGACAATCCCGACATATTTTCGTAGAAGTAAATCAAAGCTTCAAATTCCTAAGCTTCTCAATATGAGGAACAAAGAACAAAATCGTATCATCAGCAAATTAAAGGTTAAGAAAGCTAAAACTAGAATTACCAAGACCAGCAGTAAGGTCATGTTCAACCCCTTTATTAAGAATTCTATTAAAAACATCTACAATAGCACAAAAAGAAGGGATAATGGATCTCCTTGACGAAGACCTCTTTTTCAAACAAACTTAATTCCTTCAACACCATTAACAATAATAGCAGACTTACTGATAAAAGCCCAGCCATGATCCAGTTAACCAATTTCTCACTAGAACCCCAGCTCTAAGAACATAAATAAAAAATCTCAATCCACTTTATCATACGCTTCCCCAAAATCCTTAACAATATCCTAGATTGGTGTTGAAGATGACAATTGGAAATAATTTCTTGAGCAAACACTATCCTACCAAGAATAAATCTATCTTTAATAAAAGCAGTTTGTGCTTTATATTTATCCACTACTTCCCTAATACTGTCTGTTTCTGTTAGATAGAACTTTCATACATGGCAATTAATACATGAAAATTCTACTACATGGAAACCTTATTTTTGATCTTTAGAGGAGTAGGGTACTTAAGAGTGTTGTTAGATACAATAGGGATAAGTGATGCCATCCATTGCTTTATTTAGATATTTTACTTTCAAATTATGGTTGTTTGCAAGAAATGGTTTAAATGGAAAAATTCTTGCCAACATTCATTACATGTAAAAAGGGTAAATTGCAGAAAATCTCGTGCTGTCATGGTTTGGTAGAACACCCCTCTCCTGCAGGATCTGCACTGCTCCCGAACTATGGTAATCAACTGAAAACCCATTTGAACTATTTCTAGAGGGTAACTCTATTCCGTTACCATACTAGGGGATCACCTGCAGCGGCTCATGGGACTTTCATGGGAACCCGGTTGATTACAAATGACCCAAATATCCCTCAGTATCCCCTAGGAATAGTACAGTTGAGGTTATTTATAGGCAAGTGGGATCACGTGCCTAGTAACGGAAATGTAATGAAGTTTTACCCCCAGGATTAATAGTGAATCTGCCTATGCAATTTTGCATTCTACATAGATTTCCAGTAAATTTGGAATTCTAGGAGTTTATTAACCTTTATAAATAAATATCCTGTAGCACCTTAATTTCCTTTTTTTTTTGGAAAGTCCAATCAGAAAAAAATTCATGCTAACTTACCTTCCTAAGTTCTCTCTTTTGTTGCAGAATTCCATACTAACAATTGTTGATTGTTTCTTATAGCTGCAAGGGATCCTTAAGAAAAATGTTGAAAAAGCTGTGCAATTTGAGGTGGAGAATGGCAGAGTGATTGTAAGGCTAAAGCCAAAAACTGCTGGCATGAATGATGTTGATCTGTACACAACAATGGAGGCGATGGAGGTGTGTTTTCTTAGTTCAATTTATTTTTAACTTTCAAGGACTTCAGGTTGAAAAAAAAAACTTAATTATCTAGAAGATGATACAATGTAATTTTTTTCTGCTTAATAAACTCTGATATCATTTCCTTTGGCTAATGCATATGCTTTCCTGTTCTTGTTCTTGTATCAATTAAAAGTTATATATTACATGATATTTTGTTTTTATAAGCAATACATGAAATTTTAGGCGGTTTCACATATTTAGTTTCTCGTGAACTGGAACTGACCATTTACGAGACGTGCTGCGCACGGAATTTTAGTTTCTAAATGCCAAGCATAAAATATAAGAAGAGCTTGAGCTTGGGATATCATTTATTCAGCTGAGTAGCGTGCATGGTGATTTGAATTTAAAAAAAAAAATATCGGTTCTTTTAGAAACAAATTCCTATGCGAAGATTAAACTATGGAACCGAAAGGAGACTGGAAGAAGTTGGTGCCTACATATCATACTAGATTGAATAAGAAAGGGAGAACATTATAAAACCGAGAGGGAAAAAAATTTAAAATCTTCTTTTCTTTCTAAGTTGAAGCTTTTTTTAAAGGTCATGAAGCATGTAACCAAAAAAAAAAAAAAAAAAATCTAACCAAAGCTCATTTCTGAGTGAAAATTGAAACCGGCAAATGTATGGAAGACATAAAAACTTCTGGACTGAGTTGGTGTTGAGATAAATTCAGGGCATTAAGAGACTAATCATGTTTATTTATTTCTATAGGATGCTTATGATGCTCTTAATTATGTTCATCCTGTCTCTGTCTTTTGTTTGACTTCTATTCTACAATTTTATAATAACAGATGTTAAATCTGGCTCTATCTTCTGCTGCTGATCATCTTATGTTCTGTTATCCTATGATTTTATTTTGTTTATTTTTTTGGAAACTATGCTTGTAATATGTATGATTTGGGAAGAGGTATTTCTACAACTGTTGTCAACTAGTTGAATAGGCCTTTTTGTTTTACATATTGATGCAAAAAGAGTGTATCTACGGAGAGGGACTACAGGAATTTGAGGAAAGGTAGAGGAAGGGAAAAAGAGAATATTAATAAAGATCTGACATCCATTGCATATAGGTTTCCTTTCAGTTTGCTTAATTACTTGGTACTATTCGCACCATTATTTAGGTTTTAATTTTTTTTTTAGGGAGCTCTCTAAAAGGCATGAGATAACTTAGGGATAATTTGCATAGTAAATTGCAGTAAATGTAAGGACTGAGAACAGTTATGACTAAGAACAGTTACATTACTGCCAAAAGCTCAAATTTTGGGATCAAAAGTGGTTATAAATTATAATGGCTGAAAATAATGGTTGCAGGAGCCAGGACCTACTATGGACATCCAGGCTGCAATCTGAATTGTGGTGGCAGATTTGAAGAAAGGATATGGTTATATGCATTTAACATATATTTTTGGTTCTGAAATTCTATACCCTTTCAAAGAGAGAAATAAGCTGCAAACATTGAGGGAGGTAGGGGGAGACGAGGGACTTCCAAGTGGCATATTACTTATTTATGCATATAGCTTGCATGGTGATGGATCTTATGGGTGCAAAAAGGATCTATGATTTGAAGATACGGACACGGATGTTTTACTCCAACATGGGCACGGGTTGTCGGACACGAATCCAGATACGAGGACACAACTATACATGCGAAATTTTTCTTAATATTTGCATATTTGACTAAGAATTATATATATTAGGCTAATATTAGCACACAAAAGAATTTAAATTTCAGGCTAATATTATGTACAAAATACTTAATTTTCATAAAATGATCCCCAAAATAGTTAATGTTTGTCAAAAACCATAATATACTTCATCTTATGCCTATTTTTAAGGCGAATAACGGTTTACACATTTATAAGTGTCGGACTGCATGCGTCAGTCACGCCAAATTTTGAGTGGGAAAAGTGTCCTACATATCATAGAAAAGGATACAAATAAATCCAATCTGATCTGGATCCGTATTTGTGCTGGTTATGGTTTACCGATATGAGTTTCTTTACCGAACTATAATTGTATCCATCTCCATGACTGGAAAAATGGATATGATAAATGCCATTTCTAATCGGTATCCTAAGCACCTGTAATGCCAAGCCTTTCGAGCCCATTATAGTTTATACACAGTTAGTTCATGAAAAAAGAATGCATAATAGCTCATTATATCTGCATGATATATGTTATATGTATGCGTTTTGTTTTTAACTTGCTTTGTTTGGTAATTTATGTTAAGTAAATCTTTCTTGGCCTTAGGGCAAGTGAAATTGGAAGTAACTTATCTTGATTTTAGTTAAAATAAATGGCGGTTTAATGGTGTCTGTTTATCCGACTGTAACTGTATCTGTTTCCTTCACGCTTGATCAGTATGTGTATCCAATTTTAGTGGATATGGGTATAATTTTCCTTATTGAACCATATGTGTATTTGTATTATGTCCATGATTTACAAATGGATATGATATGGTAAATTATCTGATCCATTTGCACCATTATTTAAAATCTCAGCATTCGTATCGATCAGTTGTTTTTAGTATCAATTTCACCAACATCGGCAATATCAGCCCCGATATCAGATGATATTATAGGGTTAACATCGAATGGGTGTCTCAATACTGAATACTCAATATGATAATGCTAATATATATCGGAATCAACTGATATTTGCATCCTTTGTGATGGTAGGGCTGCAGAAAAAGAATTTGGAATCTTTTGAAATTCTATAGCTTTCAACTCATACGATAAGATTCAGGACTTTGGGAGGGGGTAGTGAGGGATGGAGCAATTTCAGACTTCTGAGCTCATTCTTCATATTTTTTTCAAAAAGCCACAATTTTAGTTTCCAGCCTATATAAAAAGGCTTCACGGCAGAACTAAGCAAAAATTAGACCATTTTTGGCCATAGCTAGAATGAAAAATTCAAAACTTGAAAATTAAGTATCTTTTATCATTTTAGTAATGGAGTTTTGGCTTTACAAGTCATGAATGACGTGATAGGAAAGTGGGGGAAAGTAATGACGATTTATGACATGTAACTTACATCTGTCCTTTGATAGGCATATCTAAGTTCTTTTTATTTAATCTTTTAATACCTGAACTTTATCCTCAGAAATCCCCTTTGCTGTGCTTTATTTAGTATTTATTCTTCTCCTTTGACCACATATTTAGCCCAAGTTGTAATTAATTATACAACTAGTCAATGGGAGATATTAAGGTAAAAAGAAGGAAGCAAATGTTGTGAAAGAGGCTAAATGCACATACAATGCCAAATCTTTTTCCCTTTTTCCCTTTAAGTGTTTACAATGGCCGATTGTATGTAGCACTTTCCAAATGTCACATCCATTTAACTGAAGGTTGCTTATCCTGGGACAATTCAGTTTTAAAGCTGATGAAGTTTATTTTCTGTGGATTAATTTGCTTGGTCTGACTTAAAATTTTAAACATGCCTCTTCCTAGAAGACCACTCTCTTCCATCTTTACAGTTTTGTCAGTTACTTTCTTGAACTTATATTCAGATTTATTCAGGGTGACACCTCTGTTTCTTATACAGCTAGCTGGTGTTCTAGACTATGGACTGGCAAAGCTAGCAGATTTAATGATCAAGCATGTCATTAAACCTGCAATAAGCAATGGATCTATCAATATTATTATAGAAGAACTTGATGAGGGTTTTGTTGAAAAGCATGATGTAATTCTTAAACTACTTCCATCATCTGAATATCAGGTATGTGTTACATTCTGATCATACATCAAATCCTGCTTTTTTTCATTCACTTAGCAGTTCAACTTGTTAGCACATCTTAAAAGGAAATGGTTGCATGAAACTAAGAGATTGTTAATTTTATATTCCCTTTAGGGAAAAAATGATTTTTTGCTCTTTTTCATGTCTCTGAAAGTATATGTTTGTTCTTACTTGATTGGCCCTTAATGATAGTTGTACTTGGCGCATGCTGGATGATCAGTAAGAAGAGAATTTTTTTTTTTTTGTAATTTGTCGAGATAACTGGTCTACCCTCTCTATAGGGACTAGTTGCAAAGTCTTGATCGCCCCTTTCACCCCCAAACATTACTGTCTAAATTTCTTCATGTTCCTGTCTCTTGCCTCTTTGTCTCCTCTTCTTTTCATTCTTTTTCTCTGTAATTTTTTTTTCATCCCTTGAAGACTATGCATATGATTCGGATTTGCAGTCACTAGCCAACTAACATGGTATTGTATCGATCTTCTGTGGGCCACAACATCTGATCAGATACGGTTTTAGCCCTTGGCTCTATACATGCCATCATTTTCATTTTCATTGATATTCCGCCGACCTTAGAATCCACAAAAACCTTAAGGCGCTTTGATGCAGAATGAACATATTCTTCAGTTCAAGATAAAAACGGGTAAGTTTAGAGACAAAGCAAATCAGTCAAAGCATTGCCCCTTTACAAGTTCAATTTTTAGCATTTTAAATAGTTAGTAGAGACATGACTTGTTAGTAATTAGGGGTGGCAATTGGGTCGGGTCGACCCGACCCGACCCAATTACTGCTCGACCCCTATAATAATCGGGTCGGGTCGACCCGACCCGTTATTATATGGGTCAAAAATTCAGACCCAGACCCGACCCAGACTTAATCGGGTCGACCCGACCCGACCCATTTGACCCGATTATTAAGCCTTAAATACAATTTCTTTACGCTATTTTACTAAATTGTTTGGTGATATGGTTGGTCATCACACTAAACTCATACACTAGAGGTCACATGTTCAAAATTGGGCTCACGCATATTTTTTGACAATTTAATTTAGGTCAAGGGGAGGAGGCGATGGCGGCGGTGGAGGAGATCGAAGGGGAGGAGGCCGAGGAGGAGAGAGAATAATTAGGTCTGGCGGGTCTGACGGGTTCGGGTCGACCCGACCCATTTGATAATCGGGTCAGATGGGTCGACCCGATTACGACCCAAACCCAATTAGCCCAAACCCATACTCGCTAACTCCGGGTCGGGTCGGGTCTGGCGGGTCGCGACCCGTCTGCCACCCCTATTAGTAATTAGTGTTTTGAGTTATTTTGGAGTCTTGCTAGTCAGTATTTATGTGGTTTTATTTGGGTTTATTCAGCTTATTGGAGTGATTTGTCATTGCTTAAGTTGTGATGGGTATTTCGATCAAAGTGTCAAAACACTCTGTATATATGTTGGTGTTGCGTCTTTTATGATATGCAGACTTTTAAGAGTATATTGGTGAAGAAGAGCTTTTCCTCCATTGGTTATGTGTTGCATGATGCAATCTTGGGCTGTGAAACCCTAACTGAAGGAGAAACCTTGAATTTGAAGGCATGAATCCTTGCTATTTTCCCTCAAGTTTTCTTGATTTCCTTGTTCTCTCAGTCCCTTTCGGGCTCCATTTGGCAATTGGAGTTAGCTCAAGAATTGAGCTAATTCTGGCTAACTCTTTCCAAACAACCAAAATTTGGTAAGAGTTAGCAAGTCATGATAAAAATGAATTTAGCCCAAAACCAACCCCAAAACCACCATGAAATTCACCCAATTATCCAAAGCTCAAGAATTACTAATTTCACCAAAAGGTTGGAATTAGCTTCTCGCTCTCTTTCTCTCTATCTAAAGCCCTAACTCTAGCTAGATCTAATTCCAACCAAACAACCAAAAAAATTTAAATTTATAACTTTTTCATATTTCTCTTCTCCCAAGGCACTAAATCCCAACTCCTAAGTCCTAATTCCACTTGCCAAACACAGCCGAAGGCCTAACCCTTAGTACCCTTAAAATTTAAAATCCTTTCACGATTTGTCCTCTATTATTTTGTTACCAGAGCTGAAGAGTAATCAACATCAACTTCAAAATCCACGAAGTTAAGCACGACATTGACATCACTCTTGATTTCAGATTTGCGTGTGACCGCTACAATTCCCTCATCGGATCCAATACTTGCTCCAGCACCACATGATTTTCAGATTTGTGTGTGACTGATGAGTTCATCAACATCAACATCAATCCTGATTTTAGATTTGCACTTGATTGCTGCAATACCCTCATTCACTACAATACCTGCTACAGTACCACTAATGAGAAAACTCAGCCCCTTTCGACTTCATTTCTTGAAGATCTGCTTGATCTAATCTGGGTCAGATCATCATCTTTGTTTAGAGCTGACACGTCTTTCAAGTTTAGCTGCAGACTTTGTCAACAACTTTATCTCACATCACAATTCACTCAACTTCATTGACATGAAGCCAAGTGAGTCTCTATCACTTGCATCAACACTTAATTGAAGTTTCAGTTTCAAATTCTTCCATGTTGGCAAACACTTAAAAATATCGGAGTACAAGCTTTAAAGGTTTGGAGAAACCTTCATCTCTCCTTTCATCCTCTCAGTGGTTACACTTATAGACTCTTATGACAAGTTGAACAGGCACCATCTGAGTCAATGATAGATTCACTTGATCCTGTATTCATTCTTTGGTTAGGGAGTGTATTTTGAGGCATTATGATACAGATGTACTAGTTGCAAGTAAGCCTGGGAGTGGGTTGCGGGGAGTCCCAAGTTCAAGTCCTCGGTACGACATTTGTTCAAAAAAAGAAAAAAAATAAAGAAAAGATATAGATGTACTAGTTGCCATAACATCCTTAGTGAATCATAATAATATATGTGGGTCTTCCAATTGATAAATATGACATAATGAATAAGATTTTTGAGACAGTTATTTAGAGCCTTCAACAAATTTGATAACATGTTAAGCCGTCCATTTCAAAAGAGGGTTTCAGTACTTTAAACTGTTTGTATGGTACAATCACGTGTTGTGTTGTTATGTTAGGTCTTGCATGTGATGCATTGATTACGGAGATATTTCAGCATTTTTTGAAGAATATAAGATTTCGACTAATGGAGACTAAAACGACACTTGTGATGAGGAGAGTGGAGGAGTTTTTCTCAGTTTCTTTCTTATCTCCTAGATGGTGCAAAATTAGAACTTCATGATCTCTTTCTTGCTTCACCTGATTTATTGGAGAGAGTAATGAGCTAATTTATCAGTAACACAAATCATGATCAGGAGAGCTGTATTTTGGATCATAATGAATTTAATACGTATGCCAAAGTTTTGATACATGAAAGCAAATCCTATGTAAAGATTGTTTCTGAAGAGCAGCCTCAACTGTTAGAGAAATCGGCATAAGTTGATAATCTCATGATATTTTCATCTCACCTTCATAATTAATTTGTGCTGCTGCTTGCTGGATGAGGCTAAGTGTGTTTCATAGCCTGATCAGATCCTGGGTGCATCTACATTGAAGATTGAAGATAATGCCACTCTTGTCATCATTTTTGCGATTGCTCATATTGATTTTATTATTTCTCCAAAATGTTGCCCGAAGAGCATCGAATTTTGTGAGCCTTCTCACTGTTTTTGCAACTTCAGCTCATCCTCATCTTTGTCATCCTCATATTTTTGCATTTCATAACCTGAGGTTGAGTTTTTCCTATCTAGGAGAGGAATGATGCAGAATGATCTTTTGAGTTCAACATGGAAGTTGATCGGTTTAGTGATGAAGCGAGTAAGTCAGCCTCGTCCCATTACAAGATTAGATTTTATCATTTTAGATAGTTAGTAGAGACATTATTAGTTAGTACTTTGTGTTGAGTCTTGAATCTGTTGGCCCGGAGGCCTTCCTCTCTAGTTTTGATGATGATTAACTCATGTAGTTATGTTTACTAATAATCTTGTGATTTTAGTTACAGATCATTGATCAAGATATTAGTTGGTGATTGCTTCAAAAAGAGGAGTTTGGAAGCCTTCACTTGGTGATTCCAGGGCCCGAGCATCAAGATCATACATAACCTTGCTCTTGGATCACGGAGTTTGGACCGAGTCGGCTTGAAGATGAAGATCATCAAGAAGACTTAGGTATCCATAGTTTAGTGTGTTTTAGATTCATGTAAAACTTAGAATAGTTGATATGCTCAAGTGCACAATACACACACAAGTTTTATGTTTTGAATTTTGGTTTTCATGTATAGTTTAGATCAAAACAAGTTTACATGGTTTTTATGTATATTAGATGTGTTCGATATACATACATGCTTCATATCTTAAACAAACTTATTTTGATATGTCTATTCATGAGTTTTAGAAAAAATCAGATTTTCTTATTGAAAAATTCAAGTTTGATAAAATACAAGATTTGGTTTTTGGTAAAAATGTTAAAACACAAAAATGGTTTCATATGCTTGATATTTGAGTTGAAAAGTTTATCACAAGTTTATATATCAATGCAAAATGATAAAACTATTTTTGGGATTTTTTACAAGATTTTTAGAAATATGTTTAACTGTTTTTCTGACCCAGTTTCTGACCCAGACTGTGGCTGACAGGCCAGGTCGGTCGACCGCAACGGGCGACCGAACCAAGGGCCAGTCGACCGTTGCGGTCGACTGACGTGCACAGCCTTGTGCACGTCTGGCAGACACAGGGCCGGTCGGTCGGTCGGCCGACCGGATCAGAGAGCCTTGCTCTCTGTATCTGGGCGGTCGACCGAGCGGTCGACCGGACCAGAGAGCTCTGCTCTCTGTATCTGGGGGTCGACCGGGCGGTCGACCGTATTGCTCCAGCGGTCATATCTTTGACCGTTGGCGGTCGATCGCAAGCCTGTCAGGCTGCCAGATCAGCCTAACGGCTAGTTTTTTGTTTGGGCTATAAAAATCCCATCTCTTGGGGTGTTTTGACAAGACTTTTGCAGAGAAAAATTCCAGAGTTTCTCTAGTGTTTAAAACAAGTTTTCAAAAGTGTTTTTAGGCTTTAAACTTCCAAATTGGTTTTTGTGTTTTAGGGTTTGGGAAAATCAAAGAAAATAGAAATTTGGGAGATTTGTTTTGTTCTTCAATTCTATCATTTACAAAGAGTTTTCCCAAGTGTTTTCTTTGAGTCTTTGTTTTCCAAACACTTAGTTTTTCCACTTGAGCTATATCTTCTATCCTAATCTATTTAGGATCTTTGTTTTGTAGAAAAAGAGATTGTTTGAGGTTGATTGAGCCTCCAAGTTGTAACCCTCCTTATATTTGTGTATCCCTCTTTGGTAGAGGTTCATCGGAGTGGTATTGGTTTGGATCCCTCTTCGGTAGAGGTGATTGTGTTTGTTGTTAGCTACGGGCCTTATCCCTCTTCGGTAGAGGTGGATTGTGGTTGTATTGCCTCGGTGGCATTGTAAGGTTGAGAGAGGAGTTCGGTACTCCTTTAGTGGATTAGAAATCCTTCTCGGTGAAGGCGGAGACGTAGAGCTAGGGGCTCGAACCTCGAAACATATCTTTGTGTTTGCGTTTGATCCATTGTCTCTCTAACTCTCTCTCTTTTATTTGTGCAAAGCATCATTCATATCATTCATATCTATTTGCTTGTGTTGTCCTTGCATTGATTCATATTGCTTATTCATTATATGCTTGGATTGCTTGTGTGTGTGCCTCACTTATACTTAACCACAAGAGCTTCATATAGCACCTCAACCCATATCTAGGGGAATCAAGAGGAGTTAGTCCAGAGCCCTTCACGGGGAATTCGGCTACACTTGTTGGTTGTATTAAGTGTGTTGCAAAATAGTTTTTAGCTTCCGCATTTAGCGCATTTAGTTTCTAGATTAGCACTATCACCTATTCACCCCCCCTCTAGGTGATTTCAGAATCTTGATTAGTTAGTTCATATTTATTTATTTATTTTAACTAATATATAGCTTATTGGACTAATTTATCATTGTATAAGTTGTATGTGTAATTTCGTCTGGATACATGTATTAGGGTTGCCTTCTTTTTTATATCATTTGATACCTTTCCTCCATTGATTACGCATTGTGTGAACTTGGGTTGTTAAGCCCTAATTGAAGGCATGAAATCTTCTAGATCTAGCTACTTTCCCTCCTTTCCCTCCTCTATTAGTTTTTTTGATTCCCTCAATCGATTAGTCCCTTTAAAACCCTACCCAAAAATAGCCTTAAAATCGTTTCCAAATTTGTCCATCATTAGGCTTTCCCCACAATCCAGAACTCATTTTAATTGGTTCTCATGAATTTATACTTTTTTTATCAACTGGCATATACAATGCCTTTTGAATATTAAAATTAAGTTCATTTTAAGAGGTACAAGAACTAAGGTTATGCCATACCCTTTTTGTAGGCTTACAATGACCCGAAAGTATTCCTTATGGATTGTCCTTTTCTTTGCCTGATCATAGGTGTAACAGTGTGAATTTGAATTGTTCTTTAATGGTCAATATATTAGTAAAAACTTGTAAGCTTCACATTCCACAAAATATGCTGCTGTGTCTTGACTTCATTTTTTTTTTTTTTTTTTACATACTTTTGTTGCGACTCTTCTAATTAAGGTATAGATATTTAGGATCAATGTTCACTTGCTTTATAGTTCCTTATCATTTATATTATCTTTCTTTATGGCGCTATTATAGCGAATTTGGTTTGTAAATTTGTTAATATATGACTTAAAAAGTCTTCTTAAATTTAACGTGTTTGTACAACCCTTGCTTGCAGATGTGCTTGTAGGAAACCTTCATACTTATATTGTCTTATAATGTCAAGACAACACTTGTCAGCTAAGAAACATGGACACAGATATGAACACGAATAGACACATGACACGATAATTTCTTAAAAAGTAGGACACAGAGACATGACAATCTTGCACTATATAATAATAATAAGGGATTTGCTATATCCTTAAGTTTTTACAATATTACATAGTTCTCCTTTCTTTATGTGTATGTGCTTGTGTGCCCTTATGTTTTGAGAATATTCTGCAAATATGCACTTCTGTTACTCAGCCTCCAATAGACTTCCACAAAAGGGACGCTAAAACATAATTACCCTTTATTGTCTACTTATATTGAACGTCTAAACCTGTGGTCTCCCATATTCTATAGTTAATAATTAATAATAATTGTTTAAATATTAATTTATCAAGAAACCATGCAAAGGCCCTAATTTAAACCCTTCACCCTCAATAGATAAATCATAGTAACCTCTTCTTCAGAACAATCGTTCGCTTCCCTTCCAACATGATCGAATCCCTCGCTTTCTCTATATCTTCTGCCTGGTAAATTCTTCTTCTTGTCTTTTCTTTTTCTTTTTTCACTCTCTGTAATTTTCATCACTCTCCTTTTCCCCTGTTGCATTTGCAAATTATTCATTTGTTGACTAAGTTATATTTTCTTCAATTTTGTCTTTTCTTTTGCATATTTTTATTTCCTTTGTTCTTCTGTTACCATTTAGTTTCACTTCTGAAATTTGTTCAAGTTTTGGTGAGATTAGATCAATATTTTATTGCTTGAATTTTATTTCATATTTTTCAATAATCTTGTTTCTAGGATTTTAATCATTTGACTAGGTCAAATAGAGGCTAACGGCTGCTGGGGGATTTTAGGGGCTTTTATTTGTTTTTATGGCCTCAATCAGTTTCAATTAAATAGGTGAAGACGTGAGATACTCAATGACGCAAGGAAGAAGAGAGATACAAACAAGGGAAGTCGCAATTATTCAGAGAATTTTTAGGACCTGAACATAGTTCCAATTTATTGGAGGGCAATTTGGTCTTAACAATATATTCTTTCAGTTCACATGATTTAATTTTCTTAAAATCGTAATTCAATAGATTCCTGTTAACTCTTTCTTAACGGAATGACATATATGCAAATTATTGTCAAAATAGAGGGATATAAAAGAAAATATGTACAACACGCGGAGAAATATATTAAACAGTAAAAACTTAAGGATATACATGCTAAAATCCTTAATAATAATAAATAATAAATACTATTCATACACACATCTACATACATGCATAGACATGTCCTTGCATCCAAAAGTCGAGACCATGGGTTAAAATTTCGGTTGATTCCGATATGAATCGACTAATTCATATCGAAATCAGTCATGACCAATATTGAATCAGAAGGCTTTAATCGGAATTGACAAGCTCAACACAGAATCGGTGGAGAAAATTAGTAATCGGTTGGAACCACCAGACCAAATTGCCCAATATTGGCCAGTAATGTCCCATTCTAGTTGTGTGGGAGGGGGAGAGAAGCGCGTGAGATTGGGGAGAAAAAAATCGAAGAGAGAGTTCGACTAGAAAGGGCGCTCACGGGAGATCTTGGGAGAGAGAAATCAGAGAGATTGATCTGAGAGATAGGAGAAGAGAGAGAGAGAGATTGGAGGCAGAGAGATCACTTGTCAAGAGAGATCAGCGCGATCAAGAGAGATCAGAGTTTGAGTGAGACAGAGAGAGCGGTCAACAGAGTGACAAGAGAGATCGGAGGATTTACCCCTTATTTACTTGATTTGTGCACGGGCTATGCTCATGTAATTCTTTAGATTCATAAAAAAGTATACTGCAAACTTATTTATTTATATAGATAAATTACAAATTCGAGGTTCAAATGATATAAAAAAGTTAGAAAAAATGTTGTTAAAACTTGTTACAATTTTATTATTAAAACTCGTTTAAAAAAAGTATCCACCATTGTTGATTGTTTATTTAGAACTTGTTAGAAAAAAGTCAAAATTATTTGTTATGAATGTAATTAACTAATAAAATTATCTTTTAGACACTTGTTACATCTATATTATTTAGTTAGAAGTAATTAATTTTATGAATTGATTATTAAATTAGCGAAGTTAGTACTCAAAAAAATAAAGGTTAAAATTGTTATCATTTAATATAATTAACTTATAAAAGTAGCTTTTAAACACTTGTTACATGTTTATTAGTTTTTTAGAAAAAAATGTACTAAAACTTAATTTATTTTACTAGGTATTGAAATATTATTTAAATTCCATCAATTATTCTCAAAAGTATATGTCAAAATGCTACTAATTAGATGAACAATTTTTAAAATATTTTTAAATATTTTTTAATTTATTTTTGCTTGAGACTGAAATCATCGAGGCGATATGGCCAACATGACCTATATAGCAGATTTTGATATTGAAAATTGCTAACCAATTTCGATTCCTATTCTGAGATTTCAAGCTATGATTGAGACACTATACTTCTGTTAAAGTATTAGGAAAAAATAACTTACCCTAGGTCGAGGTAACCTTCTCTTTTCATAGGTGAAGAATAAGAACAAATTCCAAGAATATCTTTACTTGTTACATACTCTAGTATAGGTGTTAATTATGCCCGACTTGTTACAAAGACAAGAAAAAGATCTAGTAAACAAAGCTTCCCTAAAAAGAATTTGATAAACAAATAAATATTGAAACTATTGAAAACAAATACTTTATTTTAGAGGTGGCAATTCCGATCCAACCCGCTAACCGACCTGAGCTCGACCCGTAGTTCTTGGGTCTGCGTTTAGCCTATATGGGTTTGGGTCGTAATCGGGTCAACCTGCTTGACCGGATAGTTAAATTGGTCGGGTCTGGCTTTTAGCTTAACCTGATTACGACCCGTTTAAAAAAATGTTACATGTATTATGTATATACTATGGATGCCAAATATGTTCTTACTTTGCTCTTGGTTGATGTTTTGAATGTTTTTTATTTTTTTTGATGGAATTAAACTTTTTAACTTATTTTGTAAAATTAGATGTTAATTATACTATAGTGTATTTTTGTAAGGGTTTAAAATTCTAAATGCGTCAACACGACCCGCCCACACCTGAGCTATTTAATACATAGGTCAAGCGGGTCGGGTCGGGGATTTCCATTTTGACCCGTTTAATAATCGGGTCAGGTCTGGATTAGGCATATATGGGTCGATCCAAATATGATGCGACCGGATTAGACATGACTCAACCCAATTGCCACCTGTACTGCATTCTAATGTTGATGTCAACTTGTCGAATCGATCTCGATGCCAAAATTGCAAATCAAAGCAAGACGAATTTGAGTCGAAACAAACACTTGTACGACGACTACGTGCAAAGTCAAACATTCATCTCCTCCAATACGGTTAGGATTTTATAGATTTTCAAACTAAGTAGAACAGGAGATTTTGGGAGATTCTCAAATTCAACGTAAGTGGAGATTTCAGAGATCCTTAAAATCAGTGAAAATGGAGGTTTTGAGAGATTCCCAGACCTAATAGAAGATGATGTTTTGAGAGATCTTCAAACCAAGTACAGTAGAAGGTTTTGGGGATCTTCAAACTCAGTAGTAAAACTACCAAATCCAAGTAGATTCAAATCAAACAAAACCATCAATGTGTTCAAAACGCCCAAATTCAGAGGAACCGACTCTTAAATTATCAAAATCAGACTTTGATACAACACCAAGACATGGCCAAAACAATTTCATTCTTAATTAATAGAATTCAAAATTGACAAAACTATTTTTCATGAGTAGTATTGTCGCGGTATTGTTCACGTGAACAATGACTTTTTTTGCATACATGAATTCAGATCACATTAGATCTGAGAAGAAAAATAAAAAGAAAAGGAAAATAAGAAGATGGTGTAGATATGTGGTGGTTAGGGTTTCTTAGATGATGACTAAGGTTTGGTGGCGGCTAGGGTTAGGAACTTGATAGATGATGATAGAGACACATGTGGTGATGAAGAGAAATCTCATGATGCCTAAAAGCATCAGTTTGATATCATTTTAGGGTTTGTTTTAGGAATAGACAAATTATAAGAATACCCCGACTTGTTACATACTCTAATAACTTCTAATAGTACAATAATATACAACGATTAATGTATTCTAAAATTTTAACCTATCATTCTTATGACTTTTTCATTAGGAATAGCCCTACGTTGTTCACCTCTATATAAATAGCGTTTTATAATCAAAACATTTTTTTATTTATTGTACAAGTCTATTTTGATGGCGTTTTTTCACAACAATATAGTCTTTGATACATAAGAGATGTAAATAAATATCTCAAATTTATAATGTGAACAAAGAAGTGTAAGAGAAATGTAGAACATACATGCTCAAAAAGTGTTCAACAAATGTCCTAGATTTAAAAATATAGTATATAATTGAAGTTGTCTTTGAGAAGTATTCTAGGAGTATCCAAGGAAGTATCAGTGTTTGTCAGCGTGTTCGACACGGGTACTACTTCACGAGAGAAGTGTCAGTGCTATATAGCTTATAAGTTATTTACATTATATTGGAAGCATCAAGATTTCTTCTTATTCTAATATATTTCATCTTATTGGGGGGTCTAATCTACCTTTTTGTGAGTGTGTATCTTCAACATTGTTCTTCTTTGCTGATACGTATGCCATCGCTTCTTTGGCATACTTCTGTGATGTATTGGGACAAAGTTCCTATCAATTCAACTTGATTTGTTAAGACTGTTTTTGGTCTGAGGGAAAGTAAAATAATGGAAATATATAAGTCATAGGATTACTTTCATTATTTCACATTTGACTAGGAAGAAAAGTACAAAGAGAATGTAATTGATAAAAAAGAAAAAAAGTAAAAGTTAAAATTTTGCCTTTTCTATCCCCCAAACTCGTAGAAAAGGGAGAAAGAAATTTGAGGAAAGATGATGAAAAGCTTGGGAGATCTACTATTCTCAAGGATCGTTCTTCCATTTACTGATTCATATATCTCACATAGTGATTCCCCGTCCTCAATCCATATTCTTTATAATTGTCTTTTCAAATTTTTAACAAACCTTCATGAGAATCCTTCTCTCCTTTTCTTTCCCTTTTTCTATTTCCCCTACAATTCATTTATCCTTCTTTCACTTCCCCTTGAACCAAACACAAGCCCAAAAGTAGTGCAGTGTTTTAAAAGGTAGTAGGTGCAGTTGGCAGACCTAGCGCCCAATGCCTAGCCGCCTAAGCGGCAGCATGCCTGATGCGGACATCATGAAGCCGAAGCCCAATTCAAGAGCTTGAAAAGTGTTCCGTAGGAGGCCTAAGAATATCATGGCAATTTGGTGGTAGGAGCTGTAAAATCAGAGTAGTATTAGGATTTCTAATTTTTATTTTTTATTTTTTTTATTTTTAGTAATCTGATAATTTACAATCAATCTCAGGTATTTTTCTTATTACATCAACTTCTTAATTATAAGTCTATACACATCATCTAGTCTGTTATCTATTCTGATCTGCTGTCTTCATCAAAAGTGAGTAAGCGAGTCTGCTTTTCCCTTGTGATCGCTTGCCTTTTTTGTTGTGTATAAAACTCGTTTACCTGCATAATCATAAATCTAATTAGTAATTTAATTTTTGTTATTGATTACACAAAACATGCCAAAAAAATCACAACTTATGTTATCTGTTTTAATTAGTTTTCGTACCAACGGTCTTCTTGTTGGTGAAACGTCTCTTTGTATTGTTTTATCTTTTGCTTCCGCTCTGTACATGTTTCACATCTTGGTATCAGAGCACAGTTAGGTAGGATTTGCATATTAGTCATGTTTATTTGCTTTTCTTGCTTCTAGTTAGATTTTATTCAAAACATAAAAAATTAGTGTAAATTAGGAACCTTGAAAGGTAAGTCTTTTCCTGACATTCCGTACGATTGGTGTCTAACCAAGGAAGGGTACTCAACATGGATCTGTAATTACGAAAGGCCAAGTGCGGAAAACCTCTGAGTTGCCGACCTGGCCAATTGGACTGGTAAAATTGAGGCTTGACTGACTCGCTAATTTTAGAAAACATATTTTTCGAAAACCAAATATAAATTTCAAAATTCAAAACAAAAATTTAGTATAGATTTGCATTCATATTAGGACTTATACATTGCATGCTAACCCGTAGTAGTAACCTTTACTTGCTAGGAGAGACTAGTGAGCTCAATACTGATTTCATGGCCTCGCAACTTGCCCTAGCTGATCTCATGGCTAAACTTGAAGTCTTATCTACTGAGTTAGACAAGACTAACGAGAAAGTAGACAAATTAGTGACTGATCGTGAGTCCACTACTGGAGAAAATTTAAACTCATCGCGAAACCGTCGAGATCACTGATAATCCACCCAATCCTGATGATCAATTTCTAAAGAATATTAAGATCTATGTTCCTACTTTTGATGGCCATCATGACCCACAAAATTTTCTACATTGGACACTCCAACTAGATAAGTACCTCACATGGTACAACCTCATTGAGCTGAGGAAAATTAAGTTCGCTGCTATGAAACTGATTGGTCAAGTTTGTCAGTACTGGACCAACTTAGAGAATATACGCGTATCCCTACTTCAATTACCGATTGAAACATGGGATATGATGAAGGATGAGCTGAAAGGCAAGTATGTGCCACCATCATTTAGTGACTGTCTTATGGACAAGTGACACTGTAACGCCCCGATCCCGTAAGTACGGAGACGTTACTGTGACGTATATATAAGACAGAATTACGCTAATGTATATATGCTAAGCATCATTACAGGGAATAAATACATAATACGCGGATATTCCAGCTTAAATAAGTACTAGAATACCTGTAAAAAGGGGTCAGTGACCATGATAGATATAAAAACATGAATAAATACGAAAACAATGACAAAATAATAAAAATACCTATGAGTTTAAGGGTGACGGGTCTCCTAATAACTTCTCGGGAAACATCAAGTACTCCGGTATCTTGGATCTCCAACCTAGGCATGCAAACTCAGGGTTGTCAAAAAGCGACCCAGTGAGTGGTAAAATGAAGGAAACAGTAATAGTATACTATAAAAGTATTACAATCATGATAACTTATAATACATGCTTCTTAACAGTGATACCATATAATTATACTAACAATCGATATCTATAATACAATAATTGTACACACATTAATATTATTAATACCTAGCATGCATGTTACATCAATGGTATTTCTCTAATATTACCCAATTCTATAACATTAATATCAAGAGTCTTGTATATCTCACCCAACTTCACATTATTATGTTATTATAATCAATAGGAGTTGTGTCACTTTTATATTATTATCAATTTAAGTAATATGATATAGTATTTAGTGATATATTAATGAAATCCACTTGTTAAAGTAACATGTATCAAGTTTTGTTATTTTATAATTATTGTGTAAACTATAGTAACAGTAGCATGATGGAATCGTGAATTTATACATAAAGTACACAGAATAACTATACTATGTGAAGAAATTATATGGAATAGAGAATACATGGAATGCAAAGTAAACAAGTACATGAATGAATAGTGTCTTCACATGAAGTGCAAAGTATATATGTGACATGGTGGTGGATAAAATATCAAGAAGTGTAACAAATATAAATAGACAAGAACGTACATGTATTGAGCAAGTCATTTTATTTATACAATAATAACAATCAGTACTGTCTTATATTTTAGTCAATTTCTTCCAGTGTCCTCATATTACTGACAGTTCATACTGGAGCCCGCACTCCAGCCGAACCCCACCCGAACATGGCCTATGGGTACCATTATTCGAACGAAAGAGTGCCCAAATAGCGTGCGTTCCTGACGTCATCATGGTTGGGTTATTAAATGTATCATGTACCGTGTCTGAATAACTAGAGCACTGATGATGCCTTCATCATGCCAACACCAGCGATGTGGGATTCTAGAGGTGGCCCCAAGATTCAAAAGGTGGTCTCCACCATGTATGTGATGTGACACTTTGTTCCGTGTGACCCTTAGTTCCACACACCTGGTGCCGGACGCCAGCATGATCGTGCGTATAACATATATATCAAGAATACAGACTCCGGTCAATAACAATATCTATAAGAAGAGCACCGGAGACATGCTCGTCACCCAACACCAGGCGGAGTGAGAATACTAGAGGTGGTCCTCACGGATTCAAAGGCGGCCCCTACTACATATAGGTATGATATGACACTTTGCTCCGTGGCACTTAATTTTACACATTCCGCGTGACGCCGGTATGACTGTTCTAATAACAGGGTTACAAGATACAAGTAGGCTGGCTGAATAACAATATTTATAGCATGTAACAAATTATCAGAATTTTATCAGTAATGCGGTAACATGAACAAGCATACAATATAATAGCAGTAAATGAATATTCAAGTGATGATAATCCAGGTAATATGAACAGTGATCTATGCAATAGGAATACTGAAACAATCAAAACATGTATACAAGTGAATCCATGCGACAAATATATGTAATCGCAGTGTAGAGTACCCTTGTAACAATTATACAAGTACATAAAATACAAGTGAAACGTATCCATGTAATCGGTGATACAAGTACATAAAATAACAATGTCTACAGCAATAAAGTATCCGTGAACGGGAGTACATGAATATGTAAGTAACAATAACTCATGTAAAGTGATTCGGGAATATGTAAACACCAGTGTCTAGTGTATCAATGTCATTAGTCAAGTAACAGTGACATGATAAGTCGAACAAAGAGGTGCTAATAAATAATTATTTGGTATAACTATGTCAATATTATTAATATGATCGATACAAAGTGATTATTTACGTTATCTATTTCCAAATTCTTCACAATTATGTTGGAAATTATCAATTTATTTATTAAGTTATTTACTAGAATTATTAACTCATTAATTCAGAATTTCTTTAATCCACCGTCTACTATCTACTCGATGATTAGTCTCTAAATATGCATATTTCATACCACATCTTCACATTTATTTAATATTAAATTCTGTTAATAACACCTCTGTTGTATGTTTTTAGGTGTATTGCATGCAATGAAGAAGCCGTATAAAAATCTTATTTATTTGGTGATTTGAAGCGTACACATATAGCCATTGACTTTGGAAGTTGGTTTTGTCAAAACCAGGTGCCCATATCCAGAAACCAGGGGCTACAACCGACAGGGGGACAAACTGACAGCGCGTGCGAGAAGGCGCGCGCGGTGGCCGCGTTTCCGCGGCCGTACCATGGAGCCGCGTGTCGAGATTTAACGTGCGGCTCTGTACACTCTCCCTGGAGCCCCCTTTTGCCTATAAATACCCTAGGATTTCCAGAGCTCAAAAGAGGAGAGGAGTTTTGAGGGTAGTTTCTTTTCTTTAGTTTAGGTTCTTCTTTTTCTTTTTTGTTTTTCATTTCTTGTAGGTCTTGTGATAGGGAAGAGAGTAGTACATAGGATGAAAGCAAGAGTTTTTGTAATGGAAAGTGACAATTTATGACAGGTTCTCTCTTTATCTTTCCTTGTTTTCTTCTCTCCAACTGTTTTTACATGCTTAGCTAATTTTCTTTCATTGCAACTAACTGCTAACCACTAACTTGCTTACTTCTTACTTGATAATCTACATGAATCTAATAGCCTCTACTTGGCCTTGCTCCATCAAAAGTCATTGATGGCTCATGATGGATTCTAATACTTTAACATTCTAACTCTCTAATAAGCTAACATTACTTTATTCCATACTTACTCTTGTTTAGTTTTGATGGTTTAAGTTTAGCTTGCACTTGTTTGTTGAGTTTAGATGCGATGAGTTATCTTATAGGTCATGTTTTCAAACGCTCTTGAACCGAGGACTAGTGATGGCCAAGGATACATGTGAGGCAACTATCACTAAGAGGTTAGCATGGTTAGGGGGCGTTTGTTTCGCGTAAAACTCCGTAATTTGTAAATGACTTACTACCCAGTTACAACTACGGCGTTTGTTTGGACCGTAATTCGTAAAAGACTTACGTAACTCAACTAACACTCACTTGCAACCCAGTTACCACTCACTTACAGCTCAGTTACAGTTAATTTTGTGGTCATACAAATTTGTAATATTTTTTTATATTAATATTAAAGTTTTTTAATATTTAACTTTTTTAATATTTATTTGCAGTATTAAAACTTTTAAAATCACCAAATAGTTAATTTTGTGGTCAACTTTTTCACTTACGACTTATACATTACGACAACCAAACACCGTAAAGTACAATACACTTTCCCACTTTACAATTTTATATTACCAACCAAACACCGTAAAATTTACATACATGTAACTCATTTACAATTGTAAAAGACTTTACCAATTACAACTACGAATTACGGCCAGTTACGACAACCAAACAGACCCTTAGTGGACCCATTAGTAATTAGTAACCATGAGTTTTCTTTCCTTTTTATTTTGTTTTAGAAATAATTTCAAAAACTACAAATATCTTCTCTTCAATGTTTCATCTCTGTTCCCACCGTACACTTCTCTTTTCATTATTTGTTTTCTTTTCTTTTCATTCTTTAAAATATAGAAGAACCTTTAACACACGTGTGAATAAACTAGTAAAGCTTCTATCACTTCCCGTCCCGTCCCGTCCTGGTGGATATGACCTGTTTAGCCTCTATGCTATAACGGAAGTATCGAGGAAGTCAAAGCACACACTTTAATTTCTAATTTTAAAACGACATTTTTCGTGTGCGTTTTTCCCCCGATCACTCGACATTTAAATAATCACCTATATTTATGTTAAATCAAGAAACAAAATAAATTATTATTTTATCAATTATGTTTAAAGAGAATCCATGCATATTCTAATTACAGTGACTTTTCGATAATTATAATTTATTAAATAATATTTACAGTGATTTACCAATAATCATAATTTATTACATAAAGCAATCAATTAATTTCATTAAACATGATAAAATATAATTTATAAAAGAAAAACATTTACATAGCTATAACAAGGATGTTGCTTATCTTTCTACGATCGCAACGGCCCAAAAATCGTCCAAATTGGGCCCTAGATGCTCAAGATATCATCCGAATACTAAAATCAATATAAATAGATTAGAAAAGTAATTTATAAGGATTAAAATGTAATAAAACCTATTTAATAGGGGGTTTTATGTAAAATTACCTTTAATTGGTTTTGAAGTGGGTTTGGGTTGCTATCGGGTCGGGTTCAGATCCATAACCCAGGTCCAATAGCTTAAGTGAATGGGTTAAAAGGTTAACGGGTTCGGGTTTGGTTATTGGATCTTGGATCCAAAAGAGAGAGGATAAGAGAGTTCTCAGTTTTGAGAATAGGAAAGAAAAGAAAGAAGAAAGAATGGAAGAAAGAAAGAAAGAAAAGGAAAAAGAAAAGAGAAAAGAAAAGAGAGGAGGGAGGACAGGTGGGTGACTGGGCCTGGCCGGGTGTGGGTGGTGCTTGGCCGGCCTGGGCCCAAGGGGAGGAGGTGGATGGTTGGTGGGTTGTGGAGGTGGTTGTGATGGTTTTGGGTGATGATGGAATTGATGGTGATGAAGATAGTGGTGGAATTGGAATTGGATGGTGGTTTGGGTGGAGATGGGAGTGTTGATGGCATGGTTCAAAGACTCGGCCGAGTCGGAGACGAGTCGGCCGAGTCGTATCCGTCTCGGCCCACTCCGAGACGAGTCCGAGTCACGAGTCGATCGACTCAACTCAGAGGAGACTGACTAGGCCGAGAATCGGAATTGACTTGGTCGATTCGGCATTATGATGATAATTTTATGCCTCATCGCAATTCAATGTGGAAATAACTATATTAGCATGTATTTATGAATGTAGTTTGTTCAATTTACTATATTGTGCATGTATTTTGATATGCTTCTACTGACAACGCGTGTATTTATACTTTCGCTTTATGTTTAGTGTGCTATGTGATATATTTTGGACATGTGATACATGAATATGGATGTCTACATTTTTTTTAAGATTTATCGTGATTTTTTCAGAATTATTTAGCATTCTATGTAGCGTTTTGCGCGTATCGCCCGATACCGATCCGAGTCACCGAGACCGATCCGCCTCAGTGCTCGCCGAGTCGGCGGCCGAGACCGCGACTGTGAACCATGGTTGATGGTGGTTAAGGATTTGATGTAGATAGTGGAGGAGATGATGGTGGTGTTGGTGGTGGTGATTTGGGGGAAAATTGGTAGAATTGGTGGTGTTTGTGATGAGGTTGAAGGAGGTAAAGTGAAGGAGAGACAGAGGGAGAAATAGGGAAGTGGGAGAGGGGGTACGCTGTGGCCTGGTTGGCGGCGGCGCGGGGATGGCCGGTGAGGTTGCCAGAGTTGGGCCAGGTCACTGGAGTTGGATGCTTTGTTTTAGGAAGAAGAAAAATTAAAGAGGAGAGATTAAGATGATAAGTTAAAAGAGAGTGGGAAAGAGATTAAGGAAAAATAGAGGGATTAGGAGAGTGATTAGAAGGGAAGTCAGTTGGAGGAAATCGATCGAGAGGTTGGTGGCTTATGAGGGAAGAAAGAACATTGGAGAAGAAGAGAAGAGAAGAAAAGAAAAGAAAAAAGGAAATTATTTAATATTATTTAATTTAGGTAAAATTTGATTAGTTCAGAATGGTTCCCAAAAATTTTATAAAATAGCTAATATTACCTGGAGGATCGAGATGAAATTGGAATCAAGAAATTTAGTCTGTTTTGCAAATTAAAAATCCTGAAATCGATCAGTAATACCGGCCGACACCTGATTGGCCGGATTTTTGATAAATTCAGAAAAATCTCCAAAATACGCTAAAATAAAAAATATGATTTTAAAGAAATATTTGAAAACAGATTCTTGAAATTCAACCTTGGTTGTGAATTTCAAATCCTAGAGCCGATTGTCGGTATCGGTCGACACCGAATTCAGAGAATTTTTAAAATAATTAAAAAAATCCTGAAAAATTCTAAAAATTCAAAATATTAGGAAACAATATCTGGAATTGAAACCTGTCCAGTCTGACTACCAAGAAGGTCAAATAATATTTTGTACACCGTATCGAGTACTGATACCATGACATGTACATCTAGGGTCGGAGGTTACAAACACCAATACGCTCAAAGCAATAAATCAACAAAGGAGTATGTTGCAAAATTCGGTGAATTCCTTTTTAGATGCAGTACCTTCAGTAAGGAAGGACAAACTCAAATCCTTTTATAGTTTTCGAGCCAGAGTTAGAGAAGAATTGCGAATCGAGCTGTCAGAGGAGTCACCGAATCAGAGAAAGCCTACACCATAGTTCAAGATCTAGATTTCCTTAGGTCTAACTATAACACTAGGAGTTTCGATTCAAAATTGAGTGTGATTAGGACATCTTCCCAATTCAACAAGTCTAGCACCCAATCCTCCTCCCAAAAGAACGAATTTAAAGGAAAACGAAGTGATGATCATTGCAAACCCTCTGAGCAAACTTTTTCCAAATTTAGTGCCTCTACTAAGTGTTGTAGATGTCAAAGTTACAGTCACATCGCCGGAGTTCTCTCACAAGCTTTCGAGTCTGATGATGAGGAAGTTACATATCACTCAGACATAAATGAAGACGACGATTTTGATTATGACCAAGAAGGTTCTAATGCTGAATGTAACTATATTCAACTCGCACCTTCAAATTACATATCTGTCGTCCGGTGTGCCTTCTCACAAGAGGACTATTGGAGAAGAATTGCTATCTTCCACACATTCATTAGGATTGGAGATAAGAATTGAAAAGTAATAGTGGATAGTGAAAATTGTGTCAATGCAGTGTCGCCCAAAATGATTGATAAGGTTGGTTGGAAGGCTGAACCTCATCCCATCCATTTAAGGTGTCATGAATCAACTCCATGACCCTAGATATGAAACAATGATGTCTTGTCATGATTGAGTTTGATGTTTATAAAAACACGATATGGTGTGATGTGGTTACGATGGATGTAGGTCAAATCATACTAGGACGACCATGTCTCTACGACAATGATGTTACCATTCATGGTCGATCAAACATGTGTCGATTTGAGCACGAGTGTAAGAAAACTAAATTGACACTCTATCAACCTATAGCTAAAAAAGCCTAAGCCTAATGCACCGAAGAAGTCGAAAGGAGTTAATTTGATCAGTGCGACATAACTTGATCAAGAACTCAAGAACGATGCTTCATGCATGATCCTAACTGCTAGAGAAGTGGTTAAGATGCCGGATAGCACTATTATCTGTTTTAATTTTCTACTAACGGTCCTCTCATTGGTGAAACGTCTCTTTGATTTGTTTTATTTTTTGCTTCTGCCCCGTAGACGTTTAACATTAATGCCTCAGCAGATAAGGGTTTTTTCCTTTGTTTTTTAGGAGGAAGAAGAGAAGAGGTCGAGAAGGAAGGGAGGAGAAACAATGGTAGCAACAAGTGTTACAAACACAACAATGGTTACGGAAGCACCTGTAGCAATAACAAGAGCGCCACAATGGAAGGGTAGAAGAAGAGGGAAAGAACAATAGGAAGATAGACCTATTTACCTACTACTAAACATTTAGTGAACAAAATTGAATTAAAAAAGTATATGCAAAAGATGGGGACGACGAGGTTGTCGGCACGATGGTGTTTGATGTCAAGTTTGTTGGCACCAGTGCGGCGCACTGTCAACAGGTTAGGGCAAAGAGAGAGAAGAGGCGGCAACAATGCATGCATGAATGTGAGAGAGATCAAGAAAGGGGATGGGAAGATTTTATGTTGTTTAACTGGGTTAAGCAGGTCGAACAGAATTTACACTAGAAAAATCAGCTTGCCTACGCAGGCCTTCTGCAAAGTAGATTGGCTAGGTGGGCCCGTAATTTGCCTGCAAGGCCATGAGTCATCTAGCACTCTCATGAGCATTTAAGGGCTAATCCGCGATGCTTGAGGGCCGCCCCCGCCTAGGCGGGTGCCTAGGAGGCTGCCCAGGCCGCTTTTTACAACATTTTGAGTTGTGTTAGGTTTCTCATAATCACGACCCATGTAACCAAGTATAGAAATCAGCCGGGGAACATTGATGCGATCTATCTCATCATGTTGCCCCCATGATGCACAACCATTTAAAGAGTGCCACTTGGGCCACATCACATTATCACACCATGCCAGGAAGTTATGGTCAAATTATCACTTGTCTTTCACTAGATCGTTTAGAACTTGTCAACTGATTGAAAAATCAAAGTGTTAAGAATTACCGTGTAGCTTTGGGCTAATGGGTCGTGTCCACGAGGAGGAATGTGATGAAAGCTTTTCGGTGTTTTGTTTAGAAAGCTAAGAATGGTGCTAGTTTTTTAGTTGAAAAGAGAATGAAGAGAAGGGAAATGATTAAAAGAAAAATTGTAAATTTAGAGAAGGCTTTGAAAAAGGTGATTTAAAAAGCTTTGAAAAGTGATTTATTATTTTTAATACAAGAAGAAGATATGGGCTCACTAATTTTCTACTCAACTATGTACTTATCTCAAGAACATTTGGGTGCATCATTTTTATCATAAGTAAAAAAACCTTTAGTTTCTTTTAATGCCCAAGTAAAACAAATAAGATGGTTTCATTTAAATCTTAAGCCCTTTCTTTACAAATCATTAAAAAGAGAATGTTAAACCATCAAGCGCGAAGAAGCAAGTATGAAATAAAAACAGTTTAAAAAGATTTGTGCATTGAAAGTCCAAGTTTAAAGTAAAGACATCCTCATGTGCTTTCAAGAATGAAGTTTAACTAAGATGTTTTTCTGATTCAAAAAGTGTTGCTTTCATGAAAATCAATCTAGAGAGAGGTGATAGAAGAGAGTAATTAGTGAGCCTAGAAAATGAAATTAGCTACTCATGAAGATGAAAAATAATACTTGTAAGTAAAGCAAGACGTACCGTGAATTGGAGTGGTAGAAGAGAAAGCTTGATCCTTTTATTGATGTCACTTCAATCTTCGGATTACAATCACTCAATTCCTCTCTCTCACTGGTATTTGATCTGAACTACAAATTACAAAATAAAGTTACAACTTCTATACTATCTAACAAAGAGCCTAAAACCTTAAAGAATAAACAAAAATTCTAATCCTAGTCTTCGCTAATTTTTCAGTACAAAACCTTACCTTTTATAGGCAAAAACCCAGAGGGAAAGGAGTGAGGAGATAAGGTGAGCAAACGCTCCCTTTATCTCCACCAACAAGCCGTGGATCCGCGGCTTGGGCCGCGGGTCCGAGGCCAGGATGTGGCCAAGTGGCCACATCCTGGTGGAGCGACGGTTGGCGTAGACTTGGGCTCCCTTTTGTCTTGCTGGATTCACTGTTGCAACTCCCAGATTTGACTGAACGATTTTTGATTTGTTGGCTTCAACCGCTTGATTTGGGAAGATTCATTTCAACCGGTTTTCAACCTCTCTGATTTGTCAAGATCTGCCCTGATTCCCTGATTTCGAATTTATTCTGAATTAAATGGGCTTTTGGGCTCGTTTCTCTGGCCTATCCTTTAACAATGGGCTTGCATTTTATAAAGAAAAATATGACTATTAATATGATTTATTTGGATAACAAGCATGGTAATGTGACAATATGTATGCAATATATGTGACCGATCACACCCCCACACTTATCTTTTGCTTGCCCTCGAGCAAAATATCAAAACTAATCTTAATCAATTATTAGACCACTTTCACGGGTCACTCGATTGCACTGAGCATGTGCAACAAGTCGTTAAACCTCTAGGTTACCCCTAGAGGACGAGTTTAGTCTCGTGATGGTTTTCAGTAGATTGCACCCACAAAATCCATAAAGAAAGAGGAAAAAAGTTAGTATTTTCGAAAAGTATTTTGAAAAGAGAAAATATTTGAAGTATATTTGTGAGAGTTTAAGTAATCTATAAGTTATAGGAATATCAAAATTTTCATTTCTAAACTTAGTCTCTATTTAAAAACTTATCATCAATCAAAGTAAGGAGTCAAATTGTATTTCTCATCTAGTCTATTACTTTACCCTAAGTCATATGTACCATCGTGACTGTGAGTTTGACTAATGGTTCTTTTATTAACTCCTATGCCTTATATATATATTTTTGGTGGTATTTATTCTTCAATTCCATTAGGCTTTCTAATATGCCCATGTAACGAGCCTTTAGTCGGTGACCCCCAAACCGGACAGTTTTAGGGCACCAGATGAGAAAAATACCCCTAAGGACTTAAACACTCGAGCAGACAAGGTCACGAAACTAAGGGTTTTTATTTATAAAATGTATCCCTTTTAGGCGTGAATACTTATGCTTCATGAGGCACAAATACCCAGTTTAATCAGAGGATTTATATATATATTTTTTCTAAACTTATCTAATTATCTTTTGAATAAATACTAAGGCTTGCTTAGGCCAAAGCACCTAGCTAATCAATAATTAGATTTGTTTATTTTTTTATACATATATAGTTTTTTCTTTTTTTCTTTTTTTATTAGGCATAAGAGTCTGTTTTTGAACCCTAGGTGTGTAAGTGTATAAAGTGTGCATATTTCATCAAGGTAAAGATCAAGACTAAATTATTTTCACAAATTTTCTTCCTAACCCTAAAAATCAAACAAGTCATCTTATTTTGACCAAGTGTAAGAAATCCTAATTGTGATTTTCCTATTCCTTAAAATTGACTTAATTTCTTACAAAAAAATATCAAAATATTGTTCTTACCTTTCAAAAAGTTTTTTTTATATATATTTTTCTTTTTCTTTATAATTATATTAGTCATGTTAGAATCCTCCCCCACACTTATCTCATGCATTGTCCCTAATGTATGAAAGAAATGTATAGATGCATGAAATGAAATGTAAAAGAGGTACATATATTATACAAAAATATGTACAACATCAAGTTTCTCCCACATCTAGATCTTTTTCGGTCTCATCCCTCTAGCTCTCTTCCCATTATTCCAATGGGTCCTCTTTATAGGGCATAGTGGGGAGGCTAATTTTTTTGTCATTTTAGCTCTCTTCCTCCCCAGTCTCACTTTCTTTAGGTGTTTCTTCCTTATATTACTACATTCATTATTCAAAAATTGGTCTCCACCTCACTTCTCAGTTAGAACTTCTTCATTATGAATGCCTAGAAATTCTATCTCAGTTCCATATATCTCCTCAAAGCTTAGGTCAACACTTTCCCCTAGAGATGTGTAATTAATTAAATGATCCTTAGTTGGTTCATCAAAACACATGAGTTCTTCGAAGAGGTTTTTAAACAGTATGTCAATCGGAGGTTCTTGAATTATATTCTCATGCGATATATTATTGGTTGGCTCATCAAAAGTGAAGATATTCAAATCAAAATTTTCTTTTTTAAAGGGTAATCTAAAATTAGGATCTCCGACATATGCCTTCTCATTAAGATAATCGCATTCATTCTTAAATAATTCATTAAGAAACAGCAACTAATTCTTTATTCCTTTACTTTCTTCATCACAATTGTTTTCAACAAAGTTTACCTCAAATGTTTGGTCTCTTATCTTACGAGGTTGTTTTTCTAAGTTGAAGACATTAACTTCTCTAGTCATGTCCCCAAAGGTTACTCTCATAGACCCATTCCTACTATTGATAATAGCACTAGCAGTAGAAAGGAATGGGCGCCCTAGGATAACAGGAGTTTGAGCCCTAGGATTGGACACAGGTTGTCTCAAAAACTATGAAATCAACTGGGTAGATAAACTCCCTGATCTGGATAAGGACATCATTAATTTCCCCCTTTGGAACTTTCACAGACCGGTCAGCCAGTTGGATTGTGACTCGAGTGGGACTAAGATCGCCCAACCCGAGTTGTTGATAAACTGAGAATGGAAGCAGGTTGATACTTGCTCCCAAGTCAAGAAGTGCATGACTAATTTCGGCATGTCCTATATTGCAGGCTATGGTGGGACAACCCGGATCCTTGTACTTGACAGGGATCGAACCCGATAGTAGCTCACTAATGTTAGTGGCTCAGAAGACTTTCTTGGGTACATTAGTCTTTCTCTTCTTGGTGCACATGTCCTTAAGAAATTTTGCATAGGATGGGACTTATTGGATGGCATCAAGGAGTGGAACATTTATCTTCACTTAGTTGAAGATCTCAATTATTTTATCCATGTGTGGATTCTGCTTGTTCTTTAGCCTATTAGGAAATGGTACTCTAGGCTTGTGCACCTGACTGGTTGACTTATCTGTTTCAGATTCGTCAGATTTGGAAGGATTGGGACTAGATGAGGTAGAAACTGGAGTGTGATTGTGCTGACTGGGATTGGGTGGCGTTGACACTTGGTTATCAACTTTCTTTCCCGACCTCAATGTATGAACAACATTACATTGATTCAATGATTGATTCTCAGCCAAATGAGCTTGTTGAGAATTCCTAGGATTTATAATTGGTTGAGTGGGCAAGGTACCCTTTTGCCTCTTATTCTGTGGATTGGCTAAGTGGCTCATTTAACCCTCTAGCCTTTGTATTGTTTGCATGAGGGAATCTTGGTTCTTCATGTACCTTTCCATATTTCTCTCAAAGTCAGTCATTCTCCTTTCAAGCTGAGGATTCTGAAAGGAGGGTTGTGGAGCTTGATTGGGAAAATTTTGTTGATAATATGAAAAATTGTTGGGAGAATTGTGAGAGATTTGGAAAGTTGGGTTGATGATTGGAAGAATTATTGGAATGATGGAAGTGGCTTGCATGGTTTGACCGTGGGTAGTCATTATTTTGTTGGCTCTATGAAAAATTTGGGTGATTTCTCCAGCCAGGATTGTACGTTGGAGCGTAAGGATCATTGTTCGGCCTTGAAAAGGCCGCATTCATCGGTTCAGAAAAGTGTTGTTGAGCTTAAAATACAAGACACTCCTCAAACGCATGATTCACGGCCTGACAGTAAGTATAACTTGGAGTTGAAAATTGATTTGGGCTCACTTGATTAATCGGACTTGGTTCCTTAGTTTCTAAAACTTCCAGTCTTCTCGCTAGGTTAGCTAATTTAGCCTCGTTAGTTATGAATGATTCAATTGAATGGAGACCTCCTTTGGAAGAGATAGAGTTTGGATTCCTAAACCTTTCACTAGTAGGTTCCCATTGGATGGTCTTTTCAGCTAGATTCTCATATAAATCCCATCTTTCATACTCATCCTTTTACAAGAATCCCCCTTGGCACATGCTTTCTAAGAGGGTCTTGGTTGAGTAGTCTAAATCGTCATAAGGAATTTGGCATTGTCGCCATTTCTCTATTCCATGATGAGGACATTAGACAAGGAGGTCTTTGAAGCGTTCAAAGTACCTCAAAACGGTTCACTAGGTTCTTACTTGAACTGCATGATGTTTTTCCTAACGAGAGCGGTCTTGTGAATTGGATAGAATTTCTTCAAAAAGACTTTGATAAAACCATCCCAGGATGTGATAGAGCCGACCGCTAAGCTGTAGAGCCATTTCTTGGCTAAGTCCTTAAGAGCAAATGGGACAAATCTCAACCTAATAGCATCATCTGTAAGGTGTGAGATTTTCATCATTAAGCATACTTACTCAAATTCTCTTATGAAGAAATAAGTATCTTCGGACTCTAAACCATGGAACTTAGGGAGTGTGTTGATGAACTGTGGCTTAAGCTCAAAGTTGTGTTCACCAACCTATGAAAGTTGGATGCAGGATGGAAGTGAGGTTCTAATGGGATATAACCTATCCTGCAAAGATGTCGGTTGAGCCATAACCGAATCTGGTCTTGGTTCGAACTTGGGTGATGATGTGTTTTTAGTTTACCTAGATGAATTAGGGTCTCTTGACCACACTTGTATACACAAACACAATCACAAACAAGTTAACCAATAGTCAAGAAGAGAAAACAACCAAGCCTAGTCTAAGGTAACCTTGACCTAGACAACTCCTAACTGGTTGATTGTCCACAGGAGGTATAATGCAGACTTTGACCACAAGCTAATCAGCCAGGTCAGGGCAAGATTGGTGGGAGGTATCCGCGCGGCCTAATTAAGCCAAGCCACCAGCCTTCGGGGTTTCGCCCCTCAATCCCTTTCCTAGACACTGATTTGGCAGGAGTCAAATTCTAACACCTTCCCCTTTAGGATAATCTCCTAGTGAGTTCGAGATGTCCCTAAGGCCAACGTCTATGAGATTTTACTTAGGCTTAGGTTGTGCGTACTTGGAGATGGTTTGTGGGCTAAGGAAGGGTAATGACTTCCCCACCTTATCTTGATTTGGGTTTTGCCCTTAGAATGATTGTGTAAAGTGTGCAAGATATAGAAAAGTAACATTCAAAAAGCAAATATCATCTAAGAATGTTTCCTAAACTATATGCTATGTATGCGTACCTTGTCTCCAGCTATCTTCAACAATAATTGTAAAATAAACGTAATTAGACAAATGCCTAGAATGCAAGTCTAAACGTTTTTTAAGCAATTAACAATCACTCAAATTACTGTTAGATTAAAACAGGGATTGTGAATGGCAGATTTAGCAAGAATAATAACACACAAAAACTTAATTTTTGCAAGCAATATGTCCTGAAAAAAGAGTTTTAGTAGTTCAACAAAAATTTCAACTTTTGCACTTGTAATTTCTTGAAATTTTGTTTCCTACTTTCGAGAGTAGGGGCACAGAATAGCAAGTCTTCTCCTGCAAAGCTTGAATGCTAGATCTGAATCTTAACGTCCCTGAAACAAGACACCAAACTTGTTAAAAAATAATTATACCGTTCCCTCCCCGGTAACGGCGCCAAAAATTTGATTGACAAATCAAAGTGTTAAGAATTACCGTCTAGCTTTGGGCTAACGGGTCGTGTCCACGAGGAGGAATGCGATGAAAGCTTTTCGGTGTTTTGTTTAGAAAGCTAAGAATGATGCTAGTTTTTTAGTTGAAAAGAGAATGGAGAGAAGGGAAATGATTAAAAGAAAAATTACAAATTTGGAGAAGGCTTTGAAAAAGGTGATTGAAAAAGCTTTGAAAAGTGATTTATTGTTTTTGATATAAGAAGAAGATATGAGCTCACCAATTTTCTACTCAACTATGTACTTATCTCAAGAACATTTGGGTGCATCATTTTTATCATAAGCAAAAAATCTTTAGTTTCTTTTAATGCCCAAGTAAAACAAATAAGATGGTTTCGTTTAAATCTTAAGCTCTTTCTTTACAAATCATTAAAAAGAGAATGTTAAACCATCAAGCGCGAAGAAGCAAGTATGAAATAAAAACAGTTTAAAAAGATTTGTGCATTACAAGTCCAAGTTTAAAGTAAAGACATCCTCATGTGCTTTCAAGAACGAAGTTTAACTAAGATGTTTTTCTGATTCAAAAAGTGTTGCTTTCATGAAAATCAATCTAGAGAGGTGATAGAAGAGAGTAATTAGTGAGCCCAGAAAATGAAATTAGCTACTCATGAAAGATGAAAAACAATACTTGTAAGTAAAGCAAGACATACCGTGAATTGGAGTGGTAGAAGAGAAAGCTTGATCCTTTTATTGATGTCACTTCAATCTTCGGATTACAATCACTCAATTCCTCTCTCTCACTGGTATTTGATCTGAACTACAAATTACAAAATAAAGTTACAACTTCTATACTATCTAACAAAGAGCCTAAAACCTTAAAGAATAAACAAAAATTCTAATCCTAGTTTTCGCTAATTTTTCAGTACAAAACCTTGCCTTTTATAGGTAAAAACCCAGAGGGAAAGGAGTGAGGGCCAAGGATGTGGCCACTTGGCCACATCCTGGCCGCGGACCAGCGGCCCAAGCCGTGGATCCGTGGCTTGTTGGTGGAGATAAGGTGAGCAAACGCTCCCCTTATCTCCACCAACAAGCCACGGATCCACGGCTTGGGCCGCTGGTCCGCGGCCAGGATGTGGCCAAGTGGCCACATCCTTGGCCACATCCTAGTGGAGCGACGGTTGGCGTGGACTTGGGCTCCCTTTTGTCTTGCTGGATTCACTGTTGCAACTCCCAGATTTGACGAAACGATCGTTGATTTGTTGGCTTCAACCGCTTGATTTGGAAGATTCATTTCAATCGATTTTCAACCTCTCTGATTTGTTAAGATCTGCCCTGATTTCTTGATTTTGAATTTATTCTGAATTAAATGGGCTTTTGGGCTCGTTTCTCTGGCTTATCCTTTAGCAATAAGCCTGCATTTTATAAAGAAAAATAGGACTTATTAATATGATTTATTTGGATAACAAGCATGGTAATGTGACAATATGTATGCAATATATGTGACCAATCATCAACCATCTTCAAACAACAACAGTAGAATGACACATGAAGCTCTACTTTACGGAAGACATGGACAACGCACGAAGGTGGCTTTGACTCCTATTCTACTTAGCATGGCATTGTTCATTAAATTGCCTGGCTTATGACACCCCGTACTTTCAGATATAAAATATAGCCATATTTATGAAATCCCTTGTTAAACATTATTATCCAAAAGCAATTATTTTGTGACAGTCTATTTAATTTGTAATTAATTAGGGGCTGTTATGCATTTTGCAAATTGCATCGTAGGTTTCTACCAACTCCTTCGGCCAACTAATTTGTTTTTTCCCCTCATAAAAGTCATCTAGCATTTTGCTTAAACTTGCTTCAGTCTTTCATCAAGTTTCATGCTAAGTTGAACCTAAAAGGTAAGTTGTCATGCTAAGTTGAACCTAAAAGGTTAAAAGCCAATGAAGATGTATTTTGGCTCAAGACTAACAGATGTTTCAATCTATACCTGAGCATAAGGGGATGTTAATATTTCTGGAACATTGGCGAGCTATATCAGGTGGCGCTCTCATTTGGTCTTGTGTTTTTGGCTCAATTTGACATGTAACTAGTCTTGATCCAGAATCAGGTATAAGTTGTTCGTACTGTCACAAATAAGAAATCACCCCATGGTAAAACCGGGTTGATTATGGGTCTGTTTGGACTTGCAGGTAAATGGGACAAGCATTAGTGATTATTTGGTAGAGTTATTGGATTGTTTAGGAGTTCAATATTAGATTATGTAAGGATACCGGCACATAATCTAGATTAGGTAATGAAGGGGTTGGAATTGATTCTCTATGCAGAACACCCAATTCAGACCTAAACTTTGCTCATGCTGTCAATATCTACTCGTTGGCTCAAAATTTAGACTAATAGCTGGTCAGCCTGCTCCAAGTCTGGATTTTGGTTACCTATACCTGATAATAACAGAATGTCTAGCAGAGCCTCCTACATAACCATACTGCTATACAAATCACGTGGACAAGCATTAGTGGATATTTTGCATGTATGAACATTTCTGATTTGACTAAAAGCTTTATTGTCGTGTTCGAGCAGAATATATGCATTTAATAAGGGTGCACATATTAAAAAGATAAACTTTTAATAAATTTTGAAGCGCTTGCCTGCATGTGCGGTGTGAAGAAAAGGGATATGAGTCGCCACTGCTGGATATTTCCTACTTGGCAGTTCAAAAACACATATCAACTATCCTAATGGTGGATTCTTGCTTCTTGGGAGCACTAAACAATTTCTAGTGACCTGTCGTTTTGGTAGTTGATCTACTAAACCTTACTGCACCTTAACTAGAATTTTTGCACGTGCAAACATTTCTGATTTGACTAAAAACTTTAGGGTCACATTGAGCCCATCACATGCATTTTATAAGGGTGTACATATTAACCAATAAAATTTGATTGCTAAGTACAATGATGTGGCATTATGAAATGTTTTGCTGGCTGAGATTGTTCTCATTTCATCCAGTTCTCCTTCTCCTTTTCTATATAACAAATAATGAATAAGTGTTGTGGTACTGTTCATCTTATCTGAGCTCTTGTGGTTAAGGATTCTTCTCAGAGAGTATGTAATCCTATTAGGTTATATTTTATTGTTCAAGCAGTTAGAAATGTTGCTCACAATCCAATTCATACTCTATCTGTTGCAATATGACTGCCTTATTTTCAAGTCTCTTCACTGAACTTGTAATTTCTGTGATTTTATGCAGGCACACCTAGATGGTCCCATTATTTATGCAAGGCTCATTGAAGTTATAAAGTTTATCTATAAGTTCATCTGCTTCGAGAATGCTGCATGGATCAAGTGCTTTGGAAGATTGACCTGGTCAAGAATGTCTGACCTGATTATCACATTTTTTCTTTCTAAGGTGCAGTTTCAAATCCCATTCTATGAAAAAGAAACTGATATGCTTGTGCACCTTCCTCCCCCTTCCCCTCCTCCTCCCAGCAAAAACAAACAAACAAAGGAGGGGAAAAAAAAGAGAAAAGTAAGGGAAAGAAAGAAAAATTGTCATCAACACGCACACAAACACACATCACATGAAAAGGAAAGTAGTTGCTAAAGATGCCAACATTTATTGACATGATCCCCATATTCTTGATGTTTCACATCAAAAGGTTATGCATATTACTTGTACAGTCTAACTATATGTCTCACTTCACATGTGAATAACTGCACGTGCTAATTTGGTATTTCAATGTTGACGGTTCTCTTATTTGTTCGTTGGAAATGTGAAAATAGAATGTCAATGAAGATTTCAAAAGCATTGTGCATTCAATTCCTACATTTCCAGGAATTCACACATATAATTCTTTCCCTTTTTCTTCTTTGTTTAGTTGGAGGGTAGAGTTGCTACTAGTGGCGTTGTGGGTTTAGAATCAGTGAGCGGACAGTTTAAAACATGAAATATTCCTTTGCAAGGGTGTCAATGCTAAAGATTGCATGTCTGATCATTTATTGATTCAGTAACTTTACAAAAATCTAAAAAAAAGGGGGAAAAAGGGAAAATGAAAGATTGTGTGTGTGTGTGCGCGCGCGCGCGTGCGTGCGAAATCTAAAAAGAAGGAAACAAGCACAAAAGAAACATTATATGTATCTATGTATTATCTGTGTGTGCGTGCGCGCGCCTGTGTCCGTGTGCGGGTGCATCCGTGCATGCGTGTGGGTGCATGTGTGTCACTTAAAATAAAGCTTAAAACATTCAATTCCTTTACCTATGTGTTGATCCACACACATAGACGTCCCCAATATCCTGTAACATCGATGGGTTTGTAGTTTGATTTTCATGACTTCATATTCTTCAAAAGCTGATAAATGTTTATTTGTAGCGGCATTTCCTGTGGGTTGTCCCATTTGAAAACTTTGTTTGCAGTGAAACCTGACAAGTGAAAGGGAAAATGGTATTAGTAGTTTTTCTTACCGTAATGCTGTGTTCTCAAACTATAGCAGCGTCTTTCTCTTAAAGGCTGGTAGTTCAATCTTTTATATCTATACTTACAGATGTATGGAATACTATTGTTTTAGGCTGTTCCTGATGATGCATCAAAGATGGTGGATTTCCAAAATGTTATAAAATATACTGCTGAGTTTGAGACCTCACTGAAGGGAATACAATTTATTTCAATGACAGAGAGTGAGGAAGAGAGATTGAGCCATTTCACGCACAATGTCGAGGTTCATTTTGCCTCCAGGAAGAGGCTAGAGATTTTAGCGAAAGCTAGAAATATACTTCTAGAGTTTGATTACTTCTTTTCCTCTGTGAGTATATGCAAACATCTTTTTCCCTGCCTTTTTGTAGATAAATTATTTCATGATTAGCAGATAATGTTACAGGAAAAACCCGAAAAAGCTTCTTCCAAGGCTTCCAGTCCAGTTGAAAGTTTCTCTCAGCATGTTGCAGGTTTTCTTTTCCAGCATGAAAGGTGCTTTGTTTCTAAAGCAGTGTCTCAGCTCATGGAGCTTGTGCATGCAACACTTAAGGTATATTAATAATTATTTTAATATGCAAAATTCAAAACTTTGGATCCTATATTGTTGGTCATTGACCATGGACAGTTAAAAAAGGGAAATGATATCCTGCACAGTTCAACATAACTGTTGTGCAGATCATTCTGAAGGTTTCTTGTTCACTTTTTATTTGTAAAGATGGGATGCAGAATAATTCGATAACATGGGGATTATATATGATTTAACTCAAACATCAAATCACCGGTTACAATGTTTCATAACAATCTTTGCAGTAAAGGCTGACAAGCCTCGTATATTTTCAGGCAATCCATATCATAATTAAGTAATATGTCCCAGACGGTAAATTTTTTGATTTTCAAATGCAAATGGATGGTATCATGGTAATCACTAATCACTAATCACCCGTTCTAAGGAGAGCTCTTTCAAGTTTCTGAGACACTTTTGTCCAAACAGTCACAGGGAGCCAGACAACTTCTTCTTGGGGATCCTTAAATCAGTTGTTGTATGAATGATTCATATTAATTTGTTGTTCATTAATGTTGTATATAACCTTTTATGATGATCATAGTTTTGTTATCTGCATACTAGTTTCTTACTTTTTGGACTGATTTGGCAAATTGCTGGACATAATTTTGAATTGTGAACAATCAGTGCAGGATGCTTGTTTGTCATCTACAAGAGTGGCCAAGGAGTTCTATCATGCTGCTAGAGATGCTCTACTTCTGTACAAAGCTATCGTACCAATCAAGGTTTGTGTGTGGACTGATCTTGCATATGTTATAATATTACATGGCAATTCTCAGTTCTCTTTTAATTATTTAAAAACAAAATGGAAGTGCATTTAGCACTTCTCTTTTCCTAAAAATGCAAGAAAGCATTCAGGTCATAATCACGTGAATGTGGCTATCTCACAAGTTCTGTTCACTGACATGGTTGTTGGTAGGAAAGTTGATTTGTTTTCTTTAGCATTGATATAGTTGCACTGTAACTCTGTGGACAGTGTGTGGTATTATCATACTTTGACTGGAGGGGCTATGCATTAGCCATGCATTTATATGGATTGGTGTTCTCTCTGCTGACATTTACAGTCAGCCATCAGCAGGTTGAAGGCAAGGGTCCCACATGGCATCAGCTATTGGGCAGCTAGGTCGCTCTTTGAGAATTATCAGTAGAGAGGATACTGAGTCCATATACATTATGTATATGTTTATACATATGCATATTCGTGTACATGCTAAATATGCTCAATGCAGATAACAGTGCGAGATTCTGATGACTAGAGGCTCATAATGTGATCAAAGTAAGTCATCAAATCCCCTGGTCATGTAAAGATTCTCCCCATCATTGCAGTGTGCTCTCTGGTTGCACTACCTTTTGCTTTTAGGATTTGCTGCTAGAAATGGTTCTAGGTAGTTCTGGGTTGGTTTCAGAACTGAATCCCGCAACGTCAATAGCGAGTAAATAGGTTTTGGATTATCAAACCCTTAACCATTTAACTTATTTTTTCATTTTTAGAGTCAAATGGGTTTGCTCATGTAAACCCAACCCCTTTAATATAGACATCTCTCGGGAGTTAATGGGTTTGTGCATGTAAACCCAAACCAATGTCTATTACGCAAGTTTTTTTTCCTTCTTTTTTTCTCGCATCCAGCACTGGAATAAAAATATAACCACATGTTCTCCTGTTAAATCTTCTTCATTAACCTGGAAACCTTTTAAAAATCTACTTTCAGAGTAAGAGGCCAGTTCAAACAAACAATTCTCATTATATGTGTACCAAACAATTATTTTTGTTATATTTTCTTTAAAAAATAACAGCCTTCACTGAATATATTCGAAACTATAATTTATATACTTTAAATTAATCTTTGAATTTTTTAGATACAAATTCAAAAATAAAAAGTAGGAAATGTCAATAAAATAGTACTTAGGTAGAACATCTTAATAACCACAAAGTTTGAAGTTTGATAAATAACTGGGGAGTTGTTGAAAGTGAACAAACAATAAAGAAACAGTTCCTCGATTAGTGGTGATTGTTAAGGGTATGAAGATGGGATTAGGTGGTCCCACATTCAAGATGAGGCTATGAACTTTGTTTTTTGTTTTTTGTTTTTTGTTTTTTTTTTTTTGGGGGGGGGGGGGGGGGGGGGGGGAAGGTGGGCACAATATGAAAAAAAAGAGAAGCAAATATTTATTTTGACATTTCACTTAATTTACTCAGCTAATGTTATGAGATAAAATATTTAGAGTAAGCATAGATTATCATAAAATAATATGACTACATGTAATAGACCCAATGTTTAACTCAACATATGCCATGCTCACATCTATTTATTATCGATAATCCATTATTATTTGTTGAAATTTAAAATTTCCACTCTTGGAAATTTTAAATATAAAAATGTAGAAAATATTTATCCTTTTTGAACCTTTTGTTCAAGAAAGATGCTTTAGCTCAATAAATTTCTTAACATCTGAACACCCAACTTAATAAAGTACACAAGTTGATGGATTCCTTTTTTTTAAAATATAGTTGACTGCATAAAAAAAAATTGACAAAAATCATTGAATATTTGTAAATCTTGTAAGTTTTCTTACGAATGTACTTTCTTTTTTCTCTAAAATTTAATTCTTCTTTATGGGAAGAGTCTTTCTGATAAAATTAATAAATTGATTTTTTACATTATTATATTTATGTAATATTTCACTAAAATGTGTTGTAAACTTTATCAATTGTTACAAGGACATGTCAAAACATTGCTAATTGTCTTTACTATTTTTTTTGTTTTATTAAAATAATTTAAGTCATCGATATTGACAATCCTATATTTTTGATTCAACGCTGCCGAAATAGCTAAAAACCTGGATACCGATACCTAAAATGGGGACCAAGACTGGTACCTATTAAACTACAAAGGACTATATTTTTACTGATACTTCGAAGAATTATAAAATGCAACCACATAAAACCATAAACAAATCTCTCCTTATATAGACCTCATACAAGATCAGATCGTAGTCAAGCTATGACTTGCAATACTACTAGTATTCTAAGACTCCAAATACTCTTAGGACTCTTAACTAAACTTATTATATCTAACTTCCCCTCTCAATCATATCATATCATGAGATTGAGAGTTTGTTTAACGAAAAATTTGAAAACAAATACTGAAACCGTTAAAAGTGCTGAAGATAAATACTAAATTGTTGCCCTTGATGCCAAACTGCAGAATTGTTGATGTTGATGCCGAAGTTGCAAATCGAACCAAATTGAATATGAGCCGAACCGAAAATTAAATGTACACTTATGCGAGGACTAGGTGAAAAGTCAAACATTCATCTTTTTGGATATTCCAAGAATTAAGATTTTAAAGATCCTTACATTCAGTAAAAAAGAAGATTTTAGAGATCCCAGACGCTATAGAAGAAGACGCTTTAGATTTTCTCAAACTCATAACAAGAAAAAGTTAGTGATCCTCAAATTCAGTACAAGAGAAGGTTTTAGAGATTCCAAAGGCAACAGAAGAGGAGGCTCTAGAGATTCTCAAGCTCAGTGAGAAACTGCCGAATCCAAGTAGAATGAGACTGAAGAATGCCCAAAAACATAAGGATCAATTCTTAGATCACCAAAATAAGACTTCGGTATACCGATATACTGACCAAAATAATTTTAGCCATCGGATTACTAGATTTCCAGTTGTTTGTTATCAAGACAGAAAATTAAAAATATTCAAAATTGCTGTTTGCTTAGGATGAGATATGTGATGAACAATGAAGAGTATCGGTGAATAATAATCAGGGGAAAGGTTTTTCCCTTCTGGTTAGGGAAGAAAGAAAGAAAAGGGAAAGAAAAAGAAAAGAAGAAAGGAAGAAGGAAGAAAGATTGAAAGAAGAAAGATGATGAGAGTACATTGGGTGGTGACAAGATTTGGATAAAAAGTCGTAGGGCTTTGATACCGTGTTAAACTATGAAAAAGTTACATCTTTATTCATGCTGAGAAAAATTACAAAATATATTTACATAAAGCTCTGAGCTAACCTCTCTTTATGTATACCCTTAAACTGTGAGTTACAATATTAATATGACTCTTAAGACTCTAAATATTATTAGGCATTTTTCTTCTCTGTGTGCTCTTACAGTTTCAATCGGGGGCGCCCAATTGCTTGTGGCGGAGCTTTATCTATCACAAATTGGTGCTTTCATTGAGTTTGAGTTTACACTCGAGATCTTCCTTCCATCCAACCCAAATCCGTACCCTTCCTGAGAAAGCCTCTCCCGTAACGTCAATGGCCTCGAAGAAATAAATGATTGACCACAACGGTTTCCCGTCCAAAGGCAGGACCAACACCACTGCCGGGGCACGGATCCCCCACACGCCATCGATCGCGAATGTCTCGCAGACGACAATGACTCCTTATCTCAGAGGCAGCTACCAGCGCCCGAGCATCGCCACTGGATAAAGGTCATATACTTCAGATGCTAGTCGACATAAAAGAGCAGATGAAGGAACAACATGTTTGATTAGATCGCGACCAGAAGCAAGCGGCTCTCAACTGTGAGAACGCCGCCTGCGAGCAGGGGTGCTGAAGCAACTCAATGATCAACTCCAGGTGAGCCTAGGTTCAGACCACCACCCTCCAAAGAGCCTAGGTTCAGACGCAGCCAGAAGATGAACTGGGACTAGGGAGACTCGAATCAACAATCCTATCACGAACCTGAGGTGGTCTAGACCGACTTCTCTTCTGCAGGAAGATCGCTCCGATAACGAGGCTGATTTGCCTCGTTTCCAAACAAGAGTTCAACACGGCCAGATGTAGAGAAGGATCGTGGAGTTTCCTGACATCCGAACCCTCGACTAACTAGTCTAAAAGCAGATTGAGAAAGCGAAGCTGCAACTCCGTAGCTGGCCGAAGCAAGCCATTGCCAAGATCTCTGATTCTCTTCTCTTTGAAGCAATTCTGGAGTGAATTCCAAAAAAAATTCAGGACTCTGACATTCGACTACTACTCCTAAGTCGGCGACCCAATCCAACACATCAGGCATTTCCGAGACAAGATGGTGATCTACACTCGCAATGAACCCGCTCTTGTGCCTGCTTTTTCCATCCAGTTTGAAACTGGTGACCTCAGATTGGTTTATTCTTTGCCGCTGTGTTCACTCCACAATTTCGAGGAGATAACCAAGGCATTCCTCACCAAATACGCCTCCTACTGGGAAGCCAAAAAAAATAACTACCACCTTCACCGTTAAAATGAGACAGGGCGACAACCTCAAGTCATACATCAGCTACTTCCAGAACTAGTTCCCCAAGTTCTCAAATGCGATGAAGTTTTCTCTGCACTCGCGTTCATCAGCGGACTGCAGATATATTACCATCTATACAAACACCTACTGAAGCACAGTGTCACTCGGATGAGCGAGGTTCTGTTTCGAGCCCAGCCATACATCCAGTTGGAGGAAGCGATGAAGAGCTCTCACAATTAGTCTCTTAAATGTGAAAACGATGGAGAGAAGTCGAAGTCGCAATACGGAGTTCCAACCAGTGCTAGTAACCCGAATCGGGGGCAACTGTTTACAAAAGACAGGCGTTACCGGTCCTCTCACTGAATCCAATCCAAACCTTCAAGATGGAACAATACTTCACTCCGCTGTGGCTCCTCATTAACAAAGTTTTCAACGCCATCAAGGACCAACCATGGGTAAAGTGCCTGAAGCCAATCCAATATGACCCTACACTCTCCGGAGTGAAAGAATACTCTTCTTACCATGACAGCAAGGGACACCAAACCGTCCACTGCATAAACCTCCAAAAAGTACTGGGAAGAACTTGTCTGCCAAGGTTTCCTCAAAGAATACGTCCTTATCCTTGAGGCAGCCTTCGATGTAGAGCAGTTGAGCACTCCACATCTTACCCAATCGCAACACATGATCACCAAGTACAAGGCGATTGAGTGATCCGATCCTTCCAATGAAGACATGGGAGTATCTCCACTAATAACTCCCCCTGTATTTTAGTTAATTCATGTTTTTATTTTAATCATCAAATGAAATTACATATTGCTTCTAACCATTTTAGCTCACTCTGCTGCTGGGATTACCCCATCTCAGAGTCTACCACATTCGCCGCTCTGCTGATGGGATTACCCCCACTCGGAGACGATTGCGAACTCAGCTCCGCTGATGGGATTTCTCTTACTTAGAGCCCAATGCTTGCACACTCTGCTGATGGGATTATTTTCACTCGGAGACGGCAACATAAGCACCCGCCTATGAGCCCCCTCTCGATTAGCCTACGGGCAGTCAAAACCCGCCGCTGTGAGATTTTCCTTGCTCAGAGTCCTACTCTGCTGATGGGATTTCCCCCACTTAGAGCCCCCGATGTTTGCATATTCCGCTGATGGGATTACCCTACTCGAAGACGACAAACATCATCCGGGTCCCTCGTCTGACCCACGGGCAGACAAACCACTTATAGTTTTCCTCTGCCAGTGCCACTCTACTGATGGGATACATGGAGTTTAAGGTTCGCTGCTTCACTGATGGGATTTCTATCGTTCGGAGACGACTGTGGACCCGCTCTGCAGCTGGGATTGTCCCCCACTCAAAGTCTTGCCGGGTTCGCTGCTCCGCTGATGGAATTTTCCCCACTGAAGACGATTGCGAACCCAACTCTGCTGCTGGGATTGTCCCCCACTCAATTTCTAAAGTCACTCCGCTGAAGGGATTGCTCAATTTCTAAAGTCACTCCGCTGAAGGGATTGCTCCCACTCAGAGATGATTGTGGACCCACTTCACTGATGGAATTATCCCCTACTCAGAGTCCTATTGGGTTCGCCGCTCTGCTGATGGGATTTACCCCACTCGGAGATGACTGCGAACCCAACCTTGTGCTGGGATTGTCCCTCACTCAGAGTCCAAAGTCTGATGCTCCTCTGATGGGATTACCCCCACTCGAAGACGACTGCGGACCCAGTTTGCTGATGAGATTGTCCCCTACTCAGAGTCCTATCAAGTTCATCGCTCCGTTGGTGGGATTTTCCTCCACTCGGAGATGACTGCGAACCCAACTCTGTTGTTAGGATCTCCCCCACTTGAAGTCCAAAGTTTGGAGGTACTGCTGATGGAATCACCCCCGCTTGGAAACAACACAAACTTACCAAGATACTCCGTACCCAACCAACCATTACGAAGATAGAGATCAGCACTCTGAAGAAGCACGATCATACCACATCCAATAGCATATGGTAAAAGCAAATCAGGCAAGATCCAAACATACTCATTTTCATTCCAAAAAAAATTTATTATATTTATTGTGTTATATCTAATGGATGTAAACAAAACATTCCTTTACATCTCTGTGTTTACATTTTTGAAAAAGAAATACAGAAGATCCGAGTCCAGATGCTTCAATCCTTCCACTTCCGTCGGTCCTGCCTAACCTTTGAACTCCAAAGAAACACTCATTAGGGAACATGTACCGGAAGAAGTTTTCACTCACGCCATCATTCTTCTCTCATTTGCAAGAAGAATGAGATAGACCCTCAAGAAGCCCTCGACAGCGAGGCAATGTTGTTTGACCGGACTGAAGCCCGTAAGACATGCAAGACGGTCACTCCGGAGCCGTCTGGGAAAAGTACCACTACCGAGCGAAGAGGCTCTCAACCACCAGCGGGAATACTTCAGTCCAGGCCTTTATGAGGAAGCCAACGTCCTTTGAAATGGGCAAATTGAAAGCCCGTTTGTACGTTCTACACATCCCCAGGTGGCAACATCTTGTCAGGGCTTCTAATGCGTCGCAACAGGTCCACGGCTACTAATGCGACACACCAACCAGATTTTCAGAAAGTAAGAGTCTGTCCTTCACCTCCTTCTGTCCCCTCTCATTTTCTTTTTTTCCATCTGATGAAGAGGAAGGAAGAAAGCATGACGGAATGCCCATGGGAGAAGCTGCAATGAGGTCAGAATTTTTGGTGAATTTGAAAAGCTTAGAGAAGTCAAAAATGATCTCCTTTCCCCAGATCTCTTCCATTTATAGACGTGTCACACCCAACTTCCCAAAATACGCAAAACAACACGTGACAAGCGTTGGCGACGCATATTCGCGAGGAGAATACCCTTTGTATACACGCTAAGTCTAAAGTAACCGGAGCAAGCTATATAATTCAACTATGATAATTAATATCATTGCAATAAAACATATAAATTTTTGCACAATGATAGCATTATTTTATGAATAATTTAGATAGCATAATGTGGAGTCTAAACTATAACGAATAAATAAAAACAACAGAATGCAAAGGAAAATGTGAACAATACCAAGAATCCGGGTGATCAAGAAAAAGATGCTCCGAACTCCTCAACACACGATCTCCTCAGACACCTGCTCAGCATAAGAAGTACCCTGGACCTGGATGCGCAAATCCATGGGAGTAAGAAAACTCCAATGAGTGTATAAAATGAGGGAAGGTGCACATGCATATTACGTGTGTGCATACTATGATACTACTGTAAAATGTACTGAATAAGACTGAAATTAGAAGATAGTATGGTCTAATATAATGTCAATCAGCATATCACAAGTATTACGATAACATGAAATATATAACTTAAAGAGCAACATGATCAATTTGTCATAAAATCTTATATCAGGTGTCTATCATAACATACATGTATAACAAGTGAGCACACATCAATCTGTAGTGTATTATACAAGATTTATTATTATCAATTATGTTAGCGAATACTAATTTTCATATGCAGTAAATGCATTCCATGCTACGCGTACTACACGTGTCAATTTGTGTCCTATGTTATTGAAATTAAAAGACGGAGACATTGTTTGTGTTTTAAGTGGGTCCTGTATATATCCGGGACAACGACCCAGACTCCTAACACTGAATCAGGCCTTATTTCTAGGTAGTGATCTAACATGTATAACAGGATACAAGTAACATGTATAACAGGATAAACAGGACTGGGTGCCAGTCACCCCACGGTAACCCTGCAGTGGAACCCTTTTTTGGCTGCACAACTTATATTCTAGGTCCACCTAAAATACAGACGCTGTCTCCTCCATCAATTTTCCCTGCCCGATGTAAGTTGTTTAATTGAATTTTTATTTAGTTTACTTATATCAATTAATATACATGTTATCTAGAGTACTGAGATAATACAATCACAATAACAGTGGACAGTACAATAACAATATAATCAGTATAACTGAGTAAACGGTATAATTGTATCATGGTGTTACAGTCTAGCAATACTTTCCCAATAATTTTGGTAACATAAATTATGTTATCAACAAGTCATGTGCTGATTTGTCCATTTGCAGTCTCATCTAGAATTATCAAGATCTCATCATTATACACTAGGATACAACAATAAATGATTTCTTAACTTCTGATCTCGGTACAATCACTATACACATCAAAGCATTATTCCTCAAACTTGGTGAATTGAAAGTAGGTCTGTATTCTAAGTCCTCTCTATTATATCAATCTACTCTACTTCTTTAAGTTCATCAGTATGTCCATATCACAATATATTGAAATAAAATATTCAGCTACATCTAATCAATCCTCATTTTCCAATCCGACCAAGATCATCAATACACCCCCACTTCAATCGAACTCAATCACCGATCCAAAAATCAAGGTAACAACTAAACTGTATAAATGATAATCCTCTAACTCAAACAAATCCAATCTACACCTATTCCTTAACCTAAGTCAACTCCACTCCAATACTACAATCCACCGACCGATGCAAACAACAAGATTTCCAATCTTTTAATAAAGCTACATCTTATTTAATCAATTCTCAATATCCAATTAAATTCTCGTCTGAATCATCATCAAATAGGGAAAATCAAATATTATGAGCAATTTACGTGGAATCTACCATTTAACCAAAAACACGAACTAATCCAATTTCAAGATCAAAGTGAATTGCATTCTAAATTTATTTCAACTAAATCCGATTCTGAAATGGTAATCGACTACACATGAAATGATAGAAATGCTAATGTCCAGTGACAAAATACAGAGTTTATATAAGTTTAAACCTCAAGGGTATATAATCCATTATCTCCAATATATTTAAACTCTCCCACAACACAATAGTTCATTGCTAATAATTTATTACGTATCTGAAAATTCCATTATTCTAACTGACATGATCTGTTCTCCAATCTCCAGTCAAATTCTACTCCAATTAAAGTCCACTGACTATTCCAAACATCAACAGAGCCAATAAATCAGATAATACTAAAAATTCATAAAAAACACTTATATCTCAAAGACAAAATACTGCATCCATATACCTCTAAACATTAATTTTATGCCTAAGCTATGATCACCAAAATATCTAAGCTCTTCTACTGTATAATAGTTCATAGCTTATAATCAAACAATTAAGTTTTCAGGAATTAATAATCATTTAATTAAAATACATAATGATTTATGACACATGCACAAATTGAATAATTTAGGGCAACTCATTTAATCATTTGCACACGGACATCATGAAAATTTACAATTTTATAAATACAAAAATTTAATGAAACAATTTAAAAACATCGAATAAATGATTAAAATCATTTCAATGAACAATAATTAATTCAAAAAGATAAAAACACTCACAAAGTATGTCGCGGCGGCCGGATACTCTGCCGGATCGGGTCTGCAACTGAAGTTGGATTTGGGTCTGGAAACGGGTCCGGGTACTGGTTTTGAAACGGATCAGATTTACCTCCACTCGAATTCGGGTCTCCAATCACCTGGTGTGCCAGGTCCTAGTTCGGGTCACTATAATCCGGGTCAGGTTGTTTGTTCGTGTGAATCCAATAAGAAAAGAAAGAGAGATACAAAAAGAGGAAAAGTGAGACACAAAGAGAGTGAGTGAGATACACGCACGCATACGCACAAAGAGGGGGATAAAGAGAAGTGCATAGTGAGAGAGGAAGTGAGAGAAAAACTCAGCACACACAGAAAGGGCGAGGTTGACGCCGACTCGATGGCGGAGCGTGGTGGTCGACTCATGAAGGAAGAGGGAAGGAGAGGGAGGTGCTCGGCGGTCATGACATGGTGGTTGTGGTGTGGGTTCTCGGGTGGCAGCGACATGAGGAGGATGGAGAGAAGGAAGAGGGTGAGATGCATGTTGGAGGGGCTCGGCCTGGGTGTGTGCATTGCGCGATGGTGATGGTGGTGGGTGGCTGTGGTGTGCAGTCAGAGGTGTTGTGTGATGGATGCTGCACAATGGCTAAGGTGTTGTCATTCGTGGGTGGTTGGATGTGGCCGGGGCTGCCGGAGATGAAGTGGGAAAAGGAGAGGAGGGCAGCGCTGCGGAGCTTGTGTGGAGGAGAGCGGCGACCCAACAGAGGTGTTCGTGGTGGTAGTTGGCTTGTGTGGTGATCAAGGGGGTGAAGATGATGATGGTGTTGGTGATGGTGATGGTGATGGTGCAGGGCTGGTGGAAGAGAAGAAGATGTAGATAGGGAGGAGCTCACGACGACAGTTGTTGGGTGGAAGTGGGAGATTTAATAATTAGGGTTAGGGTTAGATTAGAGGGAGATAAGATTAGATATGAGAGAGGAGATGGGCTAGGTTGTGGGCTTAGAAAAATAAAAGAAAAAATGGGTAAATAAAATTGAAGTGGCTGGGCTCAAGTTTGGGCTTGGGTTTAGGAACTTAGGCTTGGGTGAAAAACAAGACAGAAAGGGAAATGAAAAGAAAATGAATGGGAGAGAGAGGGCTTGGGCTTGGAAATGAGACGAGAAAAGATATTAATATATAACATATTAACAATAATAGTTAATAAAAATTAGATATTACAAACAATCGTAATTAATTAGTAACGATAATAGTAATTTATAACATTTAATAATAATAATTGACACCATACAATGTACAATGATTAATACAAATTAGATATATACATATCAAAATACTATTATTTATTATTAAATCTATTATTAAATATAGGGATATTACATTCTACCCACCTTAAAAATTTCATCTTCGAAATTTCAATAAAGCGGGAAAAATATAAAAATGCAATCAATGTTAACAACGAATAGACATTGATCAAGAATAGAGACTATAGGATGAGACTCGAAGAAAAATGATCGATTGTGAATAACGTTTTCTTGCTCCCACATCGCTTCTAGGTGCATTATGGATCCACCACGCTTTCGCTGTGTTATTCTGATATCTGTCATTGATTCGAGTCCAAAGGCCAGTTCTAAGAGTCAAAATTGAAAATAGAATCGACATGAAGATAGGAATCTAGGAGAAAATCCAAATCGCTCCGGAAGAAAAGTTGGAATCAAGAAAATTGAAGATACATAGGAAAGATGGTTGATTCCCAAGTTGACTCAATATCATTGTGTGAATAATACATGTAGATTACAATGTAAATATAACTTGTTTTAGGTCCTCGGTAAGAACTAGGTTCTCTTGCGAAAAGCGAAAATCAAAAGCGCAAGTCGAAAACTCAGCTCTAATTCTAAGAAATAATCCGGACGATCTTTTAACTTCCCAGCGCCAAGATAGACAAAAGAGGCCACCTAGTAGAATTCACTCCCTCAATTACCCTCCGCGAGCTTCGACAAGTGTGGAAGCGGAGGGACATCTGCGGTGATCAAAATTTGACCTCTGGCAGGATCACGACACATGTCCAGAGGCAGGAATACGGTAAAGCTCTCAGAATCCCATTCCGAAATCTTAACCGTGCCTAAATCCGACAACCCTTAAAACCACAGCTCCGAAGCCATACTGCCTTCCGAAGATATCTCTCGCCCCGGAGTCCAAAGTCATACAACCACCCAGAGCCGACTCGACTCCGGACCGAATGCCCTGTCACGTGGCGACCTTACCCATCACCACAGACAGATCGAGGCGAACTTCTTTGCATAACAGAAACTGTTATGCTACTTTGTCCTCTTCCTCAGAGCCACCTTACAATTCAGCAACCAGTTAAAGATAGCAACGAGGACCACCTCTCCAACACACCAATCCTAACTACTGATACGACCTCGACGATTATAAGGATCAGCAGATTCAAACCGAACAGTTGAAGGATCCAAATCTATCCACATCCGCTCCACCATCAATATCAGGTACAAATATACCTCCTCTAAGGAAAAGTTCGCTTTCCTAATCCTCAGAGCACATACGACACCACGCTGATAGTTCTCTTCTACCAATCCACACTATCACTACGCATGCAGCTTCCCTCTGCCAGTCTTCCCCCTTACTGACTACTGATTCTCACGCTCGCGGGTCTTAGGCCGGCACCACACTAGTGCTCCTAATCTAAAAAGCGTTTCCTTCTCTGTGTGTTCTGACAAGTTCGATCGAGGGCGTCCAGTTCTTTGTGGCGGAGTTTTATTCACCACAACTCGGTTTTGTTATATATATCTCAGGATTGTATCTATACGGTATTTGTCTTAAATGTGTTGCTGCCCATTTTATCTTAGATCTTGGTATTTATTTTTTTTTGCTTTTGTATAGTCAGGTTGTTTTTGGTGCATAAGCTAGCTGATGTTTCAGGGGTTGGTTGATTCGTAGTTAGACTACAGAGGATAAAGTTACAAGTCTATTTACAAGTTTTGCAGTAGGTACCAGAGTTAGTACTGCACTTTAAACAGACTAGTTCTGGTACCCTTTGGTTTGTAGAGTCGGCCAAGACTAGGGGCTTCAATTTCTTATTCAAGAACACACCATAATGGATTTTGTCTGGTTAAACTTGTTTCAAAGAGCTGTTCCATTGCTTAAATAAACGTTTTAGACCTTTTACACTGCCAATATTATATTAGTTTTAGAGTACCTGTTTCTTTAAAATGTCAATAACAGCAGGAGCAAACTCTTCTTCCAAACAAATGGTGCTTTTATGAATCATTGTAAAGTCAAGAAGGCTTCACCAAAGGATTGAATAAATGCAACTGTAGACCTAATAAAACATCCCTTGAATTAATTTGTGCTGACATTTCTGCTCTATGCTAATGTGCGTTTAGATTGTTTGGTTCATAGGAAGTTCTTCTATCTAGTACTGCCCAAAAAAAAGTGTGTTAGGAAATAGGTCAAACACATGCAATGCATGCCAACTAGATATTACAGTGCTGCGATGCAATTGAGTATATAAAGAATCTACATTTTGAGTTTGACCCCTGTCGCCTATGAGTGTCAAGCAACCAAGAAATTGAGAAGTGACCCATCTTATGTTAGAGTAACATCTTGAAAATCTAGTTATTATTTTTAATGTGTTATGTTAGAATACCATTCTTCATTGGTGAAGGAGACGGTATCCGCACTTGAGATCCATGATGATTTTGATTTTATGTTTGTTATCTTTTTAAAGCAAAGGTGGGGTTTTGATAGAGGTTGCCTTATTCATAAGTTTCATTAGGTATAGCGGGGGGGGGGGGGGGGGGGGGGGGGGATGTAATTTGATTAACCCAGTTGCTTGCATTATTTGTAGCTGGAACGGGTTATTGGTAACTATGGTGATACTTGAAGGGGGCTTATTGGTGGTATTCCTTTTTAGAATTGCTGATATGCCTATCCCTATGCTGTCATACATTTATCCCATACTATTGGTGCAACACAGATAACCAAGTTCACAGTGATGAGGCATCCACATCCAGTGGGATCAAATCAAGTGATTTGAACAATACAATCTTGTTTAATTTGAAACCTAAGCTTACATTATTGAGAGTCATGCATATAATTTTTTATGGGAGTGTATTCTTTACCTTTAACGGATCCAAGAAATTGAAACTTTCAGCAAGATTTTTTTGTACAGTTTCTGGGCTGTATCTCTGGTTTGAAGTTCTAATCAAGACTGGCATATGCCATTTCTCAATCCCAATTAATTATTTAGGTGTTGTTTTGCAATTTATGCTACTGCTTTTGAGGCACTTACTGCTGCTTGTGGTTGTTCATCATGTATATGCTCTCAGAACTCCTCTTTTGTCACTTTATGTATACTACCTTGGGATAGAAGTGTTTCTGAAAATGCTTTACAGTATTTTTTTCACCTAACTTAGTATCAGGTCGTGCAACCAAAAATAAGTATGTTTTTACCAACATGTAGATGCTTTTAGTGCCAAAACTATCAGTTCTTGCCAACCTATAGACACTCTTGAGGTATACACAGTTTTAGTTATAATTTGGTTTTATGATTATACATTCTTTTACAATTATTTATGTTATTTCATGTATATTTTTTATTAGAAACTTCATTTTGGTGGAAACATGATTGTTAGATTTGGCTAATGCAACAAATCACGTAAAAGTTTGAAAATGTTTCCATGACCTCGTTGCCCATATATAATGTATAGTTTCAAATTTTTGATTCAGTTTAAGATGTTAACTGTACAATCTGGCCTCTATTTTTTGAGGAACAACACTATTGATACAGTACTTTCAAAATGACAAACAAAGTAGTTTATTACTGTTGCCAAATCTTTTGCACTTTCTGAGGAGTCGAAAAGAAACAATTAATCAGTGAAGAAGGATTCAAGAGTGTATCCAAATCATGTTGTCAATTGTACCTCCTGTTTTTAGCCAAGCTTGTTTTGCATATTGCTTTTATTGGTAGATAAATGTAATAAACTCCATATATTATTTGGAGAGTTCAAGTGCTGCTTCTTGGATATATTCTGGCTTTTGGATGTTGTTTACTGATGTAAGATCAATAAAGTTTTATGCTTGTTTGTTAGATACTCATAAGTCATCTGAGCTAAAAGAACTTTTAAGCTTGTAGATTGGATTCCAACCTCTTGAACTTGATTTGATATTCTTGTTTCAATGTATGATGTTTAGTTCTTTTAATACAAACATTTAACCATCATGCTGATTTCTGTTACCCATTTGTTTTTATGGATTAAGCTAGAAAAGCAGTTGGATAATATCAGCCAACTGGCGGTAATCGTACACAATGACTGTTGCTTTCTATCCCAGGAGATTCTCGGACTTGCATTTGAGGTATTTAACGATGTACACATTTTAGCAGTATATTAGTTCATCTTTTTTATCTGTCTCATGTAGGCCTTTAATAACTATTTTATTTTTGATTATTGTTCATGAAGATTTGTACATGCATTTAATATGAATGCTGAAATGTGTAAATATTCCAGAGAATGTAGTTGCTAAAAAGGATACGCATATAAGAAACATCATTGCACTATTAATTTTAATGTGGCTGATATGTAATATGTAGTGCTCGCAATCATTTCTTGGCTCGAAGTCACATAATCTTTTTCCTTTTGTCCTATACCATTTCTGTTTAGCCTTCCCCGTCAACAACTTCCAACAAAATGAGGTTGATTCTGGTGTCTAGCAAGCTTCACAAAAGGGTGGAGCAAAGTTCCCTTCAGCATTGTCTTTTTCATTTTTTTTGTTATGAGCTTGCTTGATGATTGCATTTGTCTTATAGTAATAATATTTTCAAACAAAATTTTACATCATGGTCAAAATAAAAGACCCTTCATATGACTTGGATAGGTTGACGGAGTTTTGTCCATGGGCCTCCACATTTATCTGGTCAGTTGACTGTCTAAAGGTTGCAGGCATCAACTGTTTTAAGTTTTGAAGACATTCAAAATTTTTATACAATTTATCTTTAATGAACTGGTATGTTAACCTTTTTAGGAAACAATTCATGGCATTTTGATCTAGAATTTCTATATCTGTAACTAATTCTCTGACTTGAGACATTCAGCCATGTCATAAATTATCATATTCTTCCCTCCATGGAAGCTTAATTTTCCTAGTTTATTTTTCATGCTTGCTCGCGTGCATGTGAATGTGTTTTTGTCCATGAATGTTGACCATGAGGTCACACGTATAATGTGTGTTTGTGTATAGAAACTTGAGTGTGTGCATGAATGATGCGGACATCGTCAAGTTGAAGCCCAATTCAAAAGCATAGAAAGTTTACTGAAGGAGGCCCAATAATTCTATGACAATTTGGTTCTAGGAGTTATAAAATCAGAGGTATTAGGAGTTCTAGTTTATATTTTTGTATTTTTATTTTTAGTAATATGATTTGTAGTAGGATCACTATTTCTTGTATTTTGTTTTTAGTAATCCGATATGTAGTAGGATTATTACTTTTCTTTTTATGTGTTTTTCTCTCTTTTAGATTTTCGATTTCTTTTGGGATTTTGATTATGTAATCCAAATATAAGTAGGATATACAATTTTGTAGCCTATATAAAGGCCCCATGAATTCACTCATTTAATGAACAATCAATGAAAGTTTTTTCACTGTCAAATTGAATTTAATTATGGGATTTCTCGATCCTAAATTCTGTTAGTGATGGGATGCCCTAATCAGATTCAATTAGTAGTGGGATGCTCTAATTGATTTATCTATCTTATTCTCTCTCTATCTCCCATTCAAATTTTTTTTCTCTCAAATAAATCTCCGTCGAATACTCGTCGCTAAATTCCCTCCCCCTTGTCATGCATCCAGTAACTTCGACCTCGTCTGCATAAGCGCCTCGACTCCTTGACGATATTGTTTTTGTCGACTGTACCTGTTCTCAGTTGCGTGATTTCAGAGATCAACTAACATTCAACAAGTAAGCTAAGATCAAACTTACAATCATCTTAGATATTTTTCTTATTACATCAACTCATTAATTACAAGTCTAGATGTACATCATCCAGTCTGTTATCTATTCTGTTCTTCTGTCTACATTAAAAGTGAGTGAGTGATTCTGTTTTTCCATTGTGATTGCTTGACTTTTAATTGCGTATAGAACTTGATTTCTTGCATAACAAAAATTTCTAATTAGTTTTTTAAATATTGAAATTGATGAGCACTTGCATGATTAAGATAACATAACCTAATATTATCTGTTTTAATTTAATTCCTACCAACGATTTTTCTTGTTGGTGAAGCATATCTTTAAGTTAATTCATCTGTTGCTTCCGCCCCATACATGTTTCACATCATCTTGGCATCAGAGCACAGTTAGGTAGGATTTGCATATTAGTCACGTTTATTTGCTTTCTTTATTCTAGTTAGATTTTTTTTTCAAAACCAAAAAAATTATTGTAAACTAGGAAACCTTGAAATGTAAGTCTTTCCCTGAAATTCTGTAGATTGGTATCTAACCAAGGAAGGTTATCCAACGTGATTCTGTAATTAAGGAACGCCAAGTGTAGAAAACCTCCCACCTGAGTTGCGTCGACCTGGCCAATTAGGCTGGTAAAATTGGGGTTTGACTGATCCGACAATTTTAGAAAACAGATTTTTGAAAATCAAATAAAAATTTCAAAATCCAAAACAAAATAAAAAAATAGTATAGATTTGCATTCATATTAGGACCAATACATTGCATGCCAACTCGTAGCAGTGCCCCATACTTGCGTGAAGAAGTTAGTGAACCCAACACTGATTCCATGGCCTCTCAACCTACTCTAGCTGCTTTTATAGCTAAACTTGAAGCCTTCACCCATGATATGGCTCAGACCTGAGAGCTGATTTACATGAAACTAAAGAGCAAGTAAAAAAAATATCTTGTCGAGAGTTCTCCACTATTGGAGAAAATTCATTCTCATCGCGAAACAACCGTCGTGATAACACTGATAACCCACCCAATCCCGATCAATATCTGAAGAAGATCAAGATCGATGTTTTCATTTTTGATGGACGTCATGGCCCACAACTTTTCATAGATTGGACACTCCAACTAGATAAGTACTTTACACGGTACAATCTCACTGGGCCGATAAAAACTAAGTTCGCTGCCATGAAACTGACCGATCAAGTTAATCAGTACTGGACTAACTTAGAGAACATATGCACATCTCGACTTAACGATATATTGAAACGTAGGATATGATGAAGGATGAGCTGAAAGGTAAGTATATGCCACCATCATTTTGTAACCGTCTTATGGACAAGTGGCATCAATACACTCAAGGCAATAAATCAGCAAAGGTGTACGCTGTAAATTCGATGAGTTGCTCATTAGATACAGTACCTTCAGTAAGGAAGGACAAGCTCAAACCCTTTCTAGGTTTAGAGCCGGATTTAGAGAAGACTTGCGAATCGAATTGTTAGTTAGAGGAGTCACCAAATTAGAGAAAGCTTACATTATAGTTCAAGATCTAGATTCCCTTAAGTCTAACTACAATATTAGGAGTTTCAATTCAAAATTGAGAAATGACTAGGACTTTCTCTTCTTCCCAGTTCAATAAGTCTAGCACCCAATCATCCTCCCGAAAGAATAACTTCAAAGGAAAATGAAGTGATGATTGTAGCAAACCCTCTAAGCAAAGTTCTTTCAAATTTAGTGCTTATACTAAGTGTTATAGGTGACAAGGTTACGCTCACATCGCTACTAACTGTCCTAGCGAAATGAAAATCATCTTCATTAACGGAGTTTTCACACAAGCTCCTGAGTCTGATGATGAGGAAGTTACATATCACCCACACATAAATGAAGACGACGATTCCGATTATGACCAAAAAGGTTTGATTCTGAATGTAACTATATTCAACTCGCACCTTCAAATTACATATTTGTCATCCGGTGTGCGTTCTCACAAGATAAGGACGATTGGAGAAGAATGCTATCTTCCACACATTCATTAAGATTGGAGACAAGAATTGAAAAGTAATAGTGGATAGTGCAAGTTGTGTCAATGCAGTATCGTCCAAAATGATTGAGAAGATTGGATGGAAGGCTGAACCTCGTCCCTATCCATATAAGGTGTCATGGATCAACTCAACGACCCTAAATGTGAAACAACGATGTCTTGTCCTGATTGAGTTTGATAATTATAAAGACAAGATATGGTGTGATGTGGTTATGATGGATGTAGATCAAATTATATTAAGACGACGATGGCTCTACGAAATGATGTTACCATTCATGGTCGATCGAACATGTGTCGATTTGAGCATGAGGGTAAGAAGAGTAAATTGACACCTACCAACCTATAGCTAAAAAGCCTAAACTTTATGCACCGAAGGAGTCGAAAGGAGTTAAGCTGATCAGTGCAACAGAACTTGAACAAGGACTCAAGAACGGTGCCCTATTCATGATTCTAACTACTAGAGAAGTAGTTAAAACGCCGAATAGCACTATTCCCTCGGAAGTCACCCCGGTGATTGAGGAGTTTAGTGATGTCTTCCTCAAAGAGCTTCCGAATAGTTACCACGATGTGAGACATCCAACACGATTGACTAGTACTCGGATCAAGTTCACCAAACTAGCCACATTACCGAATGAACCTAACAGAGCATGCTAAGCTCAAAAGGCAAGTCGATGAATTGGTAGACAAGGGCTTCATTAGAGAAAGCATTAGCCCTTGTGCGGTCCCCGCATTATTAACACTGAAGAAAGATGGATCATGGCGTATGTGCATGGATAGTAGAGCGATTAACAAGATCATAATCAAGTATTCCTTTCCCATTCCGAGGTTGGATGATATGCTGGATATGATGTCTAGTACCACAATCTTTTCTAAGATGGATCTTAAGAGTGGTTATCACAAATCCGCATTCGTCCTAGAGATGAATTGAAGTTCGCTTTTAAGACGAAAGATGGATTATATGAATAGATGGCTATGTCTTTGGATTGATCAACGCTCCGAATCACGGTTCAAAGTCTCGGCCGAGCACGGTTCAAAGTCTCGGCCGAGTCGGAGACGAGTCGGCCGAGTCGTATCCGTCTCGGCCTGCTCCGAGACGAGTCCGAGTCATGAGTCGGTCGACTCAACTCAGAGGAGACCGACTCGGCCGAGAATCAGAGTTGACTCGGTCGACTCGGCATTATGATGATGATTTTGTACCTCATCGCAATTCAATGTGGAAATAACTACATTAATATGTATTTATGAATGTAGTTTGTGCAATTTACTATATTGTGCAAGTATTTTGATATGCTTCTACCGACGACGCATGTGTTTATATTTTCGCTTTATGTTTAGTATGCTAGGTGATATATTTTGGACATGTGATACATGAATGTGGATGTCTACATTTTTTAAAGATTTTTCGTGATTTTTTCAGAATTTTTTGAACTTTTTATGTAGCATTTTGCGCGTATCGCCCGATACCGATCCGAGTCGCCGAGACCGATCCGTCTCGGTGCCCGCCGATTCGGCGGTCGAGACCGCGTCTGTGAACCATGCGGCCGAGTCGGAGACGAGTCGGCCGAGTCGTATCCGTCTCGGCCTGCTCCGAGACGAGTCCGAGTCGCGAGTCGGTCGACTCAACTCAGAGGAGACCGACTCGGCCGAGAATTGGAGTTGACTCGGTCGACTCGGCATTATGTTGATGATTTTGTACCTCATCGCAATTCAATGTGGAAATAACTACATTAATATGTATTTATGAATGTAGTTTGTGCAATTTACTATATTGTGCAGGTATTTTGATATGCTTCTACCGACGACGCATGTATTTATTTTTTCGCTTTATGTTTAGTATGCTAGGTGATATATTTTGAACATGTGATACATGAATGTGGATGTCTACATTTTTTTTAAGATTTGTCGTGATTTTTTCAGAATTTTTTGAACTTTCTATGTAGCATTTTGCGCGTATCGCCCGATACCGATCCGAGTCGCCGAGACCGATCCGTCTCGGTGCCCGCCGATTCGGCGGCCGAGACCGCGTCTGTGAACCATGCTCTGAATATATTTATGCGAGTGATGACTCAAGTACTACGACCCTTTATAGAAAAATTTCTTGTACTTTACTTTGATGATATCTTCATTTATAGCCGCTTTTGTGAGCAACATTTATACCACTTACGTCAAGTTTGTACTGTGTTGAGAAAGAATTGTTTGCTAACCCGAAAAATTGCTTGCAATGCAAGTTCACTTTCTAGGCTGTCGTTTCTTCGAACGGATTTTTTGCAGATCCTGAAAAAGTGAGGGCTATTGAGGAATGGCCGGAACCAAAGACCATTCGTAAGGTGAGAAGTTTTCACAAACTTGCCACCTTTTACCGACAGTTTATAAAAGGGTTCAGTACTGTCATAGTACCGATTACGGATTGTCTAAAGAAAAGTGAGTTTGCATAGTTTAACGCTGCCGCTAAAGCGGTTGTCGAGATTAAGGCAATAATGATCAGTGCCCCTGTTATGCGTCTCCCTGATTTTTTTAAAGATTTTTGAAGTAGCATGTGACGCATCCGACATAGGTATAGGAGGAGTTTTAGCTAAAAAAGGGCATTCAGTTGCTTACTTTAGTAAGAAATGAATGGCGCCAAGCAAAAATATTCTACCTACGATAAATAATTCTATGCGGTAATTCAAGCACTTCTTTATTGGCGACATTATTTGCTACCGTAAGAATTCATTCTCTTTTCTGACCATGAGGCTTTGAAATATATATATTCTCAAAAGAAGTTGAATACTAGACATGGTCGTTGGATTGAGTTCTTAAAGGACAACACATTCTCCCAATGTCACAAAGTGGGAGTTGAAAATAAAGCCGCCAACGCTCTCAGCCATCGAGTGTTCATTTTGACTAAGATGTCAACTACAGTTAATGGTTTCGGGAGATTGAAAACGAATATGAGTCATGTCCTGATTTTCGAGATATATGCGGAACTAAAAGATGGAATTACACGAGAAGTTGATGGATATTTGTTTATAGGTCATAAGCTATGCATTTCAAGAACCTTTTTTAGAGAATTTCTTGTTTGGAAATTGCATGCCGGTGGTCTAACTGGACACTTTGGGAATGAGAAGATTATAAAAGCTGTCGAGTATATGTTCTATTGGCCTAGTTTGAAATGCGATGTTGCTAAACATATTGGTAGATGTCTCATTTGTCATCTAGCTAAACAACAAAACAAAACACTGATTTGTACACTCCACTCCCTGCCCCGAATTGTCCTTGGCAAAATGTGAGTATTGATTTTGTGTTAGGGTTACCAAAAATTTTGAGAAAAAATGATTCTAGTTTAGTTGTCATGTTTCTCCAAAATGGCCCATTTTCTTGTTCTCGAACTGCATATGTTTCTAGAGTTTAAAATATTTTTGATGGTGTTGTCAAATTTGCATGAATTGCCTAAGACCATTGTGTCTGATAGAGATGTAAAATTCACGAGTTATTTTTGGAAAACACTTTGGCACATGTCAAGCACGAAACTGAAATTCTACACTACTTTTATCCCCAGACTGATGGTCAAACCGAAGTTGTCAATAGGAGTCTAGGAAACTTGTTACACACGCTAGTTGGTGATATACGGGAAGTTGGGATCTTAAACTAGCCGCTGCAGAGTTTGCATATAATACAACAGTGAATAAGACTACATGCAAATCACCACATGAAATTGTTTATGGTTTTAGACCTAGTCACCCTATAGACCTTATTCCTATATCCGATCATATTAGAGTATCGGATTTTACATCATCATTTGCATCACATGTGCATGACTTATACAAGAAAGTTATGGATAAAATTGTTTAAAGTAACGCCAACTACAAGTTATGAGCTGACGTAAGAAAAAGACTTAAAACATTTAATGTTGGTGATTTTGTGATGGTACGGATTTGTCCGGAACGGTGTCCACTAGGAATTGTTAAGAAACTACATGCTCATAGTGATGGTCCATTTTAGATTTTAAAGGAGCTAAACGAAAATGCTTATGTTATCGATTTTTCTTAAGATTTTGGTATCAGTTCTACTTTCAATATTGAAAATCTAGTGGATTATAAGGGTCTTGATTTTAACTCTAACAATCCATTAGATGATGAACCATCTCTTGAGCCTATTTCTGAGAGGCATTTCCTTCTACCACTTTCAAATATATTACCTAATACAGTGGATCAGATTGATAAAATTGTGGATGATGAAAATATCACCACCAAAGATGGTGGGACTCGTAAGTATTTGGTTCGATGGAAAGGAAAACCACCAACAAATGATTCGTGGATAGATTGAAGTGAATTGCAAAAGGTTGATCCTGACATATTAGAGCAGTATGAGAGTTTTTCTTCCTCAAGCTCAACAAAGTCGAGTTCTTTTCAACCGGGGAGAATGATGCGGACATCGTGAAGCCGAAGCCCAATTAAAGCCCAATTCAAAAGCATGGAATGTGTACCGAAGGAGGCCAAAGAATTCTATGGCAATTTAGTTCCAGGAGTTATAAAATCAGAGTAGTATTAGGAGTTCTACTTTCTATTTCTTGTATTTTTGTTTTTAGTAATATGATTTGTAGTAGGATTACTATTTCTTATATTTTTATTTTTAGTAATACGATTTGTAGTAGGATTACTATTTTCTTTTTTGTATTTTCTCTTTCTTTTAGACTTTTGATTTCTTTTAGGATTTAAATTATGTAATTCAAATAGAAGTAGGAGATATAACTTTGTTGCCTATACAAGGTCCCAATGTATTCACTTTTTCAATGAACAATCAATGAAAGTTTTTCTTTACTCTCAAATGAGTTTGATTTTGGATTTCTCGATTCTAAACTCTGTTAGTGGTGGGATACCCTAATCAGACTCAATTAGTAGTAGGATGCTCTAATTGATTTATCTATCTTTATTCCCTCTCTATCTCCCCTTCAAATTTCTTTCTCTCAAATAAATCTCCGTTGAATACTCGTCGCCGAGTCCCTCTTTCCCTCGCCACGCATTTACCAACTTCCGCATCGTCTGCATAAGCGCCTCGACTCCTCGACGACATTGTTTTTGTCGATTGTACCTGTTATCAGCTGCGTGAGTTCAGAGATCAACTAACAATCAACAAGTAAGCTAAGATTAAATTTACAATCATCTCAGGTATATTTCTTATTACATTAACTCTTTAATCAAATGGCTTAGTTGTTGTATCAACTCTTTAGTTACAAGTCTAGATATACATGTTATCTATTCTAATCTTTTGTC
>JAVJIF010000548.1:600000-787685 GCA_038442645.1 Agave tequilana | reverse complement strand
TATGCTGCTTTGTTTAGGCTGTTGGGGGAGCATTTGCTTCCCCTATCTTCATACGCTCCCCCCATTAGGTTTTGCCTATGAATACTGGGTTTTTCAGAGACTACAGGAGACGATCAAGCAGAGAGTAGAAGTTAGGCTATTCTGTAGTTTGTAACTTAGATTTTTTTTTTTTTATGTATTTTTTCTTTATGTAACTGAAAGAGAGGAGATTTTCATGGAGGAATGAGAATAACCTTGTACTGAGAGTGACACTGGTGTAAGTAATCTTTTCTTTCATTGTTATTTGAATCGAATCAAAGTTTTCTTTTTCTTCGATACAGGTCAGTAAATCGAGAATGGGGAAGATCCTATTTGTCATACTTCGCTCGCCTTCAAACAAAGGTACATCGTCGATACGGGTCAAAGGTAAGCAGGCGCCGAAGAGGTAAGTAGGTTTTTAGGTTTTAACTTTCTTTTTCTTTTAATTTTAGTTTAGATCACCAACACCACAATCTCCCAACTCTTTTATCACTCTTTTTATTTCTGTGTATAAATCCATTTTTTCTTTTTCTCCACCTTCTCAATCTACCACTTTCTTATTAACTTAACTGTAACTTATTTTTTTCCCTTTCTTTTCAAGTACTAAAAGAAGCTTTAACCATTGATTGTAACTTAAAAGAGAACTTGCTAAAAAAGCTTCCATCGCTAGTCCCTCCTTGTGGATCACGACTGCATAGCAACTTGCTATTGCGGTAGTATTGAGTACTTGTACATCAATCTTAAGTTCTGAAATTCATTATCTTTGTGTGCAGGTAAAACCTCAATCACCCACTGGTAGCGCAAAGGCCTTTCACCTTAGTTTTGATGATGACTAACTTATGAAGTTAAGTTACTAGTGATCTTATTTTTATATAGTTTCAGATATTGATCAAGATCTTAGTAGGTGTTTAGCTTCAACAAAGCATTCAAAGTCAAGTTTTGAAGCTAGCACGTGTTGATTCAAGAGCTCACGTTTCAAGATTGCATCTAGTGCTCAAGATTGAGTCAAGCTCATGGATCGTGTTTGGATCAAGTCGACTTGGAGAAGAAGACTTGTATCTAGATTTGTTGGTTTAGTGTTTAGATCTTGTATAAGGATAGTTTAGTTTTGGATTCTCAAGTATACACACACAAGTTCATAAGTTTTCGTTTCAATTTAATCGTTTCATTTTAAGTGTACGAATTTTCAAAAATACATCTTTATCTTTCTATTTTCATGTATAGAGTTCATCAAAAGAAGTTTACATAGTTTATATGTATATTGGATTTCATCCAATACATTGATAGTTCACATTGTTTAGAAAAACTTATTTTGATGATTCTAATTCATGGTTTTAAGTTTTGGTTAAAATCAAAACTAAGTTGGGATTTATTGTAAAAATATAGATATATCATTTATATGTGCATTGGATTTTATCCATGCACTCTATGCTTCAAATGTGTTTCAAATATCTTATTTTTGTATTTATACAAATTTGGAGAAAATGAATTTTCATTTCAAAATTTAAGTTTTGAAAATATGGATTTTGTTTAAAGCTTAAATTTCTATACCTCAAAAATAGTTCAAATTATTTGTAATATGTGTTGATTTTTTATCACCGATATTTGAATTTCAAAGGGTTAATAAGAACTTATTTTTTGTGAAATTTTATGTATTTTATTTGAAATTTTAGGTATACAAAGCTACATTTCCAACCCTAAAAATTTGTTTTGGGCTGCCTATACCGAGCATGACCGATGTGTGCAGAACGTGTACAAGCTTATTGGCTTTGGATCGGTCGACCGTGCGATCGATCGATCTAGAGAGTTGCTCTCTGGATCTGCCATGGTCGACTGACCAGAGAGGCCTGCTCTTTGGTTTTGTCCACGATCAACCCAGTGGTCGACTGATAGGCATTTGCCTTGGGGCGGTCGACTGTTGACACTTAAAAAGACAAGATTCTTATTGGTCTAAACAATGTCTAAACTTGTTGACATTTACAAAAGACAAGTGACAGACGAGCTGAAGACCAGTTTTCTACCCATCTCCGAGGGACAAGGAAGCAACTTGGACTCCACTGATCCAGCAAGCAGACAGTGAACCCGGATTATTTCTAAACAGACCCAGCAGGGGTCTAAGGTGCTAGCACTTAGCATCGCATGAGCCCCAAAGGGATAGCCTCACCTGAGAGGCTAACATCACTCGACTTCGCCTTGAAGCCATCCAAAGCCTCACCAGGAAGCTAACTCGCAACTTTGCCAAAGAGGACTTCCAGTTCCGCCAAAGTGTTTCTTTCGGACTTCGCCAGAAGCTGCCTCTAGCTCCGCTACGAGCTCAATGCGGACGGCTCCGCTATGAATCTGCCACGGTCAACCTTTGACCAATCAAATCTCCGGATGAGATCGGATCTAATCAGATCAAATCCAATTAAGATCAAATTTGGCAGTTGATTGCCACAATCTCTTGACTCTTCTTAAAACGAGTAAGAAGATCAGGGAAAATCCTCCAACGATATGGAAAGGATCAAAACAGATCGAGAAGGTCCACCGACCTGCCAATTCTAGCTTCGCAGAAGCTGATCCTAGCCTCGCAGCAAGGCTACTTTCCAGATTTAAACAGATTTGATTCAATCTATTTCCATATCTTCAAGGGACGATTATACCCTTGCTCTCCCTATAAATAGCCCATCAAGGGTACAAGGAGAGAGACACATGCAGAGACGCATACGGATGCACGAGATATAGAAAAAGGCAGACAGACGAAAAGAGGAGTCCACAAGCAGAGGCTTCTTCACCACGCACCGTGCGCTCTCGAATTCAGAGACCTTTTAGAGAATTGCTTTCTCTATTCAGGGTGTTGATGCCCTAACATCGTCCTCTTCTCAAGGAATCTCCGGAACCAGGCGAGAAGGAATTTCTTATTGAAGGCGATTTTGAGAAGCAGCAAGAGGGTTCTACTAACCTTCTGTTCTCTGATTCCCGACCAGGCGAGAAGGGAATCTCATCGCTCGCATCGTCAAAGGGACAAAGTGGTCGCGCGCTGACCAGACTCCTATCGGCACACTTCTCCAGAATCTCTGAGGAGATCTACTTGTAATCTTTTTAAGAATACTTGTAATTTAGCTCCTCAAACTCTTTTTTTGTAAGTTTTTCCCCTTTGCAAACATAATGGAAAACAAGGTGGCGACTCTGCTGGGGAAGAAATTCTCCACTGCCGAGAATCAAGTGTCGCAATGCGACGAACAGACCTTCGGGTCTAACTCTGAATTCAGAAAAGCCTGTGCAGCCAGAGCTTCTCTGGCTAAATCTTCAAGGAAAGTCTCTGCGGAGACTGAAAAGGTTCTCTACGAACCTACTGCGGTTATTTGGCGCAACAAGGAAGCACGTCCGCAGTCTGATTCCTTTACTTGTGAGAACTTGGTGGTTCAGTTCGATCAAGCAAGATTTGAAGAAGTCCTCTCTGGGGGTGGCCCAATGCTTCGAGCACGGAAGCATAGGAGGGTTTCCACGACCAAGGTTTCAAATCAGAAACCGGAAGCAGAATTCTGCCAACACCCTCAGCCTCGTGTGTGGCTAATCAGGTTCCTTGCGAACCTAAGTCTCCTCTGCCAAGGCGGATATGGAAGCCTAAACAGAAGTCTCCGACCGAAGCTTCAGGCGTAGCTACGCCTAAACCGCGCCTCTCTCGCGAAGAAAAAGGCAAGATGCCTGTCTGCTCCAATCATAAAATTAAGACGGCAATCATACGTCACCCAATTCAAGAGCAGCAATGCCTCGCGCCGGCCTCGTTCTCATGAGCGAAGCTACTGTACCACAGCGTACGCACAGGGTCCATGACCGCGAAGCCGAAGCCAAAGTACCATCTAAGGCTAATTACCTTCGCAGCAGCATGACGGGTAAAGCACCACAGCGTGCTCCGCTTTCCAGTGCGTCAAGCACTAAGTTCGCGTCTGATGGCGAAGCTAGAACCAAAGCACTATTCAGTGCTAATCCCGTCTGCAGGGATAAAAGAAGCAGGACATCGCCCTATGTGCGATCCAAAAGAGCCTTTGCGCTCGATTGCAGGGACCCAACCGGGTCTGATCTGAGGAAATTGTTGGCGGATAAACAAACCTCTTCCCCCTGTTGTCGACAAGTGGGATGTCAGCTGCTGACACTCCACTCGGTCCATTGCCGGCTGGGACCAATCCCCGCCACACCTCCAAGACGACGGTCAGTTTTTGATCGACTATCGGTACAAGCCCAGATGAAGCATCGCAGAAGGAGTATCTTGCGAGATCTCCCCTCCGCATCCGTTAATATGACTGGGAGAGGACGAGAGCTGCGTAGGGGAAGACAAACATCTGACGACGCCCCCTACAGCTCCCCAGATCCATACTACAGCCCAGGCTTAGGCGAAGTCTTGGTGCATGAGGAAGGTGTTTTTCAAAACACCAGATCCAGGGCGGCGATACCCTACACTTATGAACAGCCTTCTTCCTCGCGGCCCTAGCCTCGTCACAGCCCAGGAGATCACTCCAATCATCAGACGAAGAAGACGAAGATAGTGGGTATGCCTCTTCGGCGACAGTTAGCTCGGTGCGAACAGACAGAGCATCAGTCAACATGGCTGATAACGTCAACGACGATCTTCGTCGGCGCCTGGAAGCTCAGGAGCAAACTTCCAAGACACAGCAAGAGGCTCTGGACAATATTCAACAGATGCTCGCTCAACTCCTCAATAACCGGATAACAATGATGCCAGGAGCAATCACGATGAGGAGGAACACTTCAGCAATGAGCAGCCAAGACGGAGAAATCCAAGGAAGGTTCTTCCTTAGACGCCGAAGTCCTTAAGGGCCTCCAAGCTCAAATCGCATCCCTAGCTCAGAGGGATGAATTAAAGAAGGTAGGGACAATCCGTCCTTATCCGCTGGAGTGGGATTCGGTGCCATATCCACCGAAGTTCAAACCGCCAACGCTGCATACCTATGATGGAAAGAGCTCGCCAAATCAGCACATCTACTATTTCCGGTCTCAGACTGGTAATGTTATAAGCAATGACGCCGTCATGGCTAGGCTGTTCATTGGCACCTTAAAGGGGGTGGCATTTGACTGGTTCCGAAGTCTCCCTCCGGGCTCTATCAACTCCTGGATCGACCTGGAAACTCGGTTCCTCTCTCGTTTCTATGAGGACGATACCGAAGTGACCATGGACAAGCTCCTCTCCACTGTGCAGAGGAAGGGCGAATCTGTCCGTGACTACATTGAACGGTTCAGAAACTTATCCTTGATGTGCCAGCAGGGATGCCATTACCCATGCTCTTGCAGACATGCAGACACAACTTCCTAGACCAAGTGGAAGTTCGCATGGGGGCTGTTAAAGCCCACACTTGGAAAGAATTGGTCGAACAAGCTGAGATAGCCGAGAAGTCGGCTAAAAAGTTCGAACCATCCACCCCTAGAGGCAAGTGGGGGATGAACAGCAAAGGGCGTAGCGACCTACCGCAATCTTCTCAAGCTAAAGGCAAAGAGACTATGTCTGTGGAGTTATCCGGAGATGTGCAGTCGAAGGCCAAAAAGAGCGGCTTCAACAGTTAGGAGCCTAAGTTCCCTCCAAAGCAGCAGTACTCGTTCAAAGACGATCAGGTGGTCACCATATTCCATCTGCTCCACAAAGGGAACAAAATGAAGCTGCCAGATGCGCGGCGTCCCAATGAGATAGGGCGCACAAATGACCCTAAATACTGCCTCTACCATAGGATGATTCACCATCCTACTGACAAGTTCTATGTCCTCAAGGACAGAATGCAAGCCCTGGTCGATGCCGGAGTTCTGACGTTGAAGACGGAGCAAAAGAAAGTCACTGCCAATATGGTAACTCTTGAGTTCGGCAAAGCTCCAAAGGTCACAGTCCCTGACGGGACTTATGTAGCCCCTGCGCCACGGTTGGAAGTCAAGCATCCTCCAGCTATAGCTCAACATAATAAGGGTCTTGTTCCCTTAACATTGGAGACAGGAGAAGTCATGTGGATACATCCAGACCTCATCCAAGACGTACAGCGGGATCCAAAGCAGCCAATTCAAAGGGCAAGTCTTGCAATGTCATTTCCATCCTGCCAGACGACGGCAATCTTACATCGGCTTCCCTCAGTGATTCAGAAGGAGAAAAGCTTGCCTGCGCAGCGCAAGCCGATGCGCCTTAACAGACGGGCACCGATCTGGAAAATCATACTTGAGGCAGTATGAAAAGTCTACTGACGAGACACAACAGCAAACGACGTCAGTGCAAGTACCAGCATCCACTCCAATCCCAACCAGGGAAAAGAGAGGTCTAGGGAGGTACGATTCGACCACGTGTTGAAGAAACCACCAGGCCAAGGGTTTGATACGCCCTTTCGGTTTGACATATTGGCTCAGCTGGCCAATATCCCAGCTCGTATCACTATACACGAGCTCCTTCGCCTCTCAAAGAAACAAGAGAAGCACTCAGGGATGCGCTAGCCAATCAGAATCCTTTCTGACATGCATGCCTGAGATCCCTAACAACGACGTCCAGTCTCCTTGCCTGGAATGTCATCATGCACAATCAAAGGTGCCCGCTATTACCTTCACGGCGGAAGATATGCTTCTCAAAGACAACAAGCACGATCGACCTCTGTACTACACCGGATATATCGGTTCAACATGCATTGAGAGGGTACAAGTCGATTCGGGGTCTGCACTCAGCATCATCCCCAAAAGGCTTCTCTACTTCCTCGGCATACCATTGTATAGGTTGTCCGCAACCACTACTACAATATACGGTTTCAACGCCGGGAGCAGTCATCCACTGGGGAAAATTCGACTCCGTTGCAGAATCGGGAGCCTGAAGTCAGAAGTGACATGCTATGTCATTGATACTGACACATCATATAACCTGCTGCTGGGACGGCCATGGATCCATGCCACTGGATCGTCCCTTCCACCCTCCATCAATGCTTCAAATATGTTGAAGATGATGCGACAGTACGAACTGTCTTTGCTGAGAGGCAACCATTCAAAGGGGTGGAAAACTACTTCACTGACGCTCTCCTATATCAAGAGGCCGGTGAGAGAACTAAAGAATCGTTGCCGGACGATGAGGAAAGTGGCAACGAGGCGGATTCAGAATCCGAAGCAGGCATGCCAGCCATTCTGACTGGTGAACCAATTATAGCATGTCTCACTAATCCCCTATGTAATACTCCTTCAGAGGATGAAGGTGAATGGGTAATTAATGATAATATTTCTTTTGATTATCCTGCGAGTATTGGGTCGATTAAATCCATTACGGATGGCTCTCTGCATGTGCCCGTACATGAGCCAAGTGTGGCCAGCACATCTATGGAAGCTATAGAAGGGGCCACACTGGTGATCCCGCCATCCAAAGAAGGTCAGTTACCGATAATCTTCGGTAGAACCCAACCGCGGGGACCTGCGGTCGCAGATTCAAGTTCAGACTCAGACACTCCACAATTCTTTCATTACGCGCGGCCAGCACGCCATATTATGAAAATGGGGTACGATTGAAGCATGGAGCAGGCCTGAATTTTGAAAAAGGAAGGCGCGGTTTGATGCGGAACTTTGTGCCTAAAGGGAAGCCTGCAAACTACTATGATAGACACGCAGGGGGTTGGATACGTTACACCCACATCGTCAGCAACCGTTCAAGTCAAAGACGATTAACCAATTCCATCACATTCAGCCTCGTCCTCCGAGTGGGACTCCGATATCAGCATAGGAGGAATGTTCAAAAACCTCACTGTTAATATGACCTCAAGCAGTCAATTGGAGCCCGCAGAAGCCACTGATGATGAACCATGGGCCCAGCAGTTAGACCTTCAATGGGAAAAGCGATTCGAACTGCGCGAGCCACCCACTGAAGACAAGGTGATGCAGGTCAACTTGGGTAGTCAAGACCATCCCAAACCCATCTTTATAAGTGAAAGCTTGTCACTTATAGAAAGGGAAGAATTGATAATACTCGTAAAAGAGTATATAGATGTCTTCGCATGGAGTTACGAAGATATGCCCGGACTTGATCCACAGGTCACTATGCACCGTCTAAACATCAAGCCTGACGTCAAGCCAGTCAAGCAGCAACAACGTCGGTTTCGCCCGAACATCATGGAAGCTATCGAAGCCGAAGTTCATAAGCTCATTGCATGTGGCTTCATCCGGGAGGAACAACATCCAGATTGGGTGGCTAATATAGTCCCCGTCCTCAAGAAGAACGGGAAAATACGGATCTGCATCGACTACCGTGATCTCAATACGGCCTGTCCCAAAGACGAATTCCCACTGCCCATCACCGACGTCATGATTGACAACACATGCGGGTTCGAAAGAATGTCTTTCATGGACGGCTTTTCAGGGTACAACCAGATTAAGATGTATCCCGACGACGAGAAGCATACTTCGTTCCGAACACCATTGGGGTATGCTGTTACACTGTAATGCCCTTCGGACTGAAGAACGCCGGAGCAACCTACAGCGGGCAATGAGTACGATCTCCCGCGATCATCTCCGAAAAACGGTGGAATGCTATGTCGACGACAATGCCGTCAAAAGCCGCAACAAGAATGAACATCTTCGTGACCTGAGAACGATGTTCGACATAATGCGGGCTCATCAACTGAAAATGAATCCGACAAAATCCTTCTTGGGAGTTTCGAGTGGCAAGTTCCTTGGGTTTATTGTCACATCAAAAGGAATCCATCTTGACCCAGACAAAGTCAAAGCCATCCAGAGCATGCATCCACCAAGGAATCTCAGAGAGCTCAGAGGCTTGCAAGGCAGGCTGGCCTATATCAGAAGGTTCATCGCAAATCTCTCAGGCCGCTGTCAACCGTTCACCCGACTCATGAAAAAGGGTGCCTCTTCGTATGGGATCAAGCTTGTCAGGAAGCTTATGAAGACATCAAGAGGTACCTCACAAAGCCTCCAGTCTTAGTGGCCCCTACATCAGGGAAGCCATTCTTGCTTTATGTAAAGGCTATGGATTACTCCCTCGGTGCCCTCCTCGCTCAAAAGGACGACAATGTCCACGAGCAGGCCATTTATTATCTGAGCAGAACTCTCATAGGAGCGGAATCTCGCTACAACCCTATCGAGAAAGAGTGTTTAGCTCTCGTCTTCGCTATTCAGAAGACCCGACATTATTTGGTCGGCCAGACCATACATGTCATCTCCAGAGTAAACCCATTGCGTCTTCTTATGACGAAGCCAGGATCACTGAATTCAAGATTGGCTAAGTGGGCACTTTTATTGTCTCAATACGACATGATCTTCACACCTCAGAAGGCGGTTAAAGGCCAGGCCCTTGCAGAATTCTTAGCTGCTCATCCAGTTTCGGAGCATTCAAAACTTCACGAAGACATCCCCGATGAGGTCTTCGAGTCTTATGCAACCTCAGAAGAGGAAGTGTGGCAGATGTTCTTTGATGGAGCATCCCGAATGGGCCCTAAAGGCAAGATTATTGCCGGAGTGGGGGTTGTGTTTATCTCCCTACAGAATCATGTCCTGCCCAGAGCATTTTCTCTGACAGAATCATGCTCCAACAATGTTACAGAATATAATGCTCTGCTCATCGGTCATCAACTCGCCCATGGAATGGGGGTACGCTACCTCGAAGCTTATGGCGATTCAAAACTGATCATCAATCAGGTTAAAGGCGAATACGAAGTCCGCCATGAGGACTTGGTGCCTTACTACCATACAGCCATCGAATTGGCTAACCTATTTGAAGGTTTCTACATCGGGCATGTCTCCCGATCTCAGAATACCAAGGCAGACGCTCTCGCTGCGTTAGCGATGACGCTAGCCTTGCCAGCCGACACCGAGTATCACCTCACAGTCGCAACTCGACATCTTGTATGCTCCAAGCACATACTAAGAACTCGAGAAGTCTATAATGTCTCCACAGATCTTGAACCAAGAGACTGGCGCTTTCCTCTCATCGACTATGCTTTGCACGGTCAGCTTCCAGACGATCCCAAGGAAGCAGCGTCCATCAGACGAAGGTCTCTCCGGTTCTATTACGATCCGACTTTGAAGACACTTTACCGTCGCTCATATGACGGTCTTCTCCTCCGTTGCCTTTCCAATTCAGAGGCACAGGAAGCGCTCCAAGAAGCGCATGACGGCATTTGCGGAGCTCATCAGCCAGGTCCAAAGCTCAAAGACAGTTGCACAGACTTGGATACTATTGGCCAACTATGATAGCCGATGCCATCCAATACGCACGAAGGTGTAAAGCATGCCAGATTCATGCGGATTTCATACACGAGCCTTCGGAGCTGCTCCACCCAACTGTTGCTTCATGGCCATTTGAAGCATGGGGAATCGACGTCGTAGGGCCAATCAGCCCTTCTTCGACAAAAGGTCACCGGTTTATCCTAGCAATAACCGACTACTTTTCAAAATGAGCGGAGGCTATACCACTGGTTGAAGTCAAAACCTCCAATGTGGTTCATTTTATCAAGCACCACGTCATCCATCGATTTGGTGTACCTAGGCGGATCATCCACGACAACGGTCCCCAATTCATAAGCCAAGTATTCTATCGGTTCTGCGATAAATACCGAATTCAGAATGTGGCTTCAACTGCCTATAATCCTGCCGCCAATGGCTTGGCGGAAGCATTCAACAAAACAATCATCAAGCTGCTCAAGAAATTCGTCTCCTCGAATAAGCGAGATTGGGACGAAAAGCTCGGTGAATGTCTTTGGGCCTACCGAACCACGGTGCGGACACCGACAGGCAATACGCCTTTTTCCCTGGTATATGGGTGCGAAGCAGTCCTCCTATTGGAAATCCAGATGCCATCGTTGCGTATAACTCTGATTACTAAAACCACATCAGAGGACAATGATCGCCTACGCCTTCAAGAGCTCGAAGCTTTGGACGAAAAGCGACTACAAGCTCAGCAGCATATCGAGCTATATCAAGCTCGGATCTCAAAAGCCTTCAATAAGAAGGTCAAACAGAGAATCTTCCAGAAAGGAGACCTGGTCTTAGCCGTCAGACGACCGATGATTATGACGCACAAGACCAAAGGCAAATTTCAGCCTAAATGGGAAGGACCGTTTGTGATAGAAACAGTCTATTCAAACGGAGCATACCGCCTTATGACTTCAGATGGCGACCTACTCATGATGCCGATCAATGGCAAGTTCTTAAAGAAGTATTATCCTTAATCAAGGATCCTTCTCTTGATCAAGTTAACACTACACCTCTGATCAAGATCTCCGTGCCCGAAGCACACACAAAGAGAGCCTTTCTCTTCCTCCAAGTGAGGTCATACAGCCGAAAACCAACAGGAACCTGGCCGTGCACCGGTTATTCTAAAGGAGAGTCAGGGTTATGCAGACATTAACCCGATAATCCAATATCCTTAACGATTAAGGATAGAGGAAAATGTTGGCCTGAAAGCCCAACATAAGTCCTCGACAACTCATCATGCTGAGGGGAAAAGCATGGCTAGCCCAATTCAAACGGTAGTTGGTAAAGGCATATCAAACCCGTTGACAGCTGGGGATTTGCTAAAAATCCTAAGGGACCAGTTCCCATTTGATTCCCTCTCCAAAATTACTTACCAATTCTCATCCATAGAATGGTAAGGCCACATATATTCCGCTGTTATGTTAACATTAAACCTATGACATTAGTACCCTCATTTCTCCTCGTGAGAACGAGACCCCAAAGTCACTTACCAATTCTCATCCATAGAATGGTAAGACCACAAATACATTTCGCTGTTACGTTAACATTAAACCTATGACAGTGATTCCCTCATTTTTCCCCGTAAAAACGAGATTTCTCCCAAATCCTACTACAATCTCGATACTCGTTGACATTTACAAAAGATGAGTATCACCAATTTTGAGCTTGTTGACATTTACAAAAGACAAGTCTCAACTCCGAGCCCTGTTGACATTTACAAAAGACAGGTCTCGATACTCGTTGACATTTACAAAAGACGAGTATCACCAATTTTTGAAGCTTGGTGGCTTCTCAACCAGTTATGTCATTACGACCTCTGAACTGGCAGATAGCCAAGTTTCATCTACCATTGAGCTTAGTAGCATCTCAATTGGTTATGTCATTGCGACCTCTAAACCAGCAGACAGTTAAGTCTCAATTCCGAGCCCTGTTGACATCTACAAAAGACAGGTCTCGATACTCGTTGACATTTACAAAAGACGAGTATCACCAATTTTGAGCCCTGTTGACATCTACAAAAGACAGGTCTCGATACTCGTTGACATTTACAAAAGACGAGTATCACCAATTTTGAGCTTGTTGATATTTACAAAAGACAAGTCTCAACTCCGAGCCCTGTTGACATTTACAAAAGACAGGTCTCGATACTCGTTGACATTTACAAAAGGCGAGTATCACCAATTTTTGAAGTTTTGTTGGCTTCTCAACCAGTTATGTCATTGCGACCTCTGAACTGGCAGATAGCTAAGTTTCATCTACCATTGAGCTTAGTAGCATCTCAATTGGTTATGTCATTGCGACCTCTGAACTAGCAGACAGCTAAGTCTCAATTCCGAGCCCTATTGACATTTACAAAAGACAGGTCTCGATACTCGTTGAATTTACAAAAGACGAGTATCACCTATATTGAAGCTTGGTGGCTTTTCAACCAGTTATGTCATTGCGACCTCTGAACTGGTAGATAGCCAAGTTTCATCTACCATTGAGCTTAGTAGCGTCTCAACCGGTTATGTCATTGCGACCTCTGAACCAGCAGACAGCTAAGTCTCAACTTTGAGCCTGTTGACACTTACAAAAGATAGGACTCACCGATGCTTGCTGACATTTACAAAAGGCAAGTATCTCCCCTTCAGCCCCGCAAAGGGCTAACCTCGAGATTGCTGACGTCTTAATCGGTTATGTCATTGCGACCTCTGAACTGACGGATAGCCACGTCTCAAAGATTACGTCCTCAAGCAAGAACAAGATTGGAGATTCAACAGAAGCCAAAACAAAAGGAAAGAATTTCCATTAATTCCAAATGATGGGGACACATGGAGGCACGTATACAATGACCTACAAGCGTACACTATACGATCTGAGCCGCTCTTCGAGGGCGTTTAGCCTCGTCTTCCTATCATCAGCAGCCTGGGCAAGTGCTTGTGACCTCAGCTCAGCCTCATCAAATTCCACCGCCTGGGCCAGACGAGCTTCGGCCTCCGCCAAAGTTGCCCTCTGTGACAACTCCTGCCGCGCAAGCTCCTCACTCTGAGCTTTGAGTTGTTCAAGCCGCGCAGTTTCCTCAAGACGCACCGGTATGGCCTTGGATAAGAGGAGATTTGCTTTCCTGATCATTTCCTCAGCCTTCGCAATCTTATCCTCAGCGCCAAGAAGAGCACTAGTGGAGGCGTCAATTGCACTTCCAACCTCCGCTTGCCTTGTTTTCAAGGATTTCAAATCAGAAGAGACGGCCTTAGCAGCCTCTTGAGCAGCAAGCCGGGCCTCGTGCTTTCGGGCAACAAGACAGGCTAGCCGCTCATCAGCTAAGGACGCCGGGTCTGAGCGATAGAGACGGCGCCACTCCTCTACAGCCTTCTCAAGTTCATCCACCAGGAGTTCTAAAGCAGCAGCCTGATGATACCCCTCAAAGTCCCGAATGCTCTCAATGTCACGGGAGAGGACCACTTTCAGCTTTGAGAATGGTACAGGCGAGCCCTTCAAAACTAGGTCGATAGTTCGCTCCAAGCTTCTATAAAAGCTATCGACCAGGTCACCTATATAATCATTCTCGGCCTCAGCCATCTCTGGCAGGGAGGCAACCTCGGAATAGTCCACCAGCCTGGTCGATGCCGTCACAGAAGAAGCAGCGGGAACACTGACAGCAGCAGGACCAGCCGAAGGCGATCTCGGCGGAGTCCTCATCGAAACCAGCACGCCAGCCACCGCGGAGGTAGGACTGGCAACCACCTCTTGAGCAGCAGGCTCAACCACCAGGGTTGGAGAGAAGTAGGGCTTGCGATCACCCTTAGTGCCGCACTCGGCAAAACAGTCCGCACCTCACTCGTTGATGTGATCGGGAGTGAGGATACCTCCGGGACTGCCGCCCCTTCAACCTCTGGTCCTTCAGCCGATTTGGGCTGATAAGAAGGCAGGTCGCCATACAGCGCGTCCAACACAGCAGCATCTGCCGTGGCCGAAGCGCTCATGTCACCCCTTGACCCTTCGGGGAGATCTACCGGCTCCCTTGAAGCTGATGCATCTTGAGGCCGAACATCTGTAGCAAGACTGCGGTTAGTCGGGACACTACAGAAGAAGCCAAGAGGTTAGGACAATACCAAAGGATGATGTTTCCTCGAACATCTCGTCGGCCGCACCGGTCTCCAGGGGCTCCATCGGAAAAATTTTGCCTGAATCAGCACGAACAACCGGCTCGCTTTCGCTTGCCAAATATCATGTGGACCACCCGATAGAGCTCGATGCCTCAGGACTTCCTTTAGAAGTCCCAACGCCTGAAGGACCAACATCAGCCGCGCCACTCCCAGACTCTTCCAAGTGAGCAGGGGAACCGACTGCAGCCCTATAAGTGAATAGGGGATCATAATGTTCCCCTTGTTCTCCAGCTGCCTCAGCTCCTACAATCAAAGAGGATTGATAATAAGTCAATGGGAACACACAAAAAGGCGTATTATATGAACAAGGTTAACCGTACCCAGACCTGGAGCGAATTCACCACTAGTCGGTTCAGCAACCGACGGTTCAGCTGCTAATGGGGCAGCAGGAGGAATCGCTGTAGAGGGGTAACCCTCTACGACAATCGTAAGAGCTTGGCGACGGGACTTCTTCGCCAATGATTTCCTACGAGAGCTACCCGCCCGCTTTCTCTTGAAGTGGACGTCAGAATCCTCTTCTCCCACTCCTCCCGCACGTCGTGGGGAAAATGTCCCCACCACACTAGAGCCAGCCGCATGAGTATCAGCTCCAGCCCCCGCCACGAAGCGAGGACTCCCTGCATCAGAAGCCTCACTGTCATCCACAACGATGAACTCCTCCAAGCCGGGGACACGAACCCGTTTGCCTTCCTTCTTCTCAGAGGCCTTCCGCTTCAGTCGCTGAGAGATTAACTTCACACCCCGAACTGTTGGCGTTAAATCCAGGAGGTGTGGAGTTGGAAGCCGCATACCACTGGCAAAAGCACAGGGTGTGAGAGGCCGGGATCCTGCAGCGGCGTGCGTAGCCACGCCCCAGTGCCATCCGCAGTGAAGAACCGCCAGGCACGGGCCCCATCAATAAGACTCCCCATGAAAGTCAGGTCCGAATTGGGGTTGCCCACGTATAGCTGGTCGTATCCGAATTGGCGGGCAAATCGACTCGGGACGTAGAGTTCCAGGTAGCAGGTATCCCCACTCCTGTACAGCAAGTGCGAGGGCCGGATGCTGACCAGCCACTCGAAAACGCCCCGACTCATGGGAGACCGCGCCGACTCTGTATCTCGGAATTCCTCGTTGTATCTTGCACCCCGAATACGAGAAAAACAGCGGAACAGGCTATAAGCGTCATAACGACGCACTAACTTACGGGCCTCGGCCACGTAGGCTTTCATCCAAGAACAGCCTTCGAATCGGCGGAGAAGCGCCGTTCGAACACCCTGCGGAGGGTCCTCCCCAGCTCCAATCAAAGTAGGGCAGTGTAAGGCGAACCACGCCATCAAGTAGGTGTATGGCAGACCCACCCTAGGATTGGGTCCATCACAAGGCAGGATAGCACTCTTCCCACGCCTCGACGCCGGTGGCCTACAGAAAGCCTCCGTTAATGCGCGAAGGCCTCTTTGAATACAGCACACCATGGCCCGGAGAAGACCCAGACGGTGGCCGTGGGCCAAGCGAACGATGGGTAGCAGAACATTCGGGTGGATGATGTCACCCGAGGAAGAAGGCACAACACACTTCTTTAACCAAACGGTTAAGAAACCGGCCAGCAGCGCCTTTCGAGACATAGGCCGACGGGCCTGATGGTGAAAGCTCCGAAGGGTATCACCCTTCTCATAGGGACCAGCGTCTTCTGTTACGACGATATCCCTTTGGAGACACATCTCCATCCGTTCAACAATATCGCCATCAGCAGCTCCGCGATGAGCTGCTTCAGGGGCATTCCTCATGTCTGGGAACAGGTAACTTCCTCAGCTCTTCAAGCTCTTCGAGCTACCCTTGCCACCACCGTGGATGCTGGAACAAATGCAAGTGGCACATCAACTCCCGATAAGTCTCCAGCAAAGCAGGCTCCTGTTTCTTCAGAATAGCCAACACCGCCTCGCAGGGAAAGTACTCTTCGTATGAAGAGACCCGAGAGGCAGAGCAGAGATTTCCCACATCTCATGCAAAGCCATGCCCAGCTCGCCAACCGGGGTGAAGAAGGTCCCTGAAGCCAGACAGTACAACTCAAGGATGGCATAGAAGCACGCCACCTTCATCTCAATGCCGTAGCAGGTCGCCCTGACGGCCTCATAAAGGTTCAACTCCTCAAAGTCCTCCTCGAAGTGAGCGAGGATATAGTTGGTCAACTCCACCCACCATGTCTTAGGAGGATGAACCCAACCGGGAGCCCTGAAGTCAGTGGCAGGGTAGTTCCCGTCAACTGCGCAGAACTGAGTGCCAAAGGTCTGCGCCACAGCCGGGTTCTCTCTCACTGGAAGTTCCCGTGATACCTTCCCAGGGTATAGCCCCATTATGCTGTGGGGAGGGCCCGCCCTCGAATAGCCGGACTGAAAGGTCAATCTCCCAACGTGGACGGATTCGACGCTTCGGCTTACGCCCCACGCCATCTTTCGAGCCTGAGTCACATTCACGAAAGAAGATAAAGGAAAGTGCCGCTTAGTCGACGGAAGGTAAAACTTCTCGCCATCCAGTTGAAAGATCCATTGTCCTTCGCCTGCCTGCAACTGGCGATCGGGATCGGATGCGGCATCCCCGAACATAAAGTCGGGCTTTCTGTAAGTCCGACGATCAACATCCTCAAGAGGAGCCGTGGTCAAGATACTCCGTGTGGTCTGCGGATGACCGCCTTGGATGAGTGTATCCCGGACGAGGGAGCTCCGCTCACTAAACAAAGAAGCCTGTCCATAGAATTGCAGGCTGAGGTTACCATCTGCTCGACTGGTTAGCCCGAACAGACTGTTCAGGAGACCGGAAGTGTAATGCACTGCAAAGACAGAAATGAACTATGATTAGTTCAACAATCAAGTGGATACGAAGACATAAAAATTCACTAAGGCATAGCCTCGCTCGGCGAGCAAGGCCAGCAAGGTGACAACTTCGATGAAGCTTGACCTCGCGGATAAAATTGCATTTTTTACAAAAAAGCGTCCAAAGTACCAACTTCGCTAAGCAGAAGTGGTATAGCCCTAACGGCTGACGTCACCAAGAGGGCATCATGGTCAAAAGTCACCCTTCGTGGCCATGACTGAAGGAACAGACCTATATCCTGTTCCTCAAACAGGATGGAGACTGCCGAGTAATGGCTTCGTACGGAAGCCTAAAGAAGAACTGTTCAGTTCTTAATTCCCTGTACAGGAAGATAGGGAAATTCAGGGAAACGAGTTCCTAATGAGGACAGATCATATTCGATCATCCTAATAGCCAAGTGTCGGCTCCAAAGGAGAGAGACCACGGTCTCTAATCAAATAGGAAAATCCCTTACCGGTGACTGGTCGCTCGATGACCGGAGGAGGAGGACCCTCCGCTGCAGAAGGTCGCCACTTCTTTTCCCGCTTGTCTTTTGGGCGCCATTAAAGAGTTGCAAGAGTTCTCAAGGTTCTCTGAATGAAGAAGGAAGAGGAAGAGGGAAAGTCAAGAAATTTCCCTGAAAAAAGGAGATCTTTTCCTGCTCAGCCCATCGGGCTTTTATAAGCCAATCAGCGCCTGAAACGAGGCCTCGAAAAGGGCGTACGCCGCCATTTTGAATTAATTTGAAACGCCGCCCAAAGCGCCTTCCTGAGAAGCGCTGGTTCAACTCCACTAAGGGTTAACTTCGCACTGGAGCAAAGTGCGGACTTCGCACAATCCTTCAAGGACTTCTCCGAGAGGCTTACCTTAGCCCTCTAAAAAGGCGCTGACATGCCAGTCTCGCGAAGATCACTCAAAGAAAGGACTATCTCCTTAACTCCTCATACAGTTTTGCCCCGCTATGGCCAAACTCTCAATGAAAGCAAGCAAAAATCAGATGATTAGAAGATGAACTTTCATTGATTTAAAAGGAAGGGTACATTGATATTACATCAAAATTGTGTTTCATACAACACACCCAGTTGCTTAACAAGGTCATCCGCGCTAAGGCATACAAGTGGTTTTGTCCGCTTCTAAGTCAAACCGACTGGACAAAGAAGACCTTCCTCCTGCACAGGGCTGTAATCAGTGGTGCCGCAAGGACACGGTCATTATTCTCCACAAAAATGGCAGATCTTGCCAGGCCATTTTTGTTGAAGCCCGGCAATAAAAACCTATCGCCGCCAACACGATAGATCACGTATAATGGGAATTGGCAGTGATACCAGTGATCTAACGGGTGTGAGGCCCGCTTTCCCGAAGTGGATCGCCCCCAAAGGCCACCAAAGTTGAAAGTCGGCAATGATGCCGGCGATCCCACAGGCAACGCCCACTATCTCGAAGCGGATCACCTCCGACAAAGCGGCTACCAGCCTCACCTCAGAACGAATCATCTCGGATAAAAGGCTGCCAATAGCCTCTGGGGACACGCACCCCGTCGCCCCAAGTGTTCCTCCTGCTTAATAGTAAAGCTTCAACCGGGGAAGCATAAGGCAATTTTATGGTTCCTTCCATCAAGTCACTGGACTGAGCATAGCCCACTGCAAGGCAAATCAGAACAGATTAGCAACTAAGCACAGAAGAGGCTACAAAAGAATTAAGCTAAATCTTTTGGGTCGAAGCGATCCAGTTTCAGAAAAGCAGAGGACAAGCCTCGCCTGCACAACACTGATGGGCTGGCTCAGCAAACGCTAAGTCCAAGCCTCGCCTATATGGCTAGCCAGACTGACCCCGTGGGATACAGTCTTAGCTCCGCCTATATGGTAAGACTGGCTCAACTATTGAAGAGACTAAGTCCCAAGTTCTGCAGCGGACTTAACATGCAGTGATCTTTCTGGGCAGCTATGCCAAAATCCTTCTCTACAGATCAGTCAATTGCAAGATAAAGAGCAATGGAAGCTAATCCCTGAAGCAGCTGCTAAAGATGAATCAAGGGAGATGAATTCCCTAAAATCGGTGAAGTCGTTTTATGATCAAGACTTACCAGTCCTTGGCTGGATAATAACTAGAGTGGGCATTCCCACTAAATTCAGAGATCTGAGTATCTCTTCTAAACCAAGAGAAGAGAAGAGAGGCAAAGCACTTCTCTTCAGAGGACCTCAAGTGTCCTATTTATAGGCCCCATGGCCTAAGCGCTGCCGCCTCAAGCATGGAAGCACGAGCGCATTTAAGGCATTTACTGCGCCTTGAGAATAGGGACGATTTCCCTTGGAACCGTGCGAAGGGAGAAAAACGTCTTCCTCACAAAGGCACTTATGGCGCCTTGAAGAAAGGGAATATCCTCCCTTGGAAATGTGCAAATCGAAGAATATCTCCCTCGATCAGCACGAAGAAAGGAGTAATCCTCCTCGTAACCAGCCCACGGCAGTTGGCCTCGGGAAAGCGACAGATGTTCCAGAGCGAAATTATCTAGCTGCGAAGCTACCCAGTCTACATGATTCCTCGGCGAATCTACATCCCAAAGCAGGATTCAAAGCGAAGCTGAACTCAACCATCATGGCGACGTTCATACTCCATTCTCTACGATCAAAGCAGTTCAAAGTATTTCGAAGTCTGAGCCATTGCAGACTCTCGAAAACTTTGAAGGGGGTCTTGTTGACACTTAAAAGACAAGATTCTTATGGTCTAAACAATGTCTAAACTTGTTGACATTTACAAAAGACAAGTGACAGACGAGCTGAAGACAGTTTTCACCCATCTCCGAGGGACAAGGAAGCAACTTGGACTCCACTGATCCAGCAAGCAGACAGTGAACCCGGATTGTTTCTAAACAGACCTCAGCAGGTCTAAGGTGGTAGCACTTAGCATCGCATGAGCCCAAAGGGATAGCCTCGCCTGAGAGGCTAACATCACTCGACTTCGCCTTGAAGCCATCCAAAGCCTCGCCAGGAAGCTAACTCGCAACTTTGCCAAAGAGGACTTCCAGTTCCGCCAAAGGGTTTCTTTCGGACTTCGCCAGAAGCTGCCTCTAGCTCCGCTACGAGCTCAATGCGGACGGCTCTGCTATGAATCTGCCACGGTCAACCTTTGACCAATCAAATCTCCGGATGAGATCGGATCTAATCAGATCAAATCCAATTAAGATCAAATCAGAAATCAAATTTGGCAGTTGATTGCCACAATCTCTTGACTCTTCTTAAAACGAGTAAGAAGATCAGGGGAAATCCTCCAACGATATGGAAAGGATCAAAATAGATCGAGAAGGTCCACCGACCTGCCAATTCTAGCTTCGCAGAAGCTGATCCTAGCCTCGCAGCAAGGCTACTTTCCAGATTTAAACAGATTTGATTTAATCTGTTTCCATATCTTCAAGGGACGATTATACCCTTGCTCTCCCTATAAATAGCCCATCAAGGGTACAAGGAGAGAGACACATGCAGAGACGCATACGGATGCACGAGATATAGAAAAAGGCAGACAGACGAAAAAGAGGACTCCACAAGCAGAGGCTTCTTCACCACGCACCGTGCGCTCTCGAATTCAGAGACCTTTTAGAGAATTGCTTTCTCTATTCAGGGTGTTGATGGCCCTAACATCGTCCTTCTTCTCAAGGAATCTCCGGAACCAGGCGAGAAGGAATTCCTTATTGAAGGCGATTTTGAGAAGCAGCAAGAGGGTTCTACTAACCTTCTGTTCTCTGATTCCCCGAACCAGGCGAGAAGGGAATCTCATCGCTCGCATCGTCAAAGGGACAAAGTGGTCGCGCGCTGACCAGACTCCTATCGGCACACTTCTCCAGAATCTCTAAGGAGATCTACTTGTAATCTTTTTAAGAATACTTGTAATTTAGCTCCTCAAACTCTTTTTTTTGTAAGTTTTCCCCTTTGCAAACATAATGGAAAACATCGACCGACAGCCCTAACGGTCGAAAATTCTACCATTGGCCGGTCAACCGGGCGATCGGCCGACATGCCATTCCTGACTTGTTCTGAACCCCAACGGCTATATTTTGAAACCCTATAAATATGGATTCCCTTGATCTGTTTTCAACAAAATTTTTAAGAGCAAAATTTCTCAATTTCTTAAGTGTTTTCAGCATGTTTCAAAAGAAAGTTTTTGTGCCAAAAATTCTTTATCTTTTATTATTTTAAAGTTTTGGAAAATCAAAGAATTTAAGCTTTGAGAATTCTATTTTGTTTTCATTTTTCATATCTATCAGGAAGTTTTTCTCAAGTATTTTCTTGTGGTTTATTTTCCAAACACTTTGATTTCTGATCATAGCGGAACCAACACTCATAAAATGTGTGTTTTGTAAAATCTATGAAAAGCTCGTATGTGCTAATGTTCCCTCGATACTTCCGTTATAGCATTGGCTCAACGGGTCAAATCCACAGGGACGGGAGGTGATAGAAGCATTAACAATTTTTATTCACGTCGGTTGTTAACAAGTTCTTCTTTGTTAAGAATGAGAAAAAGAAAAAGAAAATAAATCCAGGAGGGATAGGTAAGAAGGTGATAAAACATCGATGTGAAAATAAATGAGGAATGGTTGTGAATTGGTAAAGCAAAACAAGAAAGTAGAAAATGAGTGATAAAAGAAAATGAAATAAGAAAAGGTTTTGAAAAATGATAAAAGAGTTTGAAAATAATTTTTAAACAAGATAAAAGAAAACTCATGGTTACTAACTACTAATTGATCCACTAACCATGCTAACCTCTTAGTGATAGTTGCCTCACATGGTTCCTTAGCCATCACTAATCCTTGGCTTCAAGAGGACGATACAAAGCATGGCAAATAAGATGATTCTTCACATTCAAACTTGCATCAAGAGCAAGTTAATACAAATATTAGATCATCAAAAGCATTAGAAGTAAGCATGAAATAAGAGAGTTAGCTTGGTTAGCAAGTTAGCAAGATAGATGTTAGAACCCATCATCATTAGCCATCAATGGCTCATGCAAGAGTAAGGTCTTGTAGAGTCTATTAGATTCATGTGGATTATCAAGTAAGTAGTTAGCTAGTTAGTGGTTAGTAGTTAGTCACCATGAGAGAAAAGTTAGCTAAGCATTATGTAGAAGATGGAGAAGATTATAATGGAAAAGAAAGGAGACAACTTTACATAGATTGTCACCATCTATTACATCAATATCTCTCTATCTATCTCTGAATCAACTCAGCCCTAATACATGATCTATAAAAGAATTGAAAATACAAAATAAAAGAGAAAGAAAATCCTGATCAAAACCTAACCTAAATCCAAATCTCCTTGCGTTTCGGGCCTCTATAGGGGTTTTATAGGCGAAGGAGGGTTCTAGAAGACGATACAAGGCCACGCGTCGAAGATCGACGCGTGGGTCCACCAAATTGCCTCCCTGACTTTGGTGCGTGGCTTCGCTCGCTTCGATGACCGTCCAGATTTACTCAGATTCGATTAGTTTCGTCCAAATTTGCGTCAGACACCCGCAAGGGTCTAGGTTCAATGCATCTTCTAAAAACTCCCTTACTTGGCCTCCAAGAAATACGGATTTAATTACCTAAAAATGGGTTTAATTAAGCTCTTATTACCCTTTTACCCTCGTTTTCTTGATTATCTGCAAGAGAGACCAAAACACTATTTAGACCGACATTTTATTTATAAATCAGTAGAAAAATGTGATATATTAGTGCAGAACTATAGATTAATCACACCCCCACACTTATTTTTTTCGTCCCGAGAAAATAGAAAAGAAAAACTATACTATAAATATTATTACACCACTTTCGCAGGTGACGCGATTGCACTGAGCGTGTGCAACAAGCTGTTAAACCTCTAGTTACCTCTAGAGGAGGAGTTTTGTCTCCTGAGGGTTTTCAGCGGATTGCACCCACAAAATCCATAAAGAAAGAAGACAAATGTTAGTATTTTGAAAACGCATTTTTGAAAGAGAGACACATTTTCAAAATATATTTTGCAAAAATATAAGCGATCTAAGATCATAAGTCCACCAAAAATTATTTTTCCTTAAACTTAGTTTATATGCAAGATCTTGCCTTCAATTAAGGTAAGAATTCAAAATTGGATTGAATATTTTATCTTTCATAAAACCTAGATAATATGCACTTTGTGATAGTGAAATTTTTTGAGATTTCAACTCTAACCATCAAGATATATATATATATATATATATATATATATATATATATATATATATATATATATATATATATATATATATATATATATATATATTCTTATTTTTTCTTCCATAGTTTTCTTAGGCTTTCTAGTTTACCCGGGTAGTGAGCCTTTAACGACAAACCAGATGGTTTTAGGGCACTAGATGAGAGAACATCCCTCGGATTTAAGGACTCGAGTAAATAAGGCCACAAAACTAAGGGAGATTATTTGTTTCTTTTGACCACCATTAGGCGTGAATAATCATGCTTCTTGAGGCATAATTTTTCAGCTTAATAAGTAATTTTTTATTCATTTATACCATATTACTTTTTTTCTTTTAATTTTATTTTTGCTTTATGGCATTTTAGGTCTTTGTTTCCATCCCAAAAATGTGTAAGTGTGAAGTGCATACTATCTACGGCAAAAAATTCACGATAAAATTATCTCTCTAATTTATCTTACTTAGCCTATAGTCTTAAATAAGATCCATTATTTCGACTAGGTTTAAGATGTAATAATTAAGGTTTTCTTAGTTTCTAAGATCATCTTAATTTCTTAAAAATAGATCAAAACTTTGTCTCTTATTTCAAAAAGTTTTTTAAAAGAAAAATCCTATACAAAGGAAAATTCTAAGAATATCCTAAAAGAAGTGTAAAAAAAAAAAAATCTAAAAAACTCTATGTTAGTAAACCCTCCCCCATACTTATCTCATGCATTGTCCTCAATGCATCGTGATGTATGTATGCATGAAACAAATAAAGAGGGAAGAAAAAATCACCTCAAGGTGGTGGTTCCGGTGGCAGTCTGATTGGTCCACGAAATGCGGCCCAATCCAATTTGCATGGAATTCAGAGGAAACCACCAGAGACCTCTAAAATATAACTCATTAGTATGATGTATATATGAATGATTTTTATTAAGAATTTTACCCTATCTAATTTTTAACTTTTCAAAATAATTTCAGAGTCAATTTTATCAACACCTTTGTCCCAAAATGGAGTGTGAAAAGATGGAATGATTGATTTGGACTTAGAGAATGCAGGAACTAATACTGACTCAGGAATTTAACTTAAGTCAAGTAAAGATTCAGGAGTCAAAATTGGTTCAGTAATCGGGTCCAAATCAAAAAGTTGAAACTCAAGTCCATATTCATTTCCCCATAATGGAATGTGACTTTCTAAGATTGGTGATTCAAGTTCAAGAATAACAGGCATGGAAATTAAAACTGACTCTAAAATGTTGCTCAAAATGGGTAACAAAACATGAGTCAATATTAATTCAGGGATTTGAATTAGATCACCAATTTGAGGATCGAAGTCACATTCCTCAATGAGTTCAATCTCATAAAAATGGGAACTTGCCAAATTGTCAATGGGACTTTCAAAAGTATGGAATTGGCCAAGTTCAATATGATGATCAGAAAAGATTGGAGATTCAATTTCATGACAGATAGGCACAGGATCCAATGTTGACTTCAGAAAAAGCCTGAAATCAGGTAAAAACACCTCAATCATTATGGAATCAGGCAGTGAAATTGAATTACCAAGTTGAGGTCAGGATCATATTCATGCTCAAATTCAATCTCAGGAAAAGGATAACTTGCCAAAATGTCAATGGGATTTTCAACATTTGAAGTTTGGACAAGTTCATATGGGTGTGCTGAAATTGAATCTTAGTTTCTAGAATAACAAGAGTCCTGGGTCAGATCAATAAAGTTAAAGATATCTGAATTAGTCAAAGATTGATAAAAGAGAGTTTTCTCATTCCTATAAATGTTGACCAATTGACTCAATTGTGTTTCCAACCTATTGATAGACTGAGCAGAAGATTTTTGAAATTGTAGCGCGGACTCCTGCAAGATTTCTATACTCTTTTCTAGATGTGATGTTTCTTCAAGTGAATGCTCTAGAATGAGAGTGTAGGAATCTTGGTTTGCAAAACAGCAAGAGTCATGGGTCAAATTGATAGAGTTAGAAATATTGGATTGGTCAAAAGTTGATAAGAGAGAGTTTCCGCATTCCTATAAATGTTGACCAATTGACTCAATTGTGTTTCCAACCTTTCAATAGACTGAGAAGAAGATTTTAAAATTGTAACGCAGACTCCTGTAAGATTTCTATACTCTTTTCTGAATGTAATTTTTCTTCAAGTGAATGCTCCAGAAAGGGAGTATAAGAATCTTGGTTTTGGAAGGATAGTGAAGATTGTGAGTCCAACATATTTTGAGATTGAAGCTCAGACTCACAAAAGCACTCCATACTCATTTTCAGGGTAGATGGTTGGTCATATTGAATAGGTGAAACTGAGGTTGAATTATGAAAATATTATAGAATTGGTGAATTGAGCTTCTTTTGTCGGGACTCAAGCATGGCTTCTATATTTTTTTCGAACTCAGATTTTCTTCAGAATTGGGAAATGGAGATTGTGAAAATTGTAGACAAGGTGGTGGATAATTTGACTCGGGGGAGGTGAATTCCCATTGACTCTGTGAAGAGTGAAAATTATTTGAAAATTATGGTTATAAGACTAGGGGGTATGAGTTGTATTGATTCAGATAAGTCCAACCCGGTGTATTTGGTTGGTTCATATTATAAAAAGTCGGGTTAGAATTATCCGAAACAAATGGGGTCGGTGTGAAATATAGATACATATTAGGATTGAAAGAATTGTTATTGTTGAATTCTATTTCACAAACAATCACAAATAAAAATGAAAAAGCAAACAAAAAACAAAAGAAAAGAAAATCAAAACCAAGCCTATACTAGGGTTGACCTAGACCTAGACGACTCCTAACTGGTCGATTACCCGGGGGGAGGTTGTTGTATGAATTCGACCACAAGCTAATCGGCCAGGTAGGGGCAAAATACGGTAGGAGGTATCCGTGCGTAAGCAACGGGCCTTAATTGCGCCAAACCACGGTATCTTCGAGGCATAACCTCTTAATCACTTACTTAGACACCGATTTCACAAGAGTAGGATTCAAAACAAGTTCCACCCTCAGTCAATCTCTTAATGAGTCTGAGATGTCCTAGGGGCCAACGTCTATCAATTTTTATTTGGGCTTAAATTGTGTGAGTGTGGAGGTGATTTTTGGGCTAAGGAAGGGCGATGAAATTCCCACCTTATCTTGTATGGGTTTTGCCCTTTATTTCAATTTGTGCTAGTGCGCAATATAGACAAGAATATAACACAAAGTGATAAATCACCCACGTGTTTGTTCTATGCTATATGCAATGCCATATGTACACCTCAGTCCAAATCACAATAACAGAACAAATACAGTATATTGGAATTGAATTGACACGTGCCTAAATGCAAATGTCTAAACCGTTTTAAAAGCGTCCAAATACCGTATTTTAGTTCTTTAGTTTATTACAGTGTGTAGGCAATCAAAGCAGAAAATTGGCAGCAGAATATAACAATATATGCAACTTGCAACGTCCCTGCAAAAGACAAAATACAATTGCCATAAAATTGCCACGCTTGCGCGGCTTTGCTTTGATTTCTGCGGCAAGGTTCTAGAAGCAAGCTTTCTGCTTTCTAGAGTAGAGAGAGGCAAGCAAGGATGGCCTTCTGCAATGCAAAGAATCTGTAAAAATTGCCTTGCACACCAAAACAGAGAAGAAAATGTTAACAAAAACGTGAAATCAAAACCATTCCTATCTCCAACAACGACGCCAAAATTTTAATCGGAGCGGAACCAGAACTCATAAAATGTGTGTTTTGTAAAATCTATGAAAAGCTTGTATGCGCTAATGTTCCCTCGATACTTCCGTTATAGCATTGGCTCAACGGGTCGAATCCACAAGACTGGAGGCGATTGAAGCATTAACAGTTTTTATTCTTGTCGGTTGTTAACAAGCTCTTCTTTGTTAAAGAATGAGAAAAAGAAAAAGAAAATAAATTCAGAAGTGATAGGTAAGAAGGTGATGTGAACGTCTATGTGAAAACAAATGAGAAATGGTTGTGAATTGGTAAAGCAAAACAAGAATGTAGAAAATGAGAGATAAAAGAAAATAAAATAAGAAAAGGTTTTGAAAAATGATAAAAGAGTTTGGAAATTGATTTTTAAAACAAAATAAAAGAAAACTCATGGCTACTAACTACTAATTAATTCACTAACCATGCTAACCTCTTAGTGATAGTTGCCTCACATGGATTCTTGGCCATCACTAATCCTTGGCTTCAGGAGACAATACAAAGCATGGCAAATAAGATGGTTCTTCACATTCAAACTTGCATCAAGAACAAGCTAATACAAACACTAGATCATCAAAACCATTAGAAGCAAGCATGAAATAAGAGAGTTAGCTTGGTTAGCAAGTTAGATTTTAGAACCCATCATCATGAGCCATCAATGGCTCTTGCAAGAACAAGGCCTTGTAGAGGCTATTAGATTCATGTGGATTATCAAGTAAGTGGTTAGCTAGTTAGTGGTAGTAGTTAGTCACCATAAGAGAAAAGTTAGCTAAGCATCTTGTAGAAGATGGAGAAGGTAATATGGAGAAGAAAGGAGACACATTTACATAGAATGTCACCATCTATTACATCAATATCTCTCTATCTCTCTCTGAATCAACTCAGCCCTAATACATGATCTATAAAAGAAAATAAAATATAAAATAAAAGAGAAAGAAAATCCTAATCTACAACTAGAAGAGAGAAAACCAAACCTAAATCCAAATCTCCATGCTTTTCGGGCCTCTACAGTGATTTTTATAGCAAAGGAGGGTTCTAGAAGACGAGATAAGACCACACGTCGAAGATCGACACGTGGCCCCACCAAATTACCACGGAAACGCGGCTATTGCTGCGTTTTCATGGTAATACTAGGGACCTAGGTCCCTGGTTTTGGTGCGTGGCTTCGTGTCGCTTCGGGGACCATCCAGATATACTCAGATTTGGTTAATTTCGTTCAGATTTGCGTCAGACACCCGCAAGGGTCTAGGTTCAATGCATCTTCTAGAAACTCCCTTACTTGGCCTCCAAGAAATACGGATTTAATTACCCGAAAATTGATTTTATTAAGCTCTTATTACCCTTTTGCCCTCCTTATCTTGATTATCAGCAAGAGAGACCAAAACACGGTTTAAACCGATATTTTATTCATAAATCAGTAGGAAAATGCGATATAATAATGTAGAACTATAGACTAATCAATTTCTCACATACTTGAGCCAATCAATTCAAAATCTATATTTAGGATCTTTGTATTGTGAGAAAAATTGTTTGTGATCATTGGATCACTAAATTGTAAAATTTTTCTTTGCTTTGTACTTAGGCTTTGTGCCTTCCCTCTTGTGTAGAGGTGATTGTGAGTGAGAGTGGAGTTGTGTACTCTCAGTTTGTATTTGTAATTCCTCGATGGAGGTCCCTTTGTGGAAGGTTCTATGTGGACATAATGGAAATCCTTCTGTGTAAAGGCGGGGACGTAGAGCAGTAGCTCGAACCTCGAAACATATCCTCTTGTTTACATTTGGATCTTTTCTCTCAACTCTCATCTCTATATCTTGCATCGCTTTTATTACTCATGCATCTATATGTTAGATATTGTTTGTGTGCTCACATTTGTATTGAACCAAGAGAGCTATTAAAGCACCTCAACTCATAATTCAGAGGAATCATGATGAGTTATTCCAGAGCCCTTCACGGGAAATTCAGACTCACTCTTGGCTATACATAGTGTGTGTTTAGCTATTAGTTTTTAATTTCACATTATTTGTTTTAGATTAGCACTACACCTATTCACCCCCTCTAGGTGTTCTTTCACCGACATCCTTGAATGAGACCAAACTCAGCTTCACTCCACTAAGTGGTCAAATGCCATGAAAGATGAGTAAAAATTCATGAAGGACAATAATCTTTGTGGTTTAGTAGAGTTCCCTAAAGGAAAGAAATCGATTGGTTGTAAATGAGTATTCAAAACCAAGTGGGACTCAAAAGGTAATGTCCAAAGGTTCACAAAGGGATTCACTCAAAGAGATGGCATTGACTATAAGGAGACTTTCTCTCTAGTTTTGAATTCTTTTAGAATTATCATGGAACTAGTGGCTTATTTCACCTGGAGTTACACCAAATGGATGTTAAGATTGCCTTCCTTAATGGTAGCATTGAGGAAGAAATCTGTATGGTGCGACAAGAAAGTTTGAAATGAAAGTTTCATAATATTTGGTTTGCAAATAAAGAAATTCATTTATGGTCTAAAGCAAGTATCCTGTCAATAGTATTTAAAATTTGATCAAGTAATATCCGATTTGGGTTTTAAGGAGACTGAAGTGATCAATGCATTTATCAAAATGTAAAGAGAGTAGACTTATATTTCTTGTGCTATATATGGATGACATTCTACTAGCAAATAATGTTATGATTCTTTTACTTGAGACGAAGAGTTTTCTCTCAAAGAATTTTGAGATGAAAGATATTGGAGACGCTTCTTTTGTGATAGGCATCCAGATTTAACGTGACAGTACATGTGAAATATTAGGTTTATCACAAAGACCTATATCGATAAGGTGCTAGATTGATATGGCATGAAGAATTGCTCTAGGGGGATAAGTTGAGTCTACTTCAATGTTTCAAGAACGACCTACAGAAAGAGCAAATAAAAGACATTTCATATCCATCGGTGTTGGAAGTCTAATGTATGCTCAAGTTTGTACCCATTCAGACATAACATATACTATTGACAGACTTGGCAGATACTTGATCAATTCTGGGATTGATCACTGGAAGAATGCCAAGAAGTTAATGCGATATCTACCGAAGACTACTTGAAATCTGATCAGTTGCAGCCATCGAATACACAGATTTAGATTATCTAAGATGTATCGACAATAGAAAGTTTACTTCAGGTTATATTTTTCTGACTATAGAAAGATGGTGATTCAGTCGAGAGGTCATTACAGCTACACTGTGACAATAAGAGTTATAAAGCTCTACTGTAATAGTGACAAGAGTTCAGAAAAGTCAAAAGATATCGGCATCAATTTTCTTGTCATCAATGATAAAGTTCAGAATCATATTGTGTCTGTTGATAGTATTAGTACTATTCTTAATATTACAGATCTACTCATTAAAGGACTTCTATCTAAAGTCTTTTTAGAGCATATTGCTCATATAGGGATGGCTAGTCATGATGATATCTTGATTTAGTGTGAGTAGATAATTTCATGTAACAGACATTATTCCTAAGTGCACTTTATGTATATTTGTTGATTCTGATAATAAAGTGATAACTGTTTTCTTTAAATTTCTTTTGAATTTAATTTGTTCATTTGAGTTTGTTAGCAGTTGGACTTGTTGGAGTCATAAGTTAGACTCGTTGGAGTCATAAAGTGAAATTGTTGGCCCAAAGGCCCATCGCTCTAGTTTTGATGACGATTAACTCATATAGTTATTGTACTAATGATCTTTTGTTTATATAATTTCAGATATTTGATCAAGATCTTAGTTGGTATTTAGCTTCAACGAAAGATTCAAAGTCAAGTTTTGAAGGTAGCACGTGTTGATTCAAGAGCTCGCACATCAAGATCACATCAACTACTCAAGAGGAGTCTAGCCCGTTGAATCAAGGTTTGGACCAAGTCAAGATGAAGAGATTAAGATTATGATTTAGATAAAATGTAAATGATAGATTAGTTGTGGATTGCTGAAGCTCATATACACACACAAAAAAAAATTTATAGTATTTTTATAAAAATAGTTTTGATTTTGAAAAATACCGTTATGGTTTTGAGCTTCAAAAAATATATCCTTTGTTTCATGAATAGATTTCATCTAAATGAGTTTAAATGGTTTACATGTGTATTTGATATCATCTATACACATTGATGGTGCAAATGTTTAGAAAAACTTATTTGATATTTCTAGTTCATGATTTTTAAGTTTTGTATTTATCAAAACTGTGTTTAGAGCTTATTGTCAAAAATATAGATATTTCATCTTATATGTGTATTAGATCATACCATACACACTATACTTTAAATAAGTTTTAATATCTTGGTTTTATATTTAAACAAGTTTTGGAAAAATCCGTTTTTCATTTTTTGAATTTAAAAATACAGTTTTCATTTAAAGCTTAATTTTTATATCACAAAAATGGTTCAAAAAATCTATTATGTGCGTTGATTTTTGCTCATACATATTTGTATTTGAAAGTATTTTAATGAACTTATTTTTTGTGAATTTTATGTGATTTTATGGGATTTTAAAGGATAATAAAAGACCAAGTTTTACTCCCTTTAAAACCCTGACCTAGCCTTCTGGCGGTTGACCGAGCTAGAAGTCGGTCGACCGAGCGGTCGACTGATGTGCACAGAAACGTGCGCATGCCCTTGCTTGAGGGCCGGTCGACTGGGCGGTCAACCGATCTAGAGAGTTTACTCACTGGACCCGGTCGACCGCCGAGAGAGCTTTGCTCTCTGTTTCTTGCTTCGGTCGACCGACAGGTCGAGACCTGAGTGCGGTCGACCGGGCGGTCGACCAGTAACCCCAATGGTCATAAATATGACCGTTGGCTGGTCCGACAGGTCATTTTGGCCTGGAGTTTTGCCCCAACGGCTAGTTTTTGTAACTCTATAAAAGGGGGTTGTTTTGGCTAGTTTTCTATAAGATTTTGGAGAAGTTTTAGACCCATTTTTTCATCTCTCTTAGAGTTTTTCTCCACATGTTTTTGAGCTAAAACTTCCATATCAAAAAGAGAGTTTTTAAAGAGTGTTTTCAAAAAGATTTTCTTGAGTTTTCCAGCACAACTTTATCTTGTTTTGCTCACACAAACTTGAGCTTTTCGTTGCTATATCATCCTCTAGGAGCTTTATTTGTGAGAGTGTTTGTTGGTGATCAAAGAGAAGAGATCACCAAGTATTCCACCTTGTATTGGAGAGTGTTGTAGAGGTGCGGCCTGGACGAAGTTGTGAGTTCGTATTGTGTTGTTCTTGTGGGAATAAATGAGGAACTTGTGAGTCCAAGAGTTCTAGTGTGAACTCGTTGCAGGTATTGCGGCACTGAGTGATCTTGCGGGATCGATTCTAGTGGAAATCCTTCATAGTGTTGAAGGCGAGAACGTAAAGCAAGTGTGCCCGAACCTCGAAATAATTCTCCCGTGTTTGCGATTGCTCATCTCTCTCTCTCCCTTACTTGTATTTATACATCTTGCATGCTTATATTGTTTATCTTTTTATATGCTTGATATATTTGTGCTCTATTGAATATATGCTTGGGTTATTTATTTGCTCACACTTGCATTCAACCAAGAGAGCCATAGTGGCACCTCAACTCTTAATCTAGAGGAATCTTGAGGAGATAGTTCAGAGTCCTTCACAGAAAATTGGATACACTCTTTGTTGGCCCGAAGGCCCATCACTCTAGTTTTGATGATGATTAACTCATGTACTTATTGTACTAATGATCTTGTGTTTAATTAGTATCAGATATTTGATCAAGATCTTAGTTGGTATTTAGCTTCAACAAAGGATTTGAAGTCAAGTTTTAGAGTTAATCAAGAGCTCGCGCATCAAGATTGCACAAGTACTCAAGAGGAGTCTAGCTCATTGGATCAAGGTTTGGACCAAGTCAAGAAGGAAAAGAAAACCTTCAAGAGAAGATTTTCAGAAGACTTGTGTCGAGTTTTTGTAAGTGTCAAGATTTTATTTTTAGATAAAATGTAAACGATAGATTAGTTGGTGTATTGCTCAAGTCATATACACACACACACAAAATTTATATGTGTTTTTCATAAGAAAGTTTTTATTTTAGAAAATACCAGTTTGGTTTTTAAGCTTCAAAATATACATATGTTTTATCAAAACTTTATTTTAGAGCTTATTATCAAAAACATAGATATTTCATTATATATGTGTAGTGGATCATATCCATACACACTAAGCTTCAAAAGGCTTTAAAATATCTTATTTTTTGTATTTGGAGAAGTTTTGAAAAAATCGATTTTGAAAAATACAGATTTTATTTAAGCCAAAATTTCTGTATTACAAAAATAGTTCAAAATATTTGTAATGTGTTTTGATTTTTTATCAAACATGTTTGTATATCAAAGTATATTAATGAACTTATTTTTGTAGAATTTATGAGATTTTATGAGATTTTATTGAAGGTAAAAAGACCAAGTTTTTAATCCCTGAAAAATGTTGGACTGGCCTTTTGCCCGTCGACCGGACGGTAGGAGCGGTCGACCGATGTGCACAAATGTGCACATCATGGGCCGGTCGATCGACAGAGAGTCTCTGCTCTCTGTTAATGGCCCCGATCGACCGCTAGATCTTTGCCCAGTTTTCGGTCGACCGGCCGGTCGACCAAGCTTCCCAACAGTCGAAAATCCGATCGTTGGCGGTCGACTGACAGCAGGATTTTCCTGTTGAGTTGTCCCCAACGGCTAGTTTTTGGAGGCCTATATATTGGGACCCCTTGGGCTATTTTCTATAAGATTTAAAGAGAGTTTTTGGGCTAGTTTTTCCTACCTATCTCAGTGGTTTTCTCCACATATTTTAGAGCTACATTTCCAAATCAAAAGGAGAGTTTATCAAGAGGTTTTCAAAAGTGATTCTTTGAGTTTTTCACCACCAAATCAATCCTACTTTTTCTCACATATACTTGAGATTTCCATTACTATATCAAACCTATAGGAGAGTTATTGTGAGAGTGTTTTTAGGTGATCAAAGTGTTTAGATCACCAAGTATTCATTCTTGTATTTGAGGAGGCGGACTGCAGGTTTGCATTGTTTCGAGTTCTAGTGAGAGCTTGGTGTAGAGGTGCGACCTCGGCAAGCTAGTGTGCTTGCATGTGTAGTTCTTACGAGAACAAGAGAGGGACTAGTAAGTCCAAGGAGTTCTAGTGTGAACTCGTTGTAGGTGTTGCGGCACAGAGTGATCCGGTGGGATCGATTCTGGTGGAAATCCTTCATTGTGTTGAAGGCGGGGACGTAGAGTAAGGGTGCTCGAACCTCAAAAAAATCTTTCGTGTTTACGATTGCTTTCTCTCTCTATCTCTCACTTGTGTTTATATCTTTATATGCTTATATTTTTTATATCTTTATATGCTTGATATATCTTGTGCCGTATTATTATATGCCTGGGATTGTTTGCTCACACTTGTATTCAACCAAGAGAACCATAGCGGCACCTTAACTCTTATCTAGAGGAATCTTGAGAAAATAGTCCCAGAGTCCTTCACCAGAAATTCGGCTACACTCTTGTGTTATACTTGGTGTGTTTAGCATAATAGTTTTTAGTTTGCTTAAATAGTTTTAATTTCGCATTAATTAATTATTAGATTAGCTAGTCACCTATTCACCCCCTCTAGGTGATTTCAATTGGTATCAAAGCTTAGTGCTCTTTATTTGGGTCTAACAACCTTGAGTTAAAGATCCTCATTTTAGCTAATCACAATATTTATACATACACATGGATTTCATGTCACCTCCCATGTTTGATATTCTTAACATCCAAACTTAGAAGTTAAGATGTCAATGTACCTCAAAGCCTTAGGTATTCATGTTTAATTTTTCACTATTAAAGACTCTTATTGTTTAAATGGTAAATATCTTGAGGCTAATGCAAAATCCATCAATGCATTAAAGAGTACCCTAAATGATGAATATTTTTCTAAGGTTGCTAATTTGATTCGACTTTTGTAGTATAGAACAACACTATAGTCTCCCTTGGCAAACAAAAGCAATATTATACAGGGAGTGACTCGGATGATGGAAGTGAGGCTTCCAACTTGTGCTACATGGTCCAAAGGAATAACCCCCTTGAGGTAAATTCTAAATCCGAGCTTGATAAGGATGTTGACTTGTCATATGATGATCTTGCTTCATTTTGTCAACAACTTCTTGAAAAATATGACTTGCTTAAAAAGGATAATAAGAAATTGAAAATTAAATTTTGATTCCATATTAAAAGAAAAAGATTCATTTCAAAATAAATTGGAATGCATTTCAAAAGAAAACGATTTTTAAAAAATGAGAATATTTTCTTGTCTTCTAAATTAAATGATCTTTGTGAAGGAAATACATCTTTGAAAAATAAAATCACTTTGGTGAAAAAAGAAAAAGAGATTGCTTTGTATGAAAATAACTCTTTGAAAGAAAATTTGTTTCAAAAGAAAGGAAAATATTTCTAAAAAAAAGTGTTGATTCTCATTCTCACCATGCTTATTGATAAAAATGAGATTAAATTTTGAAAAATAGAATAGATTGTTTGAGCTCAATTTTGAGCAATTGTACATTTAATCATAATAAATTGGAAACCTTGTTTCAAAGAAACAAGCTCAACATGTACATGCACATCACCCACGGCACACCTATGCACACTTTGCACATCATGATCACACTCATTCTCATGTGCATACTAGAGTGTACAAATGTACACATTGCGGCCGCCAAGGCTATTTAGCAAGTTTTGTTTTGATATGGTGAATCATATTAATTTTACTAATAAACATGTTTGGGTTCCGAATAATGCTAACCCCGTTGGACCCAAAAGAAAATGAGTACCAAAGTCCCCACCTCTTATGTTTGATGTAGACGTGAGCTCTCACATGACGTGAGAAAATTGGTGCCTTGGTGTTGGATGCATGGGCTAGATAGACATACAAAATCAATGTACTGTTATCTAGGAAGTTTGGTGGGAGGACCACCATGGTTTGGAGATATAGAGATGTGTCCTAATAGTTTTGGTAACTATCTCTAACTCCTTATTTGTTTACATGCTTTAGATTAGTGATTTTTAGCATGTTTTTCATGATTGTTATAAAAATGCCATGTTATTTAGACTTATGACATACATGTATAGTAATTGAGATACACTCATGATCATATGGATTCATATTTTGTGTTCTCATTTTATTTAGCTATTGTGTATATCATTACTCTAAAACATGTGCATTTACCTTAATAATCATGTTTGTTTATGGTTTTGCACTTCATACTTTGATTACATGTTTAAACTTAAATTTTCATTAAAACTTGTGTATATACTTGTACAAGTAGTGAGTAACAATTGATTCTTATATGTTTGTACTTCATTGCTCTTCTGTACTCATTACATGTACATGTATAACCTAGTTTTGATGATTCTTTCATTTATACATGTTGTTCATATTCTTATATATGTTTGCTTCATGTATATGTAATTTTTGTTCAAAACTAATAAATATACATGTATACCCTTGCGTCACTTGCCTTCATGCAAATACTATTATGGACTCATTTGTGTTTAAAATATGTATGTATATTGTTAGTTTTGATAAAACATGCATATACCTTGAAGTTTGTTTTTACATGAAAATAAATTTTTATGATTTTTCACATGTTTGATATCTTGAGCCTCATTGACTATTTTCATGAATATGCTATTCACATAATGTTTGTGCACTCATATTTAATTTCTTTACTCATGACTTTGTTTTCACAAGCTTTTATGAGCTTTATAGATTTTGAGTGTCAACTCTTGTGTATTAGTATGTTTCATGAGATACATATGATTTGTTTTCATGTTGAAGGATCTTTAACTAGTTTTTTAAAAATTACTTCAAACTAGTTATTTATTTTCAATTGGTATAGTTTTTCAAACTATGATAAAATATTTTCAAACTCTTATTTTTGAAAACCCTACCAACCTAAGGGCGGATGGATGGGAGACCATGCCCTGTGAGCCTTATTGAAAATCTTTTATCATGTGCATGATTAGGGTGGATAATTATGAGTTATACACTTGATCCTCATCATATTTTCAATTGATATCACAATTGATATTTTTTTGTATACTCATATTTTGTTTTCTATATATGTATGTTTCAAATTTCAAATAATATCATTTTCGTTTGGTATTTTCATTTCATACATATACATGATTTGATTGTGCTTGATTAACAATATCCTTACATGTTTAAAGCACAAATTATGTTTATGCTAAGCTTGACTTAAATCTTGATTTCAATTGGGATCTCAATTGGTATTTTAGTGAGTTTATGCATTATTTTCAATTGGTATTTAAATTAATATCAAAATATACTTCATATTTTACCTTTTAATTTGATATCAAAATTTACCATATATTTCAATTGGTATAAAAATTGATTTACCTTTTATTTGGTATCAAAATTTACCATATATTTCAATTGGTATAAAAATATAAAATATTTTACTTTTATTGGTGTCAAAAAAAAATCTTATGATATCTTAAAATTTTGTTTATTTACAGGTGATATCTTAAAGTTTTGCTTATTTACAAGTGGTAGCTCAAAATTTGTTTTATTACTTTAAGTATTATCAAAATTTGTGTTAAAAATGTTTTTATATGTATTGCCTATATGCAAGGGAGAGCTTAACATCTCTTCTATATATAGATTCATGTTGACTGTATCTTATATTGAGGAGCTTGACATCTTTTCTTTATGTGATATACGTGTGTAGAGGGAGCTTAACATCTCCACTTATGCATTGTATATTATACTTCATGTGAGTTAGGGTTTTGTCATCCCTTCTTCATGTAATGCATGTATACAGGGGAGCTAACTTACCGTCTTCCTCTTCATGAATGTGTATTGCATATATATCTTTATCGTTGATTTGTTGTTTCACCCCTTTGTTGATGATTGACAAAAAGGGGGAGAATGATTTTAAGTTTATATATGCATATATTGAGTTTATGCATTCTATGGTTATATAAAAAAAAGGGGGAAGAATGATTTTTAAAGTTTAAACAAAAAGGGGGAGAAGGTATTTGGGAGAAGAACTTTTGGTTTATGCATGTTTCTCTCACCTTATTTTTACATATATATTTGTTTAATTTTATACACTTCATTGAATATCTATTTGTTTATTGTTATGCATGAGTTAAGGGGGAGCTTCTATGAAGCTTAACTTTAATCCATGCATATATAACTCCATGAGTTTTGTCATCATCAAAAAGGGGGAGATTGTTGGCCCGAAAGCCCATCACTCTAGTTTTGATGATGATTAACTCATGTAGCTATTGTACTAATGATCTTGTGTTTAATTAGTATCAGATATTTAATCAAGATCTTAGTTGGTGTTTAGCTTCAACAAAGGATTTGAAGTCAAATTTTAGAGCTAGCACGTGTTGATTCAAGAGCTCACGCATCAAGATTGCATCAAGTACTCAAGAGGAGTTTAGCTTATTGGATCAAGATTTGGACCAAGTCAAGAAGGAGAAGAAGACCTTCAAGAGAACATTTTCAGAAGACTTGTGTCGAGTTTTTGTAAGTGTTATTATTTTGTTTTTTAGATAAAATGTAAATGATAGATTAGTTGGTGGATTGCTCAAGTTCATACACACACACACAAAATTTATATGTATTTTCATAAGAGAGTTTTGTTTTAGAAAATACCGGTTTGATTTTTTAAGCTTCAAAATATACATATGTTTTATCAAATTTTTTTTAGATCTTATTATCAAAAACATAGATATTTCATCATATATGTGTAGTGGATCATATCCATACACATTAAGCTTCAAAAGGGTTTAAAATATCTTGTTTTTGTATTTGGAGAAGTTTTAGAAAAATTGATTTTGAAAATACAGATTTTTATTTAAGCTAAAATTTCTATATTACAAAAATAGTTCAAAATGTCTGTAATGTATTTTTATTTTTTTCTAACATGTTTTTATATCAAAGTATATTAATAAACTTATTTTTGTAGAATTTATGAGATTTTATGGGATTTTATTTAAGGTAAAAGACCAAGTTTTTAATCCCCGAAAAATGTTGGACTGGCCTTCTGTCAGACGACCGGACGGTCGACCGAGAAAGAAGTCGGTCGACCGCTCCGGTCGATCGATGTGCACAAACGTGCACAGCATGGGCCAGTCGACCGCACGGTCGACTGACAAAGAGTCTCTGCTCTCTGTAAATGGCCCCGGTCGACTGAGCGGTCGACCGCTAAATCTTTGCCTAGTTTTCGGTCGACCGGCCGGTCGACCAAGCTTCCCAATGGTCGGAAATCCGACCATTGGCGGTCGACCGGGCGGTCGACTGATAGCAGGATTTTCCTGCTAAGTTGTCCCCAACGGCTAGTTTTTAGAGGCCTATATATTGGGGACCCCTTGGGCTGTTTTCTACAAGATTTGAAGAGAGTTTTTGAACTAGTTTTTCCTACCTATCTCAGTAGTTTTCTTCACATGTTTTAGAGCTACATTTCCAAATCAAAAGGAGAGTTTATAAAGAGGTTTTCAAAAGTGATTCTTTGAGTTTTTCACCACCAAATCAATTCTAGTTTTTCTCACACATACTTGAGATTTCTATTGCTATATCAATCCTATAGGAGAGTTTTTGTGAGAGTGTTTTTAGGTGATCAAAGTGTTTAGATCACCAAGTATTCATTCTTGTATTTGAGGAGGCGGACTTGCGGGTTCGCATTGTTTCGAGTTCTAGTGAGAGCTCGGTGTAGAGGTGCGGCCTCGGCAAGCTAGTGTGCTTGCATGTGTAGTTCTTGCGGGAACAAGAGAGGGACTAGTGAGTCCAAGGAGTTTTAGTGTGAACTCGTTGTAGGTGTTACGGCACCGAGTGATCCGGTGGGATCGATTCTAGTGGAAATCCTTCATTGTGCTGAAGGCGGGGACGTAGAGCAAGGGTGCTCGAACCTTGAAACAAATCTCCCGTGTTTGCGATTGCTCTCTATCTCTCACTTGTATTTATATCTTGCATGCTTACATTATTTATATCTTTATATGCTTGATATATCTTGTGCCTTATTATTATATGCCTGGGATTGTTTGCTCACATTTGTATTCAACCAAGAGAGCTATAGCGGCACCTCAACTCTTATCTAGAGGAATCTTAAGGAAATAGTCCAGAGCCCTTCTCCGAGAATTCGACTACACTCTTGTGTTATACTTGGTGTGTTTAGCATAATAGTTTTTAGTTTTCTTAAATAGTTTTAATTCCGCATTAATTAATCATTAGATTAGTTAGTCACTTATTCATCCCCCTCTAGGTGATTTTACTCTTTGGTTATACGTTGTGTGTTTGCATTATAGTTTTTAATTTGTATAATTAGTTTTTAATTCTGCATTGTTGTGCATTACATTAGCTTGTCACCTATTCACCCCCCTCTAGGTGACTTATAAAAACCAGTTGAAATTGTAGCTTATTTGATCAAAAGATATTTCTATACCGCACGTCCACATTTGATCTATGTCGTTAAGAGTTCTAAAACTCGTGATGTGGAAGGTCCTATCTCGATTATACAGAAGGTGCTATGTTCGGTGGCAGAACACTTAATGGACCAGTTTGTTTTAAAAACGTGGTTTGTTGGCGGTTGAAATTTTGACGTCATAAAGTTATGCATAATATCTATTCAGTATGACTTGCTTGGTCCAAGTGAGAGATTGATAAACTTATTATGTTTTAAAGTCTAATTTAATTTGGGTCTAATCAAGTCAATTGGATATTTGCACCCGCCCACTTTAACCTATATTGTTTGACCCACTAAAGAATTGATCAAGCCTAAATGGTTTGGGTCTAGACAAGTTTTCAATTACACTTAGCCATGAGTGTATTTAAATTAAAATGTGGGATTCATCTACACGTGTGAAACTCGTGTTATAAATCAAAGACCTAGATCTATGATGAGTTGAAATAAAATTCCTTGATGCTATATATATCATGGGTAGGATTCTCTCTCCACCACAATACCTAATCTCTCTCTTGGAGGTCTCTTATCTCCTCTAAGGATCACGAAGAGAACTTGTTGGTTGGAGAAAAGAATCCTCTCTCTCAACTTCGGCGTTCTCGAGATCGTGCAACCTTCGGTATCCCTTTCGTAATGGAATTAGATATGCTTAAAACCCTCCTTCCTTTTGATCTTGATAAAGAGACTATTTCATATATGAGATCTTATTTGGACATTTATTAGATCTAATAGAATCACGTCACTTTGGAACTATTATGACAAAGCATATGACACTAAAGTAAAGGCACGAGTCCGGAAGACACTTTCAACCTAAGGACAATATAACATTGCAAACTTATTATTTTAAGTTATATATTTTTCTGATTCATGCAAGGGAATGTTGATTCATTTAGATGCAGAATTTTGTTTACCTTTTGACTTGTGTTTTTTTAGAGTCACATATCCAACTAGAATGTGAAAGTATAGTTCACATGGGATATGTTGCGAACCTCTCACTAGTTTTTATACCATATTGTGACTTGAAGGTTTCAGATCAAATGTGGGCAATGACACGTGAACGTGAAGGTACACTGAGCCCAAAGAGCAATTTGAGGTCCGACCTGGAGACAATTGACCTGGCAGGATGCATGTGATAGGGTGCAAATCCCTTGTCAAGCCTTGCTTTTGATTTGTTAGTTTTGCTTCTTTTTTTTACTTTATTTAATACAGTTTATTTTATTTTTATCATTATTCATTTTTTTTAATCATCGATTTTTCCGGATGACTAACAATTTCAAGTGGAGATGAACTTGTTGCGGTAGAAAGCGATTATCGAGCAATCATTCCTGAATTCATGTGACTTCTGTTGTCAACATATGTGAGAGATATGGAACAAAGTCGTTCCCCCAACTTTCTGAAAATCGAGACCTTTCTTTCTCAGACGGGTCTCACTTCAAACATCAAACACTGTTTCTTTTCACTCTAAACAAATTCTAGAGAGATCTCATCCCTTCGGTTTTTCTCTCCCTTGAACAAGGCAGATCTTGCCACACTGTTGCATTTTATACCTTGGCATAAAACTGGTGATGCTTAACGTGCCGCCAAAGTATTCTTTGGTGAGGTTTTGCCTGTGACCACTGTCAGAAAGGGAGGCTGAGTTTGCTAGCTATTTTTTAGAAACCCTAGGGAACTATTTTGTACAAAAGTGAAATTTTCTTTTGCATTTCATCCTCAAACAGATGGTTAAGGAAGGTCAACCACAATTTAGGTAACCTTTTGTGGTGTCTGCTTGGAGATAAGCTTGGTAATTGTATTTCACTATTACCTACTACTGAATTTTCAAACAGTATGTTTGCTCATGAGACGAGAGGAAAGAGTTTATTTGAGATAGTTCATTTTGTTCTCTTTTGTAACTATGTTGATTTTATTATATCGCATCGGATGTACATTTTTCACATTCCCAACAAACTGATATAAGAAGAAAAACCACACCATGTTAACTACTGGCAAAAGGCGTAGATTCCAAGATATAATGAACGGGATAAAGTTACAATGTGTGTATGTCCGGAGAGAGATCCTAAACAAGCTTTCAAAATGTTATGTTGTCAAGCTATATGTATACTTTATCTTACACAAACAATATTTAATAGTTATACACTTGCGTTGATGAATATAACTCCTACTTCAATGTGGTGGATTTGTTTCCTTACCAAGCCGCTTTTGGGCCCCTTAACACTTCATGCTGGTGATCAATCTAGTGGTGCAATTCCATCTCCTTCTCCAACTTTGCCGGCCCCTCGGCCGTTTAAGAAGAAGATCAAGGCCATTTTGGATGATTACACTAATTTTATTCAAGGTCACGCTGATACAAAATATTTGGTCAAGTGGCACGATCATCCACCTTCCGGGCTACCTGGATCATTAAGGATGTTTTTCTTTATATTCGTGCTGTGCTGTTGACCATTACTTGGATTTTCACTTGTTGGAGTTGAGTCCTTTTCAACAGGGGGCATGGGAGTTGATGGAGATTAGTGATTGGAGAGGATTTCACAAGTATTCAAGGAGAGGTCGAGAACAGATTTGATTTGATTTAGTTTAGATCTGTTATGATCTTTCTGGGGATAGGATTATTTTTTATTTTTATCTTCTCATTCAGGTTAGATTGGTTAAGACTTAATTTTATGTTGGTTTTATTTTTAGTTCGACTTGCTAGAAGGGTATAATCTCTAAACATACAGTTACTGTTTGATGAATTATTGAATCACCTGAGATTTTGATGAGATTTCTCGGAAATCATTTGTTTCATCAAATTCGTTCCCACTTCTTTATTTTGCACTTTTTGGGGTCTTAGCTTTGGAGAATTTTTGATGTTTGTATCCTTGGTTGCCTGAGTTTAAAGTACAAAACCAATAATCTAGGTTTCCCTACCTCCCTCAGCATTATCCATTTGTTTCTTTGCTAGTAATTTCTCACCAACTCAATAAATTTTGAGTTCTTTTACTAGAAAAGGCTTCCATAATTATGATTGACCGGTGATCATGCCTATTATCTAATTGTTGTAAACTAATAATGTGCTAATTTTCAAGTTACACTATAGACTTTATTCCTCTTCGTATTGATTGTAACCTCTAAACTACCTTTACATTGAAAGAAAATGAGTCAAATTACCTTTACATTGAAAGAAAATGAGTCAAATTGTAATGCGTTGCGTCATGTCATGCATCGTACGCTTGATGGTGGCAACTAGCAAGCTTAATTGCAAAAACCTTCAAACATATTTGATATCAGCCAATCAAAATACTCACGTTGAGTAATTATATTTCAGTTATTCCGTAAAATGTTAGCCTATATAAGTTGTCTGTGCTTGTCACATTTATTACGAAGACAACGAGATCTTCTGATTTGTTTTCTCAAGTATAGAACTGACTTGTCTAGCACTTATTGTGCTCTTGCTACCAGTAATTTAGAAATTTTCAATTCTAGAGACACAAACCCCCATATTTGTAGTGTGTTTGTATATGTTGGCAACTTAAGTTAATAATACTTATTACAAACTACTAACATTGCCAGTTGCAGAAAGCCAGAAACCACCTTCTGCATGATGGCCGTTGTAGACTAACAACTAATTCAATAGCAACATGTGACTCTTCTGCTTTTTAATTACATTTCTTAGATATTGAAGACATATAATAGTACTACCTAGTCCTATGTAGCATTGACTCTAGTGTCATGAGGCTACTTTGTAAATCACCTGTGGGTGTGGCGTGTAGGTCTAATGTCAAACAATGCGAAATTAAAAACTAATTATGCAAACTAAAACTATTATGCTAACACACAAAGTATAACAAAAGAGTGAAGCTGAATTCCCGGTGAATGACTCTGAACTATCTTCTCAAGATTCCTCTAAATTAAGAGTTGAGGTGATACTTTAGCTCTCTTGGTTCAATACTTGTGTGAGCACAAACACAATATCAAGCATGTAAATGATAAACAATAATAACAATGCTAGATATCAAACAACCCAAGAAAGTATATCAATTTAGTACAAATAAATATCAAGCATCTAAAGATAAGAACAATATGAACATGCAAGATATTAAACATAAGTGAGTTGAGAGAGCGACGAGCAATCACAAACACGGGAGAATTGTTTCGAGATTCGTGTCATTTACTCTATGTCCCCGCCTTCACTACTATGAAGGATTTCCACTATAACGATCCCGCAAGACACTAAGTGCCGCAACACCTACAACGAGCTCCCTTAAGAACTCTTGGAGCCGTGAGTCCCTCACTTGTTCCCGCATGAATAACACACGCGAACCCGCAAGCTAGCCAGGCCGCAGCCTCTACAATGAGCTCTCTCAAGAACTCTACACATGCGAAGCAAGCTCGCTGAGGCCGCAACCTCTACAATGAGCTCTCTCAAAAACTCTACACAACGCGAACCCACAAGTTCACTCCTCTCCAATACAAATTGGAACACTTAGTGGATCTCTTCTCTTTGATCACCAACAAAACACTCTCACAACAAGGATCTTAGAGGATAAATATGGCTATGGAAAAGCTCAAGCTTGTATGAGAAAAATAAGATAGATTTAAAAGTAAAAAACACAAGAAATCTTTTTAAAAAGACAAGAGATATACTCTTGATAAACTCTCTTTTGATATAGAAATGAAGCTCTAAAAACTTATTGAAAAACTTCTGTAAAAGATAGAAAAATAGCCCTAGAAAACACTTCTCAAAATTTTGTGCAAAACTGGCCAAGAAACCCTTTTATATAGTGTTTAGAAAACTAGCTGTTAGGCACAGTTTTCAGGCCAGATGACCTGTCGGTCGACCAGCCGATCGACAGGCTAACGGTCATAAAAATGACCGTTGGATTGCCGGTCGACCGCCCCCAGGCCACTTGCTCTGTCGGTCGATTGCCCAGTCGACCGACCAAAACCGAGAGTGGGTTTAAACCGCTCGGTCACCGACCCTAAAGGCAAGGGCTTGGGCATGTCCTTGTGCACATCGGTCGACCGACCGGTTGACCGAGCTGGTTCGGTCGACCGCCAGCAGCCCAAACAGGGTTTTAGGAGATTAAAATTTGGGCTTGTAAAACCCGTAAAAATTCTATTAAATACTATAAATTTCACAAAAATAAGGTTATTTAAATCCTTTGAAGTACAAATATGTGTGATAAAAAATCAACACATATTACAAACAATGACCTATTTTTTAGGCATAGAATTTAAAGCTTAAACCAAAACTTTATTTTTCAAAAACAAATTTTCTAAATGGAAACCGATTTTTCTAAAACTTGTATAAATACAAAAATAAGATATTTAAGTACATTTGAAGTATAGTGTGTATGGTATGATCCAATACACATAAAAGTGAAATATACTTGTTTTTGACAATAAGCTCGAAATAAGTTTTGATAAATACAAATCTTTAAACACATGATATAAACTCATCAAAATAAGTTTCTTAAATAATATGAAGTAACAATGTGTATGGATGAAATTCAATATACATATAAACCATGTAAACTTCTTTTAATAAAATCTATTCATGAAACCAAAAGTGTATTCTTTGAAGCTCAAAATCAAAACCGAAGCTCAAACTATTTCTTATGAAAACAATATGTAAATTTTGTGTGTGTGTGTATATGAGCTTGAGCAATCCACAACTAATCTATTCTTTACATTTTATATAAAAATAAAAATCTTTAGCTTTCAAACTTTTGACTCAAGTCTTGAAAATCTTCTCTTGAAAATCTTCTTCAACATCTTGACTTGATCTAAACTTGATACGAGCTAGACTTCTCTTTGAGTACTTAATGCGATCTTGAAGCGCGAGTTCTTGAATCAACACAAGATCTTGATAAATATCTTGAAGCGCGAGCTCTTAATCAACACAAGATCTTGATGCTAGCTTCAAAACTTGACTTTGAATATTTTGTTGAAGCTAAACACCGACTAAGATCTTGATAAATATCTAAAACTTATTAAACACATGATCATTAGTACTATAACTACACGAATTAATCATCAAAACTAGAGTGATGGGTCTTTGGGCCAACAATCTCCCTCTTTTTGATGATGACAAAACTCATAGAGTTATATATGCATGGATTAAAAATTAAGCTTCATAAAAGCTCCCTCTTAACTCATGCATAATATAAACATAAAGATATTCAATGAAAGCACATAAACTAAATATTACACAAAAACAAATATATATGCATAAACAACAATAAACATGCATATATAAACTCTCTCAATTCTTCTCTCCTTTTTTGTCAATTCATCAACAAATGGGTGAAGAAAAACAAATAAGAATCTATACTATAAAGTAAGAGAAGAAAAACATATAAATGTATGACTTGATGGTTAGAGTTGAAATCCTAAAAATCTATACTATAACAAAGTGCATATTATCTAAGAGTTTTATGAGAGATCAAATGATCGATTCATTTTTGAGTTCTTAACTTGAATTTATGATATAATTTTGCATATAGACCAAGTTTAAGAATGAATAATTTTAGGTTAATTTATAACCTTTGATCACTTAATATTTTGCAAAAATATTTCGTAACTTTTCTTTCTTTCAAAATGTGGAATGCTAATATTTTTTTATTTCTTTATGGATTTTGTGGGTGTAATCCACTGAAAATCCTCAGGAGACTATAATTCTATTTTTAGGGGAAACTTAGAGATTTAAAGGCTTGTTGCACACGCTCATTACAATCACGTTACCTGCGAAAGTGATATAATAACACAATAGTTTTTTAGTTTTTCTTATTTTCCTCAGGATGAGCAAAAGACAAGTATGGGGGTGTGATTAGACATCAATTCTGCACTTTAATATCGTATTTTCCTACCTGGTTTATGAATAAAATATTGTTATTTACCCGTGTTTTAGTTTCTTATGCAGATTGCAAAGGATAGGGTCAAAGTTGGAATAAATGCCTAATTAAACACATTTTCAGGTAATTAATTAAGATTTCTTGGAGTCAAGTCAAGGAGCTTCTAGAAGGATACATTGGATCTCGAATTGAAGACTATATCTGCAGAAATACGGATCCAAATACATGAAAACAAATATATACAGAGGCTTCTCGCAGCTGGACGAATGATCGAAGGGAGAAAATGGATGAGCAAGAGTTCAGAGTAAACCTTTAAGTCATTGTGCTGATGTTCAAACTTTGAATATGTATGTAAAATTATTTTGCTCCTTCGAACTACCGTTTGTAGCAAAAAAGCTATAACGGATCGTATTCGCAGGGAGAGCTTGAGATGGAAGCTTTCACAATTCTTTATGTTTTAGTTTTTGGGAAGAAAACGAAGGTTCTTCTTTGTTCAAAAATTTGAAAAGAAAACTAAGTGAAAAGAAAATGATGAATCTTTGTAGTGTTTAAGAAAAGAGAAATGGAAGTAAGGATGGTAGAATGAAAACGGCGAATTTGAAAAAGTAAAAGAGAAAACTTGATCTTGTAAGAAAAAGAAAATTTAGAAAAGAGTTTTAATCCGATGAAAAGAAAATCATGACTAACTAACACTCTACACTACTAACTTACTAATCTCATTGGGTGACTTGTGCCTCATGTAGTTTCATTGGCAATTGTCTGTCTTGCTTTGTCAAGTCAATAAGTTATCCCAAATTGTAGAGATGTTCTCATCTTAGCTTGGCTAGGTGGCGTTCTTAGATCATCGGCTCCCAATAGCTTCACAAGATTGGAATTAAGTAATTCACAATTTAGATATGCTTAACAAGAATGTAAGGTTCATTAGATTATCAAAGCCATAGTTAGCTAGTATGAAATAAGAAGCTAGTACAATAAGTGTTAGCATACTAAAGTGATCAAATCATCATGTTCCATCAAGGCTCTTGTTAAAGAAACAAGGCTCTAAATGAGACATACATGAATCATATGAAGGGGATAACAAAGCCTTCACTAAGATTAGAAACAATACTCATCTTCATTGGGAATTAAGAGACTTGTTAGACACAAGACTAAGAAATTTAAACATCCAATGAGTCATATTAGTTAGAATCACCGAAGAGTTAGTAGTTAGTAGTGTTAAAGGTTAGTTAGTCATGTTAGGAGATTAGTTATCCATGTAAAGAAAAGAAAAGAAGAAGACATAGTAAAATAAATTGCAAGGAAATAAAGAGCTTGAAAGTAAATGGCAAGAAATTAAAAGTGCAAGAAAATTAGAGGAAAAAGAATATGAGCTTTGTATTTGAATGTCACTCTTCAATTACAGAGACATCACTCTCATCTCTCTCTTTTCTGGATCATAAAAGAGAAATGAAAAATACACAAGAGAACTAAAGAAAAAACTAAAGAAATCCTAAAACTCTCTACTAAATGATGGCTATCCTCTCCTCTCCTCTGCAGAGGCCCTGGGGGTCTTTATATAGGTCCCAGGAGCTAATCACTTCCAATCGTAACCGTAAGATCAATCGCCCCATCAACGACCATAGATTTGTCGCAGAAACTCGACCAAGCCGCGTTTATGCGGCATAATCTAGGCCGTTGCGCCAGCGATTGCTCTGACATTCTGTTATTGCCCAGATGCCCAGCTGGAGCTTCTAGAACCATGGGAATATTCCCTGGTTCGTTACAGATTTGGGCTTCTTTGATTTGGGCTCTTTTAAACTCCTTTACATCCATGAATAATCTAAATTTGGGCCTTCTTCTCTATTAAAGAGTGGACCTGAAAAATAAGAGAGGTAACCATTAAAAAGCATATTCTTATTAATAAAATACATGACAATGTGATATAAAATGATGCAAAATGAAATACTAATCACACCCCACACCTAGCTTTTACTCGTCCTTGAGCAAAATAAGCAAAGAAAAGAAAAATTCCTAACTACATTACCACTTTCATAGGTGACACGATTGCACTGAGTATGTGCAACAAGCCGTTAAACCTCTAGGTTACCCTAGAAGAGGACTGTTGTCTCTTGAGGGTTTTTAGCGGATTGAACCCATAAAATCCAAAGGAAAAAAAATGTTAGTGATTTTTTCAATAAGAAGAAAGAAAGAAATTTTGTGATCCATTTTTGCAAGAATTTAGGTGATCTTTCGATTTTAGGTTACCCTTAACTTTTCCTTCTTATTATAAGTTTCCATTTGAAGTTTTGTCTTCAACTTAGGTTAAGTTTCAAAAGAGAGCACCAGATTTTGTATCAAGCCTAACATATATACATTTATATGTATGAGGAATTGTTCTTAGACTATGGTACATTTATTTATATTTTATTATCATTTTTTTAATTTTTTAATTAATATATATTTATTTATTTTCTTAGCTTCATTAGGCTTTCTAATTTACCCATGTAGCGAGCCTTTTACCGATGACTCTCAGACCAGATGGTCTTAGGGTACCAGATGAGGATACATCCTTAAGGTTCAAGGACTCGAGTAAACTTGGCCACGAATGCTAAAGACTCAACCACCTTTAGGCGTGACTGGTTATGCTTCTTAAGGCACAACTAACTAGCTTAATTGGTGATCAAGTTTTTATTAATTTCTAACACATATAATTTTCTTTTTTTCTGTTTTTCCTTTATATTTTTATATATTTTTATTTTATATATATAAATAATGGTGCTAAGTCTTTGATTAATCCCTCAACATGTAAATGTATATAATGCTTAGGAAAAATTCAAAATCTAATTATTTTTCTATTCTATTCTTTCTTAACCTAAAGATCCAACAATTCTTCTTATTTTAAGTTATATAAAGAAATCCTAGTTTAGAGTTTCCTTAATTCCTAAAGATCAAGTCATTCTGTTAAAAATGGATCACAAATTTTTTATATATATATTTTTTCTTTTTTTATATATAAGAAAATTAAAATCTAAAAAAAATCCTAGAAAATTAAAATCTAAGTTAGTTCTAAAAATAAAAAATCCTAAAAAAAAATGAAAAATCTATGTTAGTATCCATCCGCCATACATATCTCATGCATTGTCCCCAATGTATACAAATAAAATACATACATGAAATAGGTAAAGAAAAGATATCACCCCGTCATACGGCTCAGACCAGCTGTGGTGCTTAGACCGGCCGACTGCGACCTCCGCAAACCTTCCTCTATACGGTCCAGACGAGTGGTTTGCTCCTCCATCTTTTTTTCAGCCTAATTTGCCCCTTAAAAATTTTTCTTCATGCCTCTCCATATGGTTAGACATGAAAGCTCTAGAATCAGTGAGTGGGGGCTGCTGTCAAAAGGTAGGATCATCATCCTCCTCTAAGAGTTCCTCAAAAGAGGATTCTGCTTGGGCATATTCAGGTTGGACACTAGGGGTCCAAACAGCATGGAGACAACTATTATATGCACTCGTTGCCCGTTCTGGTGCAACAAATACTCTATCATATGAATCAAAGATATTGTCTGGTAAGAAATTCTTACACAGATGAGTCACCAATACAGGATGTAAATATTTGGCACCTCTTGTTTGTGTAGAATTGGTGATGAGATAGTTAAAGATGATAGTGTTTATACAAACTGTTTGTTGCATGGTCATTAGATTGTGGATAATCTGCAGCACTGGTCTATTGAAAGAAGTGGTGTGGTCGAGGCCAAGGATATTCGTTAGATCCAGCGTCTAATGCAATGTATGTTCCTAAAAGTGATACTGACTTTGAGCCCTCTATCTTGTTCAGTGCAGCGAGTCCCCATGATGGTCATGTACTCAATCAAAAGAAGGGGTCGCCATGGTGTGGGTTATTCGGGACCTGCGTGTAGTCTTCTAACATGTCAATGGAGACAATGATATCCCCAGTCTCCAGGTGTACAGTGAATTGATGGGTGTCAAGATCAATTATGGCTTAGTCAAGATTAGCATAAAATAGCTTAACAAGCACTGGACAATAACAAGCTTCATATTCAGAATTATCATACACTAAGGTATACCATTCCATTATCTAATCCTATCAAGGAATACATGGCCATATCCATTAAGATCACTAAAGAGCCTAGAGAAATCTTTCTCAGCAAATACAGTGGGTGCCATGAATTAAATTCGAAGGAAAGAGAGAAAATCGCAAACCTCCCCCGAAATACGTAGTGGGAAACAAAGATTAGATTGCACAGAGCAATCTTCATAAAAATCTGCAGAGCGTGTTATAAATCTGAGATCTACAGAAGAAATCGACTGCTAGAAAAATGGGCGGCGTGCGGTACTCCACAAGAAGGTCGCGGACCCGCGGCTGTGGTCGAGAAAACGCGACAGGAATAGGGAGGCAGGAGTTGGAAATTTTGTGGTGGCGGCGTGCTCGTCTTCCCTTCTCAGATCTGCTCTCAGAATTTAGGTTAGGGAACGGGAGAGGGTAGAGAGAATTTATAGGGTCTGAGAAGGGTGTGTTACCTTATTTGCCCCTAGGTAAAAACGTAATTTAATTACCTAGGGTTTATTTCTTTTTTTTTTGGGTTAAAATGGGTTTATATAGGAGAGAAAACCTACGTGCCATTTAGCACTTAAGTCCTATATATTTTTTATTTTGTTTTCTTGCTTTTCTTTCTTTTTTTTTTATTTTCTTTTTATCATATTATTTCTTTTTTATTTTATTTTATTATTTATAAAAGGTACAAGAAAGGTCCCAAAGGATTTACAATGAATATAAAGTGAAATTGAAGATGGGCCTGGTCACGTGTAGAGTGGGGCGCAAAGACCCAGTTCAAGAATCTCATGTGACTCTGGCTAAGTGGTGTAGAATGATTTTAATCTTTGGCCATTGACTTTGAAAATGCTACCATTGTTGGGATCTGAGATCTCAATAGCACCATGAGGGAAAATAGTGTGCACTAGATAGGGTCCTGACCACTTGGTTTTCAGTTTACTAGGAAAAACGTGGAGTTTGGAGTTGTATAATAGAACTTTTTATCCTGGGACAAAATTTTCCGATTTATGGATATGTAATAGAAGAGCTTCATTCTGTATTTAGAAATCCGAGCATTATCGTAAGCTTCATTTCATATCTCTTCCAGCTCAGAAATCTGCAACTTCCCCAAGTCACCGGCTTTCTTTAGGTCAAAATTTAGCTGTTTAATTGCCCACAATGCACGATGCTCAAGCTCCATGGGTAAATGGCATGGTTTTCCAAAACAACTTGATATGGAGACATATCGAAGGCAGTTTTGTAGGCGGTCCGATAAGCCCATAGAGCGTCTACAAGTTTGATGGACCAGTCCTTACAATTCTGTCCTATGGTCTTCTCCAATATGAGTTTAATTTGTCTGTTTGTAACTTTCACTTGTCCATTTGTCTGAGGATGGTAAGCCGTGGATAATTTGTGAGTAATGGAGTATTTTCGCATTAGGGTTTCAAAAGCCCGGTTGAAGAAATGACTCCCGTTATCGCTTATTATCACACAGGGGGCTTCGAAGCGTGAAATTATGTTTTCTCTTAAGAATTTGATGATAACTTGGTTGTCATTTGTCCTGGTTGGAACAGTTTCAGCCCACTTAGAAACATAATCTACATCTACTAAAATGAATTGGTTGCCATAAGACATGGGAAAGGGTCCCATGAAGTCAATGCCCTACAAGTTAAAAATTTCTACTTCCAAGATTAGTGTAAGGGACATCATGTCTTTGCGTGTAACTCGACCCGTCATCTGACATTTGGCACAGAGTTTGCAAAATGTACGAGCGTCCTTGAAGAGAATGGGCCAGTAGAAACCACTCTGAAGGACTTTTTGGTTTCTTTTGTGGACCAAAGTGTCCACCACAAGCTAACTTGTGACAAAATGTCAGAACACTTTGATGTTCATCCTCAGGAAGATACCTTCTAATGATCTGGTCAGGGTAATATTTGAATAGATACTGTTCATCCCAAAAGAAAAATCATATCTATGTCAAAAAGCGGTGCTTGTCCTGATTTGACCAATTTGAAGGTGTTCGCCCGGTTGTAAGGTAGTTTGCAATATCGGCATACCAGGGCTCTTTACATATCATGAAGATGTGCTCCTCAGGAAAATCTTTATTGATTGGTATCATCTTCGTTGGTGCATTGGGAATCCTTGAATGGTGATCAGCCGCCACATTCTCAATACCCTTTTTATCCTTTATTTCTAAGTCAAATTCTTGTAAAAGAAGTATCCAATGAATAAGCCTAGCTCTTGCATCTTTCTTTTGCATCAAATATCTGAAGGCAGAGTGGTCGGTGAAAATCATTGTCTTAGACCCTAGTAGGTACTAGGAAAATTTCTCCAACGCAAACACAACTGCTAAAAATTTCTTTTGTAATTAAGTTGGGCCTCGTTGAGCGTCCTACTAGCATAATAAATCACATGTTGCCTGTTATCACTGTCTTAGAACAATGCCTATGACATAAATGATTAGTCACATATATTGCATTTACATTATCACCTTACCATACTTTTTAGCTAATAAATCCTATTAATAAGTCTTCTTTTTCTTTGTTAAATGTAGGCCCAAGTGCTAAAAGAAAGAAAAGAGAAACAAGCCCAAAAAGCCCACCAAATTCTGATTTAATTCAGAATAAATTCGAAATAAAGAAATCAGGGCAAAATCTTGGCATATCAAGAGGTTGAGAAGAATCCTCCCTGAATCAAGCGGTTGAAGCCACATAATCAAAGGCTGTTTCGTCAACTTTTAGAGCAGAAACAAGAAAACCAAAAGAAGATACGGAAAATACAACAACCAGAGTTCTCCCCCAATTGGGTGTGGCCACCTGGCCACACCAGGGCTGTTGACACTTAAAAAAGACAAGATTCTTATTGGTCCGAACAATGTCTAAACTTGTTGACATTTACAAAAGACAAGTGACAGACGAGCTGAAGACCAGTTTTCACCCATCTCCGAGGGACAAGGAAGCAACTTGGACTCCACTGATCCAGCAAGCAGACAGTGAACCCGGATTGTTTCTAAACAGACCTCAGCAGGTCTAAGGTGCTAACACTTAGCATCGCATGAGCCCAAAGGGATAGCCTCGCTTGAGAGGTTAATATCACTCGACTTCGCCTCGAAGCCATTCGAAGCCTCGCCAGGAAGCTAACTCGCAACTTCGCCACAGAGGACTTCCAGCTCCGCCAAAGGGTTTCTTTCAGACTTCGCCAGAAGCTGCCTCTAGCTCCGCTACGAGTTCAATGCGGGCAGCTCCGCCATTGGTCTGCTATGGTCAACCTTGGACAAATCAAATCTCCGGATGAGATCGGATCCAATCAGATCAAATCCAATTAAGATCAAATCAGAGATCAAATTTGGCAGTTGATTGCCACAATCTCTTGACTCTCCTAAAACGAGTAAGAAGATCAGGGGAAATCCTCCAACGATATGGAAAGGATCAAGAAGATCAACCGACCTACCAATTCTAGCTTCGCAGAAGCTGATCTTAGCCTCGCAGCAAGGCTATTTTTCGGATTCAAACAGATTTGATTCAATCTGTTTCCATATTTTCAAGGGACGGTTATACCTTTTCTCTCCCTATAAATAGCCCGCCAGGGGCACAAGGAGGGAGGACTTCTTTGAAGAGCTTTTCTGAGACGATACGCTCGAGAAAGGACTCCACAAGCAGAGGCTTCTTCACGACGCACCGTGCGCTCTCGAATTCAGAGATCTTTTAGAGAACTGCTTTCTCTATCCAGGGTGTTGATACCCTAACATCGTCCTTCTTCTCAAGGAATCTCTGGAACCAGGCGAGAAGGAATTCCTAATTGAAGGCGATTTTGAGAAGCAGCAAGAGGGTTCTACCAACCTTCTATTCTCTGATTCCCTGAACCAGGCGAGAAGGGAATCTCATCGCTCGCATCGTCAAAGGGACAAAGTGGTCGCGCGCTGACCAGACTCTTATCGGCACACTTTTCCAGAATCTCTGAGGAGATCTACTTGTAATCTTTTTAAGAATACTTGTAATTTAGCTCCTCAAACTCTTTTTTGTAAGTTTTTCCCCTTTGCAAATATAATGGAAAACAAGATGGCGACTCCGCTGGGGAAGAAATTCTCCACTGCCGAGAATCAAGTGTCACAATGCGACGAACAGACCTTCGGGTCTAATTCTGAATCCAGAAAAGCCGGTGCAACCAGAGCCTCTCTGGTTAAATCTTCAAGGAAAGTCTCTGCGGAGACAGAAAAGGTTCTCTGCGAACCTACTGCGGTTATTTGGCGCAACAAGGAAGCACGTCCGCAGTCTGATTCCTTTACTTATGAGAATTTGGTGGTTTAGTTCGATCAAGGAAGATTTGATGAAGTCCTCTCTGGGGGTGGCCCAATGCTTCGAGCACGGAAGCATAGGAAGGTTTCCACGACCAAGGTTTCAAAGCAGAAACCGGAAGCAGAATTCTGCCAACACCCCTCAGCCTCGCGTGTGGCTAATCAGGTTCCTTGCGAACCTAAGTCTTCTCTGCCAAGGCGGGTATGGAAGCCTAAACAGAAGTCTCCAACCGAAGCTTCAGGCATAGCTACGCCTAAACCGTGCCTCTCTCGCGAAGAAAAAGGCAAGATGCCTGTCTGCTCCAATCATAAAGTCAAGACGGCAATCATACCGTCGCCCAATTCAAGAGCAGCAATGCCTTGTGCCAACATCGTTCTTATGAGCGAAACTACTGTACCACAGCATACTCACTGCGTCCATGGCCGCAAGGCTAGGGCCAGAGTGTTATCTAAGGCAAATCCCCTTTGCAGCGGCATAGTGGGTAAAGCACCACAGCGTGCTCCGCTCTCCAGTTCGTCAAACATTAAGCTCGCACCTGTTGGCGAAGCTAGAACTGAAGTACTATTCAGTGCTAATCCCTTCCGCAGGGATAAGAGGAACGGAACATCATCCTATGTACGCTCTAGAAAGGCCTCTCCACAGGATTATGTAGGCTCCCATGGCCTGACTTGCGGGAATTCTTGGCGAACAAGCGGAAGTCAGTGTCTTTCCGAACCACTTCCCCTGTTGTCAACAAAGGGGATGCCAGCTGGTGACAATCCATTCAGCTCGTTGCCGGTCACGACGAATCCTCGCCACTCCTCCATGCCGGCAATCAGTCTTTGATCGGCTGTCTGTACATCTCCCTATGAAGCATCGCAGAAGGAGCACCTTACGAGATCCAGCCTCCGCACCCATCAACATGACTGGGAGAGGACGAGAGTTACGCGGAGGAAGTCAAACATCTGACGACACCCGCAGCTTCCCAGATCCAGACTACAGCCCAGGCTTAGGCGAAGTCTTGGTGCATGAAGAAGGTGTCTTCCGAAACACCAGATCCAGGGTGGCGATACCCTACAGTTACGAGCAGCCTTCTTCCTTGACGGCCCTAGCCTCGTCACAGCCCAGGAGATCACTCCAATCATCGAACGAAGAAGATGAAGATAGTGGGTACGCCTCTTCGGCGACAGTTAGCTCGGTGCGAACAAACAGAGCATCAGTCAATATGGCTGATAACGTCAACGACGACCTTCGTCGGCGCCTGGAAGCTCAGGAGCAAACTTCCAGAACCCAGCATAAGCCTTGGATAATATTCAACAGATGCCTGCTCGACTCCTCAGCAATCGGAATGACAACGATGCCGGGAGCAATCACAATGAGGAGGAATACTTCAGCAATGAGCAGCCAAAGCCGGAAAATCCAAGGAGGGTTCTTCCTTAGACGCCGAAGTCCTTAAGGGTCTCCAAGCTCAAATCGCATCCCTAGCTCAGAGGGATGAATTAAAGAAGGTAGGGGCAGTCCGTCCTTATCCGCTGGAGTGGGATTCGGTGCCATATCCACCGAAGTTCAAACCACCAACGTTGCATACGTATGATGGTAAGAGTTCACCAAATCAGCACATCTACTATTTCCGGTCTCAGACTGGTAATGTTATAAGCAATGACGCCATCATGGCTAGGCTATTCATTGGCACCTTAAAGGGGATGGCATTTGACTGGTTCCGAAGTCTCCCCCCGGGCTCTATCAACTCTTGGATCGACCTGGAAACTCGGTTCCTCTCTCGTTTCTATGAGGACGATACCGAAGTGACCATGGACAAGCTCCTCTCCACTGTGCAGAGGAAGGGCGAATCTGTCCGTGACTACATTGAACGATTCAGAAATTTATCCTTGATGTGCCCAGCAGGGATGCCATTACCCATGCTCTTACAGACATGCAGACACAACTTCTTAGACCAAGTGAAAGTTCGCATGGGGGCTGTCAAAGCCCACACTTGGAAGGAATTGGTCGAACAAGCAGAGATAGCCGAGAAGTCGGCTAAAAAGTTCGAACCATCCGCCCCTAGAGGCAAGTGGGGGATGAACAACAAAGGGCGTAGCGACCTACCACAATCTTCTCAAGCTAAAGGTAAAGAGACTATGTCTGTGGAGTTATCCGGAGATGTGCAGTCAAAGGCCAAGAAGAGCGGCTTCATCAATCAGGAGCCTAAGTTCCCTCCAAAGCAGTACTCCTTCAAAGATGATCAGGTGGTCACGATATTCCATCTGCTCCACAAAGGGAACAAAATGAAACTGCCAGATGCTCAGCGTCCCAATGAGATAGGGTGCACAAACGACCCTAAATACTGCCTCTACCACAGGATGATCCACCATCCTACTGACAAGTGTTATGTCCTCAAGGACAGAATACAAGCCCTGATCGATGCCGGGGTTCTGACATTGAAGACGGAGCAGAAGAAAGTCACTGCCAATATGGTGACTCTTGAGTTCGGCAGCACCCAAAAGGTCACGGTTCCTGACGGGACCTACCCAGCCCCCGCTCCACGGTTGAAGTCAGACACCCTCCAGCCATGACTCAAGATAATAAGGGCCTCGTTCCCCTAACATTAGAGACGGGGGAAGTCATTTGGATACACCCGGACCTCGTCCAAGAAGTATAGCGGGATTCGAAGGAGCCCAACTCAAAGGGCAAATCTTGCAATGTCATCTCTGTCCTGCCAGACGATGGTAATCTTACATCAGCTTCCCTCAGCGATTCAGAAGGGGAAAAGCTTGCTTGCACGGCACAAGCCGATACGCCTCAACAGACGGGCACCCGATCCGGAAAATCATACTTAAGGCAGTATGAAAAGTCTACTGACGAGATACAACGGCAAACGACGTCGGTACCAATGTCAGCATCCACTCCAATCCCAACCAAGGGAAAAGAGAGGCCTAAGGAGGTACGATTCGACCACGTGTTGAAGAAACCACCAGGCCAAGGGTTTGATACGCCCTTTCGGTTTGACATATTGGCTCAGCTGGCCAATATCCCGGCTCGTATTACCATACACGAGCTCCTTCGTCTCTCAAAAGAGACAAGAGAAGCACTCAGGGATGCGCTAGCCAATTCAGAATCCTTTCTGACATGCATGCCTGAGATCCCTAACGACGACGTTCAGTCTCCTCCTTGCACAGAATGTCATCACACAATCCAAGGTACCCGCTATTACATTCACGGCGGAAGATATGCTTCTCAAAGACAACAAGCACGATCGACCTCTGTACTACACCGGATATATCGGTTCAACGTGCATCGAAAGAATACAAGTCGATCCGGGGTTCGCACTCAGCATCATCCCCAAAAGGCTTATTTACTTCCTCGGCATACCACTGTACAGGTTGTCCGCAACCACTACTACAATATACGGTTTCAACGCCGGGAGCAGTCATCCACTGGGGAAAATTCGACTCCGTTGCAGAATCGGAGCTTGAAGTCAGAATTGACATGCTATGTCATTGACGCTGACACATCATATAACCTGCTACTGGGACGGCCATGGATCCATGCCAACTGGATCGTTCCCTCTACTCTCCACCAATGCTTCAAATATGTTGAAGATGATGCGACAATACGAACTGTCTTCGCTGAAAAGCAACCATTCAAAGGTGTGAAAAATTACTTCACTGACGCTCTCCTGTATCAAGAGGCCAGTGAAACACCTAAGGAACCATTGCCAGACGATGATAAAAGTGGCAATGAGGCGGATTCAGAATCCGAAGCAGGCATACCAGCCATTCTGATCGGCGAATCAATTATCGCATGTCTTAATAATCCCCAATGTAATACTCCGTCTGAAGATGAAGGTGAATGGGTAATTAATGATAATATTTCTTTTGATTATCCCGCGAGTATTGGGTCGGTTAAATCCATTACAGATGGCTCTCTGCATATGCCCTTACATAAGCCGAGTGCGGCCAGCACACCTATGGAAGCTATGGAAGGGGCCACGCTGGTGATCCCTCCGTCCAAACAAGGGCAGTTACCGATAATCTTCGGTAGAACCCAGCCACGGGGACCCACAGTTGCAGATTCAAGTTCAGATTCAGACACTCCACAGTTCTTCCATTACCGCGGCCGGCGCGCCATATTATGAAGAAAATGGGATACGACTTGAAACATGGAGCGGGCCTGAATTTTGGAAAAGGAAGGCGCGGCTTGATGCGGAACTTTGTGCCTAAAGGGAAGCCTGCAAATTACTATGATAGTACACGCAGGGGGTTGGGATATGTTACACCCACATCGTCAGCAACGGTTTCAATTCAAAGACGATGAACCAATTCCATCACATTCGGCCTCATCCTCCGAGTGGGACTCGGATATCAGTGTAGGAGGAATGTTCGAAGACCTCACCGTTAATATGACTTCGAGCAGTCAATTAGAGCCTGCAGAAGCTACTGATAAGGAACCATGAGCCCAGCAATTAAACCTCCAGTGGGAAAGGAGATTTGAACTGCGCGAGCCACCTACTGAAGACAAGGTGATGCAGGTCAACCTGGGAAGTCAAGATCATCCCAAACCCATCTTTATAAGTGAAAGCCTATCACTTATAGAAAAGGAAGAATTGATAATGCTCATAAAGGAGTATATAGACGTCTTCGCATGGAGCTACGAAGACATGCCTGGACTTGATCCGCAAGTCGCCATGCACCGTCTAAACATCAAGCCCGACGTCAAGCCAGTCAAGCAGCAACAACGTCGGTTTCGCCCAAACATTATGGAAGCTATTGAAGCCGAAGTTCACAAGCTCATTGCATGTGGCTTCATCCGGGAGGAATAACATCCAGATTGGGTAGCCAACATCGTCCCCGTCCTCAAGAAGAACGGGAAAATACGGATCTGCATCGACTACCGTGATCTCAATACGGCCTGTCCTAAAGATGAATTCCCACTACCCATCACCGATGTCATGATTGACAACACATGCAGGTTCGAAGGATGTCTTTCATGGACGGCTTTTCAGGATACAACCAGATTAAGATGTATCCCGACGACGAGAAGCATACTTCGTTCCAACACCATTGGGGGTATACTGCTACACTGTAATGCCCTTCGGACTGAAGAACACCGGAGCAACCTACCAGCGGGCAATGAGTACGATCTTCCGCGATCATCTCCGAAAAATGGTGGAGTGCTATGTCGACGACATTGCCGTCAAAAGCCGCAATAAGAATGAACATCTTCGCGACCTGAGAACGATGTTCGACATAATGCGGGCTCATCAACTGAAAATGAACCCAACAAAATCCTTCTTAGGAGTGTCAAGTGGCAAGTTCCTTGGGTTTATTGTCACATCAAAAGGGATTCATCTTGACCCAGACAAAGTCAAAGCCATCCAGAGCATGCATCCACCAAGGAACCTCAAAGAGCTCAGGGGCTTACAAGGCAGGCTGGCTTATATCAGAAGATTCATTGTAAATCTCTCAGGCCGCTGTCAACCGTTCACCCGACTCATGAAAAAGGGCACTTCCTTCGTATGGGATCAAGCTTGTCAGGAAGCATATGAAGACATCAAGAGGTACCTCACAAAACCTCCAGTCTTGGTGGCCCCTACATCAGGGAAACCATTTTTGCTTTATGTAAAAGCTCTGGACTACTCCCTCGGTGCCCTCCTCGCTCAAAAGGACGACAATGGCCACGAGCAGGCCATTTATTATCTGAGCAGAACTCTCATAGGAGCGGAATCTCGCTACAACCCTATCGAGAAAGAGTGTTTAGCTCTCGTCTTCGCTGTTCAGAAGACACGACATTATTTGGTTGGCCAGACCATACATGTCATCTCTAGAGTTAACCCATTGCGTCTTCTTATGACGAAGCCAGGATCATTGAATTCAAGATTGGCTAAGTGGGCACTTTTATTGTCTCAATACGACATGATCTTCACCCCTCAGAAGGCGGTTAAAGGCCAGGCCCTTGCAGAGTTCTTGGCTGCTCATCCAGTTCCGGAACATTCAAAACTTCATGAGGATATTCCAGATGAAGTCTTCGACTCCAATATAACCTCAGAGGAGGAAGTGTGGCAGATGTTCTTCGATGGAGCATCGCGAATGGGCCCTAAAGGCAAGATTATTGCCGGAGTGGGGGTTGTGTTTATCTCTCCACAAAATCACGTCCTTCCCAGAGCATTTTCTCTGACAGAATCATGCTCCAACAATGTAGCAGAATATAATGCTCTGCTCATCGGTCTTCAGCTTGCCCATGGAATGGGGATACGCTACCTTGAAGCCTACGGCGATTCAAAACTGATCATCAATCAGGTTAAAGGCGAATATGAAGTTCGCCACGAGGATTTGGTGCCTTATTACCATACAGCCATCGAATTGGCTAACCTATTTGAAGGTTTCTACATCGGGCATGTGTCTCGATCTCATAATACCAAGGCGGACTCTCTTGCTGCATTAGCAACGACACTAGCCTTACCAGCCGACACCGAGTATCACCTCACAGTCGCAACTTGACATCTTGTATGCTCCAAGCACATGCTAAGAACTCGAGAAGTCTATAATGTCTCCACGGATCTTGATCCAAGAGACTGGCGCTTTCCTCTCATTGACTATGCTTTGCACGGTCTGCTTCCAGACAATCCTAAAGAAGCGGCGTCCGTCAGACGAAGATCTCTCCGTTTCTACTACGATCCAACTCTGAAGACACTTTACCGTCGTTCATATGACGTGTGTCCTCCTCCGTTGCCTTTCTCATTTAGAGGCACAGGAAGCGCTCCAAGAAGCGCACGACGACACTTGTGGAGCTCATCAGCCAGGTCCTAAACTTAAAGACAGGTTGCATAGGCTAGGATATTATTGGCCAACTATGATAGCCGATGCCATCCAATATGCACGAAGGTGTAAAGCATGTCAGATTCATGCGGACTTCATACACCAGCCTTCGGAGCTGCTCCACCCGACTGTTGCTTCATGGCCATTTGAAACATGGGGAGCAGATGTCGTAGGGCCAATTAGTCCCTTTTTCGACGAAAGGTCACCGGTTCATCCTTGCAATAACCAACTACTTTTCAAAGTGGGCGGAGGCTATACCATTAACTGAAGTCAAGACCTCTAAGGTGGTTAACTTCATCAAACACCATGTCATCTATCGATTTGGTGTCCCTAGGCGGATCATCCACGACAACGGTCCCCAATTCATAAGCCAAATATTCTATCGGTTCTGCGATAAATACTGAATTCAGAATGTGGCTTCAACCGCCTATAATCCTGCCGCCAATGGTTTAGCGGAAGCATTCAACAAGACGATCATCAAGCTACTCAAGAAATTTGTCTCATCGAACAAGCGAGATTGGGACGAAAAGCTTGGCGAATGTCTTTGGGCCTACCGGACCACGGTTCGAACACCGACAGGTAATACGCCTTTTTCCCTGGTATATGGGTGCGAAGCAGTCATCCCATTGGAAATCCAGACGCCGTCATTGCGAGTCGCTCTGACCACTAAGATCACATCAGAGGACAATGATCGGTTGCGCCTCCAAGAGCTCGAAGCCCTAGATGAGAAGCGACTTCAAGCCCAGCAACATATTGAGCTATATCAAGCTCGAATCTCAAAGGCCTTCAATAAGAAGGTCAAACAGAGGGTCTTTCAGAAAGGAGACCTGGTTTTAGCCGTCAGACGACCGATGATTATGACGCATAAGACCAAAGACAAATTCCAGCCTAAATGGGAAGGACCGTTTGTGATGGAAACAGTCTATTCAAACGGAGAATACCGCCTTATGACTTCAGATGGCGACCTACTCATGATGCCGATCAATGGCAAGTTCTTAAAGAAGTATTATCCTTGATTAAGGATCCTTCTCATGATCAAGTTAACACTACACCTCTGATCAAGATCTTCGTGTCCAAAGTACACACAAAGAGAGCCTTTCTCTTCCTCCAAGCGAGATAATACAACCGTAAACCAGTAGGAACCTGGTCACGCATTGGCTGTCCCGAAGGAGAATCGAGGTTATGCATATATTAACCAAATAATCCGCCATCCTTAACGAATAAGGATAAAGGAAAATGTTGGCCTGTAAGCCCAACATATGTCCTCGACAACTCATCATGCTGAGGGGAATAGTATGGCTAGCCCAACCTAAACGGTAGTTGGTAAAGGCATATCAAACCCGTTGATAGCTGGGGGTTTGCTAAAAATCCCAAGGGACCTGTTCCCATTCGATTCCCTCGTTTCTCCCTGTGAGAACGAGACCTCCAAAATCACTTACCAATTCTCATCCATAGAATGGTAAGACCACATATATAAATTTCACTGTTACGTTAACATTAAACCTATGACAGTGATTCCCTCGTTTTCCCCCGTGAAAACGAGACCTCCAAAATCACTTACCAATTATCATCCATAGAATGGTAAGACCACATATACATTTCGCTGTTATGTTAACATTAAACTTATGATAGTGATTCCCTCGTTTCTCCCCGTGAAAACGAGACCTTTTCCCAAATTCCATTACAACTTTGAGCCTGTTGACATTTACAAAAGACAGGTCTCGATACTTGTTGACATTTACAAAAGATAAGTATCACCAACCTTGAGCTTGGTGGCGTCTCATTCGGTTATGTCATTGCGACCTCTGAACCAGCAGACAGCTAAGTCTCAACCTTGAGCCCTGTTGACATTTACAAAAGACAGGTCTCGATATTTATTGACATTTACAAAAGATAAGTATCACCAACCTTGAGCTTAGTGGCGTCTCAATCGGTTATGTCATTGCGACCTCTGAACCAGCAGACAGCCGAGTCTCAATTTTGAGCTTGTTGACATTTACAAAAGACAAGTCTCAACCTTGAGCCTTGTTGACATTTACAAAAGGCAGGTCTCGATACTTATTGACATTTACAAAAGATAAGTATCACCAACCTTGAGCTTGGTGGCGTCTCATTCGGTTATGTCATTGCGACCTCTGAACCAGCAGACAGCTGAGTCTCAATTTTGAGCTTGTTGACATTTACAAAATACAAGTCTCAACCCCGAGCCCTGTTGACATTTACAAAAGACAGGTCTCGATACTTGTTGACATTTACAAAAGACAAGTATCACCAACCTTGAGCTTGGTGGCGTCTCATTCGGTTATGTCATTGCGACCTCTGAACCAGCAGACAGCCAAGTCTCAATTTTGATACTTGTTGACATTTACAAAAGACAAGTATCACCAACCTTGAGCTTGGTGGCGTCTCAATCGGTTATGTCATTGCGACCTCTGAACCAGCAGACAGCCGAGTCTCAATTTTGAGCTTGTTGACATTTACAAAAGACCAGTCTCAACCCCGAGCCCTGTTGACATTTACAAAAGACAGGTCTCGATACTTGTTGACATTTAGAAAAGACAAGTATCACCAACCTTGAGCTTGGTGGCGTCTTAATCGGTTATGTCATTGCGACCTCTGAACCAGCAGACAGCTGAGTCTCAATTTTGAGCTTGTTGACATTTACAAAAGACAAGTCTCAACCCGAGCCCTGTTGACATTTACAAAAGACAGGTCTCGATACTTGTTGACATTTACAAAAGACAAGTATCACCAACCTTGAGCTTGGTGGCGTCTCAAATCGGTTATGTCATTGCGACCCCTGAACCAGCAGACAGCTAGGTTTCAACCATACTTGCTGACATTTACAAAAGGCAAGTATTACCCCTTTAGTCCTGTGAGAGCATCTTGAGATTGGTGACTTCTCAATCGGTTATGTCATTGCGACCTCTGAACCGGTAGATGACAAGTCTCATTATCCAATCCAACAAGGATTATGTTCTCAAACAGCTACAATATAACTTTGAAAGGACAATTCAGCAAATGAAACGAGTTGGAGACTCGATAGGGAGTCAAAACAAAAGAAAGAATTTTCATTGATTCCAAAAGGATGAAATACATGAAGGCACATGTACAATGACCTACAGTCGTACGTTGTAAGATCTGATCCGCTCTCCAAGGGAAGCCAGCCTCGTCCCCCTGTCATCAGCAGCCTGGGCAAGCGCCTGCGACTTCAGCTCAGCCTCATCGAAATCCATTGCCTGGGCCAAACGAGCTTCGACCTCCGTCAAAGTTGCCCTCTGCGACAATCCCTCCTGCGAGAGTTCATCACTTTGAGCCTTGAGCTGCTCAAGCCGCGCGGCTTCTTCAAGACGCACCAGTTCAGCCTTGGACAAGAGAAGGTTCCCCTTCCTAATCATCTCCTTGGCCTTCGCAATCTTATCTTCAGCATCAAGAAGAGCACTGGTGGAGGCATCGATGGCATTTCCAACCTCTGCTTGCCTTGTTTCCAAAGATTTCAAATCAAAGGAAATAGCCTCAGCGGCTTCTTGAGCGGCAAGACGGGCCTCATGCTTTTGAGCGACAAGGCGCGCAAACCGCTCACTAACCGAAGGCTCCAGGTCTGAGCGGCTAAGATGGCGCCATTCCTCTACGTCCCTCTCAAATTGGTCTACCAGGAGTTCCAAGGCAGTGGCCTGGTGGTACCCTTCAAGGTCCCGAATACTTTCAATACTGCGGGAGAGGACCACCTTTAACGTTGAGAACGGCATAGTCGAACCTTTCAAGACCAGATCGATGCATCGCCCTAAGCCTTTATAAAAGCTATCGACTATGTCACCTATAAAATCATTTTCAATCTCGGCCACTTCTGGTAGACGGACAACCTCAGGAAAATCCACTAGCCTGGTTGACACTACTGTGGAAGGAACGGCGGGAACACTGGCTGCAGCAGCATGACAGGTCGTCAATGATCTCGGCGGAGTCCTCATTGAAACCAGTACACTAGCCACCGCTGAGGTAGGACTAGTGATCATCTCCTGAACAGCAGGCTCAACCACCAGGGTTGGGGAAGTAGGGCTTGTAATCACCCTCAGCTCTGCACGTGCCACAACTGACGGCGCCTCACTCTTTGATATAGTTGGGAGTGAGGACACCTCCGGGACTACCACCTCTTCAACCTCTGTTCCTTTGGCTAGCTCAGGTCGATAAAGGGGCAGGTCGCCATATAGCGCATCCAATACAGCAGCATCCGCCGCGATCGAAGTGCTCATATCACCCCTGGACTCCCCAGGAAGATCAGCCGGTTCCCTTGAAGCTAATGCACCTTAAGGCCGAACACCTGTAACAAGACTGTATTTAGACAGGACACAACATGCAATAGAAGCCAAGAGGTCAGGACAGTACCATAAGATGACGTCGCCTCAAACATCTCGGCAGCCGCATCAGTCTCCATGGGCTCCATCGGAAAATTCTTGGCGGAATCAGCACGAATGACCGGCCCGCTCGCCGAATCTCCTGTGGACCATCCAACAGAGCTCGACGCTACAGGGCTTCCTTTGGAAGTCCCAGCGCCCGAGGGACCAATGTCGGCCGCATCACCTCCGGACTCCTCCGGGTGGACAAAAGAACCAGCCTCAGTTCCATAAGTAAATAGGGGATCATAATGTTCCCCTTGCTCTCCAGCCGCCTCAGCTCCTATAATCAAGAAGAATTGATAATAAGTCATTGGAACACACAAGAGACCTATTATACGGACGGAGTTGATCTTACCCAGATCCGGAGCAAATTCACCGGTAGTCGGTTTAGCAACCGACGGGTCTGTTACTAACGGGATAGCAGGAGGGAACGCTGCTGAGGGTTCGCCCTCTACGACAACCGTAGGAGCCTGGCGACGGGGCTTCTTCGCCAATGACTTCCTACGAGATCTACCCTCCCGCTTTCTTTTGAAGTGGACATCAGAATCCTCTTCCTCCACTTCTTCTACACGATGAGGGGAAACGGTCCCCATCACACCAGAGCCAGTCACAGAAGTCTCAGCCCCCGATCCCGCTTCGAAGCGAGGACTTCCTGCATCTGAGGCCTCGCTGTCATTAACAGCGACGAATTCCTCTATGCCCGTGACGCGGACCCTTTTGCCTCCCCTCTTCTCAGAAGCCTTCCGTTTCAACCGCTAAGAAATTAACTTCACACCAGAGCTGTTGGCCTTGAAATCGAGGGGTGTGGAGTTGGAAGTTGTGTACCACTGGCAGAAGCACATGGTCATTTGAAGATTGGGACTCTTCAATGGCGTACGCAGCCGCGCCCCAGTACCGCCTGCAGTAAAGAATCGCCAGGCACGGGCCCCGTCAATAAGACTCCCCATGAAGGCCAAATCAGGATTGGGGTTGCCTACATACAGCTGGTCGTACCCAAACTGCCGAGCAAACCGGCTGGGGACATAAGGTTCCAAATAGCAGGTATCCCCGCTTCTATACAACAAGTGTGAGGGCCGGATGCTGACCAGCCACTCAAAAACTCCCCGGCTCAGGGAAGACCGCCCTTCCCCCGCATCTCAGAACTCCTCGTCGTATCCTGCACCCCGAATACGGGGAAAACAGCGAAAGAGATCGTAAACGTCATATCGACGCACCAATTTACGGGCCTCAGCCACGTATTTCTTCAGCCACGAATGCCCTTCGAATCGGCGGAGGAGCGCCATTCGAACACCTTGCGGAGGGTCTTCTCCAGCTCCAATCAGCGAAGGACGATGTAAGGCGAACCACGCCATCAGATAAGTGTAGGGCAGACCTATCCTAGGATTGGGTCCGTCACAAGGCAAAATGGCTCCCTTTCCGCGCTTCGTCGGCGGCGGCCTGCAAAAAGCCTCCATTAATGCACAGAGGCCTCTTTGAATGCAGCACACCATGGCCGGGAGAAGACCCAGACGGCGACCATGGACCAAACGAACGGCGGGCAGCAAAACATTCGGATGAACGATGTCACCCGAAGAAGATGGCACTACGCATTTCTTCAGCCAGACGGTTAAGAAACCGGCCAGCAGTGCCTCCCGAGACATAGGCTGACGAGCCTGATGATGGAAGCTCCGAAGGACATCACCCTTCTCATAGGGACTATCATCTTCAGTTATGACAAGATCCCTTTGAAGGTGCATCTGCATCCGTTCAAAGATATCCCCATCAGCAACTCCGCAATGTGCTGCTTCAGGAGCATTCCTCATATCCGGGAACAAGTAATTCCCCCAGCTCTTCAAGCTACAGGAAGTGCCCTTGCTGCCACCATGGATGCCGGAACAAATGTGCAAGTGGCACATTAACTCTCGATAAGTCTCGAATAAGGCAGGATCCTGCTTCTCCAGAAGAGCCAACTCCGCCTCGCACGGAAAGTATTCTTCATAAGGGAGAGACCCAAAAGGCAAAGCAGAGATGTCCCACATCTCATGCAAGGCCATGCCCAACTCGCCGACAGGGGTAAAGAAAGTCCCTGAAGCTGGGCAATATAATTCAAAGATGGCGTAAAAGCACGCCACATTCATCTCAATGCCGTGGCAGGTCGCCCTGACGGCCTCATAGAGGTTCAGTCTCTCCAAATCCTCCTCGAAATGAGCAAGGATGTAGGTAGTCAAATCCACCCACCACGTCTTCGGAGGGTGAATCCAGCCTGGAGTCCTGAAGTCAGTGGCCGGTAGTTTCCCATTGACCTTACAGAATTGGTTGCCAAAGGTCAGCGCCACTGCGGGATTTTCTCCCACTGGGATCTCTCGCGACACATTCCCAGGATGTAAACCCATTATGCAACAAGGAGGTCCCGCTCTTGCATAACCAGGAGACTGAAGTGCCAATCTCCCTATGTGGACGGAGTCGGTATTTTGGCTCACATCCCATGACATCTTCCGAGCCTGCGTCACACACTGGAAGGAAGACAAAGAAAAATGTTGTCTATTGGATGGAAGGTAAAACTTCTCATCACCCAACTGGAAGATCCATTGCCCTTCTCCGGCCTGTAGTTGGTGATCAGGATCTGGCGCGGCATCCCCAAACATGAAGTAAGGCTTCCTATAAGTCCGACGGTCAACATCTTCAAGAGGAGCCGTAGTCAGAATACTCCTCGTGGTGTGCTGGTCACCACCGTGAATAAGCGTGTCTCGAATAAGAGAGCTCTGCTCACTAAACAGAGAAGCTTGCCCTTGAAATTGCAAGCTGATATTGCCATCAACTCCGCTGGTCATCCCAAACAGATTGTTCAAGGGACCGGGAATGTAGTGTACTGCAAGAACAAAACGAACTATGATTAGTTCACCAGCCAAGCAAACATGAAGACATAAATTTCACCAAGGCATAGTCTCGCCCAGTGAGCAAAGCCAGCAAGGCGATAGCTTCAACAAAGCTTAATCTCGCGGACAAGTCTGCATCTTACAGAAAATGCCCAAGCATTAACTTCGCTTAAGCAGAAAGTGGTATAGCCCTAAGGGCTGACGTCATCAAAAGGGCATTATGGTCAAAAACCTTTCTTGACGGCCATGATCGAAGGGACAGACCCGTATCCTGTTCCTCAACAGGACGAAGACAGCCCAAGCAATAGCTTCGTACATAAGCTTAGACAAGAACTGTTCAGTTTTTAGTTCCCCGTCCAAGAAAATAAGGGAAATTCAGGGAAACAGATTCCCTAATAAAAACAGATCATGTTCGATCGTTCTAATAGCCAAATATCGGCTTTAAAAGAGAGACCGCAGTCTCTGATCAGAAGGGAAAGTCCCTTACCGGCGACTGGTCGCTCGATGACCGGAGGAGGAGAAGGACCCTCTGTTGCAGAAGTTGCCACTTCTTTCCCCGCTCGTCTTTTGGGCGCCATTGAAGAGCTGCGAAAGTTCTCAAAGCTTTCTGAATAAAGAGGAAAGAAAGAGGAAGAAGAAGAATCAAAAGTTCTCTGGAAAAAAGATCTGTTCTTTCTCAGCCCGATCGGGCTTTTATAGGCAATCAGCGCCTGAAACGATGCCTCGAAAAGGGCACGGGCCGCCGTTTCAATTTGAAACGTTACTTAAAGCGCCTTCCCGAGAAGCGCTGACTCAGCCACTAAGGCTTAACCTCGCCAATGAGTCAAAGTGCGGACTTCGCACAAGTTCATCAAGAACTTCGCCTAAAAGATTGCCGTAGCCCACTAAAGGCACAGTTCGCCGATATGCCAACATTGTGCGAAGCTCATTCAAAAAGGACCCTGTCCTTAACTCTGCACAAAGTTTAGCCCCGCTATGGCCAAATTCTCAATGAAGGCAGGCAAAAATCAGATGAGCAGAAAATGAACTTTCATTGATTTAAGAGGAAAGGTACATTGATACTACATCAAAGTTGTATTTCATACAACAGATTCAGTTGCTCAACAGGATCATTTGCGCAAAAGGCATACAAGTGGTTTTATCTGCTTCCAAACCAGACCAACTGGACACGAAAGTTATTCCTCCTACTTAAAAGTAAAGCTACAACGGGGAAGCATAAGGCAACTTTTCGGTCTCTTTCATCAAGACACAAGATCGGCGAACATAGCTCACTGTAATGCAAAATTGGAGCAGATTAGCAGTTAAACACAGAAGACACTGCAAAAGCGCTAAAGCCGAATTCTTTGGGGCAAAGCAATCCGATTTCAGTTAAAGCAGAGGATTAGCCTCTCTCGCACAGCAGTGATGGGCTAGCTCAGCAAACGCCAAGTCCTAACCTCGCCTATATGGTTAAGCCAGACTGATCCTATGGGACACAGTCTTAGCCTCACCTATATGGCAAGACTGGCTCAACCTTGAAGATACCAGGTCCCAAGTTCTGCCTATGTAGCGGACTTAACATACAATGATCTTTCTGTGATCAAGTCAGAATGATAGCTTCGTTGGGGAAGCTATGTCAAAATCCTTCTCTGCAGACCAGTCAATTGCAAGATGAAGAGTAAGGGAAACTAATCCCTGAAGCAGCTGTTAAAGCTGAATTAAGGGAGATGAATTCCCTAAAATCGGTGAAGTCGTTGAATGATCAAGACTTACCGGTCCTTGGCCGGGTAATAACCAGAGTGGGCATTCTCACTAATTCAGAGATCTGAGTATCTCTCTCAACCAAGAGAAGAGGAGAAGAGCAGATCACTTCTCTTCAGAGGACCTCAAGTGTCCTATTTATAGGCCCCATGGCCTGAGTGCTGCCGCCTCAAGCGTGGAAGCACGAGCGCATTTAAGGTATTTACTGCGCCTTGAGAAAAGGGACGGTTTCCCTTGGAACCGTGCAAAGGGAGAAACGTCTCCCTCATAAAGGCACTTATTGCGCCTTGAAGAAAGGGAATATCCTCCCTCGGAAACGTGCAAATCGGAGAATATCTCCCTCGATCAGCACGAAGAAAGGAGTAATCCTCCTCGTAACTGGCCCACGACAGTTGGCCTCGGGAAAGCGACAAACGCTCCAGGGCGAACGTATCTCCAGAAGCCCAGATGCAGAGCTACCCGCACGCGAAGCTACTCAGAGTCACGAACCTCTGTGCAATTCTTCGGCGAATCTACATCCCAAAGCAGGATTTAAAGCGAAGCTGAACTCAACCATTATGGCGACGTTCATACTCCACACACCACCAATCAAAGCAATTCAAAGTATTTCAAAGTCTGAGCCATTGCAGACTTTCGAAAACTTTGAAGGGGGTCTTGTTGACACTTAAAAAAGACAAGATTCTTATTGGTCTGAACAGTGTCTAAACTTGTTGACATTTACAAAAGACAAGTGACAGACGAGCTGAAGACCAGTTTTCACCCATCTCCGAGGGACAAGGAAGCAACTTGGACTCCACTGATCCAGCAAGCAGACAGTGAACCCGGATTGTTTCTAAACAGACCTCAGCAGGTCTAAGGTGCTAACACTTAGCATCGCATGAGCCCAAAGGGATAGCCTCGCTTGAGAGGCTAATATCACTCGACTTCGCCTCGAAGCCAGTCGAAGCCTCGCCAGGAAGCTAACTCGAAACTTCGCCACAGAGGACTTCCAGCTCCGCCAAAGGGTTTCTTTCGGACTTCGTCAGAAGCTGCCTCTAGCTCCGCTACGAGTTCAATGCGGGCAGCTCCGCCATTGGTCTGCTATGGTCAACCTTTGACCAATCAAATCTCCGGATGAGATCGGATCCAATCAGATCAAATCCAATTAAAATCAAATCAGAGATCAAATTTGGCTGTTGATTGCCACAATCTCTTGACTCTCCTAAAACGAGTAAGAAGATCAGGGGAAATCCTTCAACGATATGGAAAGGATCAAGAAGATCAACCGACCTACCAATTCTAGCTTCGCAGAAGCTGATCTTAGCCTCGCAGCAATGCTACTTTCCGGATTCAAACAGATTTGATTCAATCTGTTTCCATATTTTCAAGGGACGGTTATACCCTTGCTCTCCCTATAAATAGCCCGCCAGGGGCACAAGGAGGGAGGACTTCTTCGAAGAGCTTTTCTGAGACGATACGCTCGAGAAAGGACTCCACAAGCAGAGGCTTCTTCACGACGCACCGTGCGCTCTCGAATTCAGAGATCTTTTAGAGAATTGCTTTCTCTATCTAGGGTGTTGATACCCTAATATCGTCCTTCTTCTCAAGGAATCTCCGGACCAGGCGAGAAGGAATTCCTAATTGAAGGCGATTTTGAGAAGCAGCAAGAGGGTTCTACCAACCTTCTATTCTCTGATTCCCCGAACCAGGCGAGAAGGGAATCTCATCGCTCGCATCGTCAAAGGACAAAGTGGTCGCGCGATGACCAGACTCCTATCGGCACACTTCTCCAGAATCTCTGAGGAGATCTACTTGTAATCTTTTTAAGAATACTTATAATTTAGCTCCTCAAACTCTTTTTTGTAAGTTTTTCCCCTTTGCAAATATAATGAAAAACAGGGCCGCGGAAACGCGGCCCAATCCGCGTTTCTGCGGCCAAGTAGAGGTTGTTGGGGAGCGTTTGCTTCCCCAATCTTCCCGGGATCCTCCCCTTGTGGTTTTTCCCTATAAATACTGGTTTCAGCAAAGAAAAATGGGGCGGAGACTAGGATTAGAATTTGTGTTTATTTTCTTAGGATTTAGGCTCTTTGTTAGCTAGCACAAAATTTGTAATCTTGTTTTTTAATTTGTAGTCCAGTATCAAAACTTGTGAGAGAGAGGAATTGAGTGCTTGTACTTGAAGATTGAGGTGACATCAATACAAGAATCGAGACGCTTTTCCTTCCACTCGTATTACGGTATGGCTTGCATTGTTTATTTGATTTCTTCGTTGTTTTTCATGAGTAACTAAACGGTTTTCTGGGCTCGCTATTGTAACTCTCTCTTGTTCTTCTTCTCTTCTTTTTAAAAGAAAAAGACCCAATGAATCATTTGTATGCCTTACTTAAAGCCTTTCTTTTTGAAAGTGTTCTTGAAGGCACATGAGGATGGGTTTGGATTGTTAAACTCTCACTTCTTTCATGAACATCTCTTGAATTATTTTTACTTCATTCTTACTTCTTCGCGCTTGATGATTTAATATTCAAATTCTAACGGTTCTCGAAGAAAAGACTAAACTCTTCCAACCATCTTATGTGCTTTACTTCAAACTTTCTAAAAATCAACTTTAAGTTTTGCCTATGATCACTTTAAGGCACTTAATATTTAATAGAAGAATGAACAATTGAGTAGTGAGATAGTGAGCCCAGATTTGCTTCCTTATTATAAAACAACAAAAATTTTCGAGCTTTCTAAATCACCTTCTCCAAAAACCTTTTCTAAAAGTTGCAATTTCTCTTTAATCATCTCTTTCTTTCCATCCTCTTTTCCATAAAAAAAAAAAAACGAACACAATTCTTTGTTTTTTAAACGATTCACCGAAAAGCTTCCATCGCATTCCTCCTCGTGGACACGACCCGTTAGCCACAAGCTACACGGTAAATTCTTAAACTCTTTGATTGTTCTTTCTTTTAGCAATCAATTTTTGGCGCCGTTGCCGGGGATCGAACCCGGGTCACCCGCGTGACAAGCGGGAATACTCACCACTATACTACAAGGGTAATGGTTTTTGTTGAATTTTGGAACTAAAACGAATTTTTCTTCTCTGTTGCAGGTTACAGGGCAGGAAAAGCAGGAAAAAGATTGCAGTAACATATAAGTGGTCTTGGACCTCTGCTCTAGAAAGCAGAGACCAAGTACCCTCTGAATTACCGCGTTTGCTCGGCCCTGGCCGCGGTTCCGCGGCAAGGAAGAGTTCACTACTGACTGTTTTTTTTTGCAGGGCTGCTTGCTTTGCAAAATTATAGTTTTCTGCAAACTTTACTTCTTATATGCCATCACAAGAAGCCTGCTAATAAACCAACAGTAAAACATTTGTTGAAAAAGTTAAAAAATTGATTAGACGTTTGCATTTTAGGCACGTGTCTTTTCAATTCATTTACTTTACTGTTGAAGAGTGCTGGAGCAAGGTACGTTCGCATTGCATTTAGAATAGGACTCATCTCTTGGTTGATTTACATTGCTTTGAGTGAATCTTGTTTGCATATCTTGTACACTTGCACAAACTGATCTTAAGGGCACCACCCCATAACAAGATAAGGTGGGGATTTAATCACCCTTCCTTGGCCCAAAAATCAGATTCCAAGCACTCACTAACCCGAACCTAACTAAAAATGAGTAGACGTTGGCCCTAGGGACATCTCGGACTCAATTAGGAGATTATCCTAAGGGGGAAAGGTGTTGGAATTTGACTCCTGCCAAATCAGTATCTAGGAAAGGGATCAAGGGCCGAAAGCCCGAAGGTTGGTGGTTATTTAATTAAGGAACGTCTTTGACGGATAACCTCCCACCAATCTTGCCCTGACCTGGCTGATTAGCTTGTGGTCAAAGTCTGCATTATACCTCCCGTGGACAGTCTAACCAGTTAGGAGTCGTCTAGGTCATAGGTCTACCCTAACTTAGTTTAGAATTTTTTCTTTTTATTTGTTTGCTTATTTGTTTGTTTTTTTTCTTTGTTTGTATTATATTGTGTGATATGGCTTATAATAACAATTTTTTCAATTTTAATAGTAATCCATATTACACACTGACCTCTTTTTCAGATATTACCAACCCGACATATCATAACTTTAACCAACCTAGTGTGCCGGATTGGTCTTATCCGAATCAATATAACCCATGTCCCCAATCTTATAACCATAATTTTCAGAATAATTTCAACTCTTCACAGAGTCAGTGGGGATTCACCTCCCCCGAGTCTAATTTTCTACCAACTTGTCCTCCTTATCCACCTAGTCCACAATATTTTCAAGATTCATACTCAGTTCCACCAGTCCAAAGTAGAAAACCATCAATTTTGGAAATGAGTATGCGTGAGTCCAAACAACAATCACAAAATATGATGGACTCACAATTTTATCACCAATTCCAAAACAACACTTCATCTTTTCAAGACCAATCACAACAAAACGATGAACCTATCAACTATGAAAAGATGCTTGAAGCCATGACTCAGGCTCAAAATGCTCGTAATCACGACATAGATATGATGGTCCAATCTCTACGTTCTCACCATTTGGCCAGTTCTGATGTCGGTAACCATTCTGTTAGAGCCGAAGAGTCATGTTGTTTTGGAAAACAAGGTTCTATTTCAGAACAATCATTTGAACTTGCCCAAACTCTAAAATTTGAAAATGATATTGACACTTTGGCAAGTTATTCCTTTCCTGAAATAGAACTTGAGAATGAATATGATCCTGAACCTCAACTTAGTGATTCAATTTTACTTCCTGATTCAATAATGACTCCGGTGTCTTCACCTGATTTCAATCTTTTTCCCGAGTCAACATTGGATCCTGTGCCAATTCATCATGAAATTGAATCACCCATCTTTGATGATCATATTGAACTTGACCAATTTTACACTTTTGAAAGTCCTATTGACAAATTGGCAAGTTCACATTTTTATGACATTGAAATCAATGAGAAATGTGACCTAGATTCTCAAATCTGTGATCCAGTTCAAATTCCCGAATCAATATTGACTCCTGTTTTGTTACCGGACTTGAGTAATATTTTAGAGTCAGTTTTGATTCCCACACCTATCATTCTTGAACTTGAATCACCAATATTAAGTCACATTCCATTGTTGGAAAATAAATGTGGACTTGAGTTTCAACTTCTTGACTTGGACCCACTTTCTGAGCCAATCTCGACTCCTGAACCTTTACTTGACTTAAGTCACTTTCCTGAGTCGGTATTAGTTCCAGTACTTCCTGAGTCCAAGTCAATCATTCTATCTTTTCACACTCCATTTTGGGACAAGGCGGTTGACAAATTTAACTCCAAAATTAATTATGGAATTTGGAAATTAGATGGGGTTAAATTCTTAATAAAAATCCTTCATGGATACATCATTTTAATGGGTTATATTAGAGAGATTTTTGGTGGGTTCCTCCGAACTCCATGCAAAGTCGATTGGGCCGCATTTCGTGGACCAATCAGACCACCACCGGAACCACAACCTTAAGGTAGTATTTTCCTTCCCTGTCTTCTTTTTCATGCATCTATGCATTAATTCATACATTGAGGACAATGCATGAGATAGGTGTGGGGGAGGGTCTAACATAACTTAGGTTTTTCTTTACTTTTAAAAAACTTTTTGAAAATAGAAACAATATTTTGACATATTTTTGTAAGAAATTGAGTCAATTTTAAGGAATAGGAAAATCAAAATTAGGATTTATTAAATTTGGTCAAAATAAGATTATTTGTTTGATTTTTAGGGTTAGGAAGATAATTTGTCAAAGTAATTTAGTCTTGATCTTTACCTTAATGAAATATGCACACTTCATACCTTACACACTTAGGGCTCAAAAAAAAGATTCTTATGCCTTATATAAAAAAGAAAAAAGAAAAAAAAATCTATGAAAGATGAACAAATCTAATTATTGATTAGCTGGTACTTTGGCCTAAGCAAGCCTTAGTATTTTGCGAAAGATGATTAGATAAGTTTGAGAAAAAAAATATATAAAAATCCTCTAATTAAGCTTGGTATTTGTGCCTAATAAAGCATAAGTATTCACGCCTAAAAGGGGTTCATATAATAAAATCCTTAGTTTTGTGGCCTTGTTTGCTCGAGTCCTTAAGTCCTTGGGGTGTTTTCTCACCCGGTGCCCTAAGACCGTTTGGTTTGAGAGTCATCGATTAAAGGCTCGTTACATGGGAAGATTAGAAAGCCTAATAGAACTAAGGAACAATACCAAATATATATATATATATATATATAAATGAATAAGGCATAAGAGTTAGAGTTAATGAACCCTTAGTCAAAATTTTCACGGTCACAAGGTGTATATGACTTAGGGTAAAGTAATAGACTAAATGAGAAGTACAATTGACTCCTTACTTTGATTGATAACAAATTTTTGAATAGAGACTAAGTTTAGGAATGAAAAATTCAGTTTTCCTATAACTTATAGATTACTTAAATCTTACAATTATATTTCAAATATTTTTCTCTTTCAAAATGCTTTTCGAAAATACTAACTCTTTATTTCTCTTTTTTTATGGATTTTGTGGGTGTAATCCACTGAAAACCCTCACGAGACAAAACTCGTCCTCTAGGGGAAACCTAGAGGTTTAACGGCTTATTACACATGCTCAGTGCAATCGCGTGACCTGCGAAAGTGGTCTAATAATCTTTAGTATAGTTTAGTTGTTTTGCTCGAGGACGAGCAAAAGATAGGTATGGGGGTGTGATTGGTCACTAATATTGCACACTTATTATCATATTCTCCTACTTATTATAGAATAAACTCTGCATTTTCCTAATTAAATGTTTAATTTATTTGCAGGCCCATTCCTAAAGGAGAGTGAAGAGAAATGAGCCAAAAAGCCCATCGAATTCTGAATTAAATCAGAATTAATTCGAACTCAGTAAATCAGGACAAATCAGATCGGTTCAGATCGGTTGAAAATCAGTTAGAATGAATCCCTACAAATCGATCGGTTGAAGCCAAGGATCAAAGGCCATTTCGTCAAAATCTCGGATTAAACTGCAAATCCAGCTGAAGATAAAGACCAATCGAGAAACCGGGGAGCCCCACCAATAGGGTGTGGCCGCGGCTCTGTTGGAGAGTTAGGGGGAGCGTTTGCTCCCCCTATCTTCATATGATTCTGTAGGTTGGGTTTTGCCTATAAATACTGGGATTTTCAGAGCCTCCAGGGGACGACCATGCAGAGATAGGAATTAGTCCAGTTTTTCACTTTTTGTATTATATGTTTTTGTTTTCTTTTTATGTAATTTTAATTTGTATGTAAGCTTAGTTTAGATTGAGATTCATGTAAGTAAGAGAGAGAGGCTTATGTTGAGAGTGACACCGATGTACCCTCCTCCTTTCTTCCATCGTTTCTGCAAGCAATAAAAGGTAATTTTTTTATGTTCGTCTTTACTTTGTTTTCTTCTTCTTCTTTCTACTTTACCTCCTTTGGTTTTGATGAGCATGCAAGTGAAGCCAGAAGCATCAGTCTAACAATGTTTGTGTGAGTGCCAACGATAATTCATGATGATGTTCTCCTCAAGACTCCGTATCATTTCATTCCTGTTCGTCTTGATGATGTAATGCGACTGGGGACTGAGCTCGATCCTATGGCTTATGCGTTGAATGCCTCCGAAGCAAGGTAGAACATGCAAGGGTTTCAGGTAAGTCATCAACCAAACTAGGTAAGTATTTCTTTAATCTTATTTCTTTTCTTTTATTTCTGTAGTTTAAATCACCAACACCCACTTCTTTCATTACTCCTTTTTCATTTCTTTGTAAATAATCATTCTCCATTTTTCTCCACCTTCTCTATCTATCGCTTTCTTTTTAACTTTAACCTAACTCTTTTTCATTTTCATTTCTTAAAACAAAGAAGAACCTTCGTTTTTCTTCACAAAGATTTCTATATAAACCTTGAACGCTTCTATCGCTAACCCTCCTTGTGGATCACGACCCGCATAGCCACTTGCTATCACGGTAGAATTGAGCACTTGCACATCTCTATTTTGAAGTTCTAAAATTTTGTATTTTGTGTGCAGGTTCAAGCTCAATCAAATTTTTGTGTGATTGGTCACTAATATTGCACATTTAGTATCATATTCTCCTACTTATTATAGAATAAACTCTGCATTTTCCTAATTAAATGTTTAATTTATTTGCAGGCCCATTTCTAAAGGAGAGTGAAGAGAAATGAGCCCAAACGCCCATCAAATTCTGAATTAAATCAGAATTAATTCGAACTCAGTAAATCAAGGCAGATCAGGTCGGTTCAGATCGGTTGAAAATCAGTTAGAACAAATCCCTACAAATCGATCGGTTGAAGCCAAGGATCAAAGGCCATTTCGTCAAAATCCCAGACTGAAACTGCAAATCCAGCTAAAGATAAATACAAGTCGCGAAACCGGGGAGTTCCACCAACAGGGTGTGGCCACCTGGCCACACCCTGGCAGCGAAAACGCGGCCAAAGCCGCTTTTTCGTGGCTTTGTTAGAGAGTTAGGGAGAGCGTTTGCTCCCTCTATCTTCATACGCTCTCATAGGTGGGGTTTTACCTATAAATACTGGGATTTTCAGAGCCTCAAAGGGACGATCATGCAGAGATAGGATTTAGTCCATTTTTTCATTTTTTAGTTTAGGTTTTTGTTTTTCTTTTCATGTAATTTTTAGTTTAATTTATGTAAATCAGAGGAGATCAGAGTTTCATAGGAGAACGAGAACGAAGCTTGTGCTGAGAGTGACACCGGTGTAAGGTTTCTTTCTTTTCTCTTATTGTTATGAAATCGAATCTGTAGTTTCCTTTTGTATGTACTTCGTTTTAGTGTTCTTCTTCTTCTCCTTTTCTACTTCACTCATTCTTGTACCAATTGCTATCCAAGTGAGTCTTATAGCATCGAAAGAGCCTTGCCTTTGTGAGTGCCACCGATAGCTCATGACGATGGATTTGAGTCTCTCTGTATCATTTCATGCTTGTTTTGTCTTGATGATGTAATGTGGAAGAGACAATAATCAACTCTTATGGGCTATGCGCTGATTGCCTCCACTTCAAGGTAACATCGTCGCCAAAGATTCAAGGTAAGCTTTTGGTCAAAAGGAGGTAAGTAATTATTTTTAGTTTTTCTTTCTTTTCTTGTAACTTTAAGTTTAGATCACCAGCACCACATCTTTCAAATCTTTTTTACTCTTTTTCAATTTATTTGTACATAGTCATTTTCTGATTTTCTCCACCTTCTCATTCTACCACTTTCTTCCTCACTTAACTTTAACCTAACTCTTTTTCATTTTTATTTCTTAAAATAAAGAAGAACCTTCGTTTTTCTTCACAAAGATTTCAATACAACCTTGAACGCTTCTATCGCTAACCCTCCTTGTGGATCACGACCCGCATAGCCACTTGCTATTGCGGTAGAATTGAGCACTTGCACTCTCTATTTTGTAGTTCTGAAATTCTGTATTTTGTGTGCAGGTCTACCTCAATCAAATTTTGGCGCCGTTGCCGGGGTAATTTTAATTTGTATGTAAGCTTAGGTTAGATTGAGATTCATGTAAGTAAGAGAGAGAGGCTTATGTTGAGAGTGACACCAATGTACCCTCCTCCTTTCTTCCATCGTTTCTGCAAGCAATAAAAGGTATTTTTTTATGTTCATCTTTACTTTGTTTTCTTCTTCTTCTTTGTACTTTACCTCTTTTGGTTTTAATGAGCATGCAAGTGAATCAAGAAGCATCAGTATAATAATGTTGTGTGAGTGCCAACGATAATTCATGGTGATGTTCTCCTCCTCAAGACTCCGTATCAATTCATGCTTGTTCATCTTGATGATGTAATGCGAATGGGGACTGAGCTCGATCCTATGGCTTATGCGTTGAACGCCTCCGAAGCAAGGTAGAACATGCAAGGGTTCCAGGTAAGTCATCAACCAAACTAGGTAAGTATTTCTTTAATCTTCTTTCTTTTCTTTTATTTCTTTAGTTTAAATCACCAACACATACTTCTTTCATCACTCCTTTTCCATTTCTTTGTAAATAATCATTCTCCATTTTTCTCCACCTTCTCCATCTACCGCTTTCTTTCTCACTTAACTTTAACCTAACTTTTTTCATTTTCATTTCTTAAAACAAAGAAGAACCTTCGTCTTTCTTCACAAAGATTTCAATACAAACCTTGAACGCTTCTATCGCTAACCCTCCTTGTGGATCACGACCCGCATAGCCACTTGCTATCGCGGTAGAATTGAGCACTTGCACATCTCTATTTTTAAGTTCTGAAATACTGTATTTTTTGTGCAGGTTCAAGCTCAATCAAATTTTTCTGCTTGATTGCCCATAAGGCTCGATGCTCTAACTCAACGGGCAAGTGACAAGGTTTGCCATAAACTAACCTATAAGGAGACATTCTTAGAATCGTCTTGAAAGCGGTCCTGTAGGCCCATAGAGCATCTACAAGTTTGATGGACCAATCTTTCCGGTTTTGGTCCACAGTTTTCTCCAAGATAAGCTTGACTTGTCTATTGGAAACATCAACTTGCCCACTGGTTTGAGGATGATAAGGTGTGGACAACTTGTGAGTTATGGCATACTTTCGCATAAGAGCTTCAAAAGATCTATTGCAAAAGTGAGTGCCATTATCACTGATGATAGCACGAGGGGTTCTGAAGCGTGAAAAAATATTCTCTTTCAAAAACTTTATGACAACTTTTTTATCATTAGTTTTACAAGGAATGGCTTCTACACACTTGGACACATAATCCACAGCAACCGATATGTATTGGTTCCCAAATGAATTAGGAAATGGACCCATAAAGTCGATGCCCCAAACATCAAAGAGTTCTATTTCTAGAATTGCGTTGAGGGGCATCATATTTCGGTTTGAAATCCTTCCTACCATTTGGCATCTAGGGCACCTCTTGCAAAATTCATAAGCATCCTTGAACAAAGTGGGCCAATAAAACCCACTTTGTAGCACTTTTTCAGCAGTCTTGCGGGGACCAAAGTGTCCACCGCATGCAAGTTCGTGACAAAAGGATAGAACACTCTTAACCTCCTCATCGGGAATGCATGTCCTAATAATTTGGTCAGAACAGTACTTGAAAAGATACGGTTCCTCCCAAAAGAAATACCGGACTTGAGATAAGAACCGGTAAACATCATTTTTGGACCAATGAGACGGAGTTTGGTTTGTGACTAAGTAATTCACTATATCAGCAAACCAAGGTTCCCTAGAGATAGTTAAGAGATGTTCATCAGGAAAATCCTCATTTATGGGGAATTCGTTGCGTGGAGAATTAGGGATCCGTGAGAGGTGGTCAGCAATGACATTTCTACGCCTTTCTTATCTCGAATCTCAAGATCGAATTCTTGAAGAAGGAGGATCCAACGAATGAGTCGGGCCTTGGCATCCTTCTTCATCATGAGGTACCTAAGCGCAGAATGATCAGTGAAAATGGTGATTTTGGACCCTAGTAGGTAGGGACAAAATTTCTCTAAGGCAAACACTACTGCCAAGAATTCCTTCTCAGTCATAATGTAGTTCAATTGAGCATCGTTGAGAGTCCTACTAGAGTAGTAAATCACATGCTGCTTGTTATCAATGCGTTGTCCTAGGACAGCGCCTATGGCAAAATCTGAAGCATCACACATGATTTCGAATGGCTTAGACCAATCCGGTGCGGATATAATTGGTGCAGAAATAAGCTCTCTCTTAAGCTTCTCCCAAGAGTTTATGCATTCAGCATCGAAAGTGAAGGACACATCCTTAGCTAACAGATTAGTCAAGGGCCTAGCAATTTTGCTAAAATCCTTGATAAATCTTCGGTAGAAACCAGCGTGTCCTAAGAAGGATCTAATGTCCTTAACGCATTTGGGTATGGGAAGCTTAGCAATAACCTCGATTTTAGCTCTATCCACTTCAATTCCTTTCTTGGAGATTTCATGACCCAAGACAATTTCATGTTTTACCATGAAGTGGCATTTCTCCCAGTTCAGTGTCAGATTTTTCTTAGCACAACGTTGGAGGACGAGTTCTAAATGGTGGAGACATTGAGTGAATGAATCTCTGTATATGGAGAAATCATCCATAAAGATCTCTAAGAATCATTCTACCATATCAGAGAAAAGACTCAACATGCAACGTTAAAACGTTGCTGGGGCATTGCATAAGCCGAAGGGCATTCGACGATAAGCAAATGTCCCAAATGGACATGTAAACATAGTCTTTTCTTGGTCCTCAGGAGCGATAGGGATCTGGTTATAGCCCGAGTAACCGTCCAAGAAACAGTAATACTCGTGACCCGCCAAACGTTCAAGCATTTGATCAATGAAGGGAAGTGGAAAATGGTCCTTACGAGTTGCAGCATTCAGCTTCCTATAGTCGATGCAAACTCGAATCTTCGTGGGAAGTCGAGTTTGAACCAACTCTTTGTTCTCGTTTTACACCACGGTGAAACCTGATTTCTTTGGAACCGCGTGGACAGGACTGACCCATTGGCTATCAGAAATGGGATAAATTATCCCATTGTCTAAGAGTTTTATGATTTCAGCATGAACAACCTCTTGCATTATAGGGTTTAACCTACGCTGCAGGTCTCTTTTAAGTGTGGCGTCTTCATTGAGATGAATGCAATGTTGAACGATGGTTGGACTTAATCCCTTGATATCAGTCATAGTCCACCCAATGGCTTCCTTATGTTTTCTTAGAATAGCTTTAAGATCTTTTTCTTCCCTGTCATTTAAATGGGAGGTAATGATGATAGGAAAGGTCTCTTGTTCGCCTAGATAGGCGTACTTGAGATGCGCAGGTAAGGCTTTCAATTCTAAGGAAGAGGAAGGCTCACTAGAAGGACTAATCAAATCTGTTGGCTCTATTATTGGTGAAATAGGGTTCGAGGCCCAATTCACAGTAGAATCTACAACCTGATCAAGATTAAAGTCATCAGACTCTAATCCGAAGTCACACTCTGTTTCTAATTCCAATTCTTCCCCATGTTCACTTGTCAAGTTCTCAATTAGGTTGACTTCAAATGTTTGGTCCTCGATATCGCAGGGTTGTTTTCCTAGATTGAAGACATTGACTTCTCTAGTCATGTCCCCAAAGGTTAACCTTATAGACCCATTCTTACAATTAATGATGGCATTAGCAGTAGCAAGGAATGTCGTCCTAGGATAACAGGAGTTTGAGCCCTATGATTGGAGTTGGACACAGGTTGTGTCTCTAGAACTATGAAATCAACAGGGTAAATGAACTCTCCTACCCGGATCAGGACATCATTAATCTCCCCTTTTGGAACTTTTACAGAACGATCAGCCAGTTGGATGGTGACTCGAGTTGGACTAAGATCGCCCAACCCGAGTTGTTGATAAACTGAGAATGGAAGCAAGTTGATACTTGCCCCCAAGTCAAGAAGTGCACGACTAATCTCGGCTTGTCCTATTGTGCAGGCAATGATGGGACTACCTGGATCCTTGTACTTGACAGGGATCGGACCCGATAATAGCTCACTAATGTTAGTGGCTAAGAAGACCTTTTTTGGGACATTAGTCTTTCTCTTCTTGGTGAACATGTCCTTAAGAAACTTAGCATAGGAAGGGACTTGTTGGATGGCATCAAGAAGTGGCACATTTATCTTCACTTGGTTAAATATTTCAATTATCTTGTCCATGTGAGGATTCTGCTTGTTATTTTTCAGCCTATTAGGAAATGGTACTATAGGCTGGTGCACCTGGCTGGCTGACTTATTTTTCTCAGATTCGTCAGAATTGGAAGAATTTGTATTAGATGAGGTGGAAGCTTGATTGTGGTTGTGCTGAATGGGATTGGTTGGCGTTGACACTTGGTTATCAACTCTCTTTCCTGACCTCAATGTATGAACAATATTACATTGATTAAATGAATGATCCTCAGCCAAATGAGCTTGTTGAGAATTCCTCGGATTGGTGTCTAGCTGACTAGGCAGGGTACCCTTTTGTCTCTCATTCTGTGAAGTGGCTAGTTGACTCATTTGAACCTCTAACCTCTTGATGGTTTGCATGAGAGAATCTTGGTTTCATATATCTTTTCATGTTTCTTTCAAAGTCAGTCATTCTCCTTTTTAATTGAGGATTCTGGAAGGAGGATTGTAGAGCTTGGTTGGGAAGTTCTGTTAATAGTTTGGAAAGTTTGGTGGATGGTTGGGAGAATTATTATGGAAATTGGAGAAGTTGGGTTGATGATTGGAAGAATTATTACCATGATGGAAGTGGCTAGCATGATTTGATCGTGAATGGTCAGAGTTATTTTGGCTCCATGAGAAATTAGGGTGATTTCTCTAGCCAGGATTGTACGTTGGTGCGTAAGGATTGTTGTTCGGCCTTGAAAAGGCCGCATTCATCGGTTCATGGTAAGGTTGCTGAGCCTGAAACACAGGGCACTCCTCGAACACATGATTCATGGCTTGACAGTAAGTGCAGCCCGGGGTTGGAAATTAGTTCGGGCAGACTTGATTGACTGGACTTGGTTCTTTCGTTTCTAGAGCTTCCAGTCTTCTAGCCAGGTTAGCTAACTTAGCCTCATTAGCGATGGATGATTCGATAGAATGGAGACCTCCTTTTGAAGAGATGGAGTTAGGATTCCTAGAGGTTTCACTAGCAGATTCCCATTGGATGGTCTTCTCAGCTAGATTTTCATACAAATCCCATCATTCATTTTCATCTTTCTGCAAGAAACCCCCTTGGCACATACTTTCTAAGAGGGTTTTGGTGGAATAGTCTAAACCGTCATAAAGAATTTGGCATTGTCGCCATTTTTCTATTCCATGATGTGGACATTGGACAAGGAGGTCTTTAAAGCGTTCAAAGTACCTCCAGAACGGTTCACTAGGTTCTTGCTTGAATTGCATGATCATCTTCCTAATGAAAGCGATTTTATGAATTGGATAGAATTTCTTCAAGAAGACCTTGATGAAACCATCCCAAGATGTGATAGAACCGGCCGTTAAGCTGTAGAGCCACTTCTTTGCTAGGTCCTTAAATGCGAAAGGGACAAATCTTAACCTAATAGCATCGTCTACAAGGTGTGGGATTTTCATCATTAGACATACTTCCTCAAATTCTCTTATGAAGAAGTAGGCATCTTCGGACTTTAAGCCATGAAATTTGGGAGTATGTTGATGAATTTCGACTTGACTAAGGCTGGTGACCTTTGGAAATTACAAATTTCCGAATTGGAGGAATTGAGAAATGAGGCCTATGAAAATGCTAGGATCACTAAAGATAGAGTCAAGATTTTCTATGACAAGCACATCATAAGAAAAACCTTTGTCCCTGGACAAAAAGTCTTACTCTATAATTCTAGGCTTCATCTTTTTTCAGGAAAATTGAAATCAAGTTGGATTGGGCCATTCGTTGTAAAAACCGTGTTTCCACATGGTGCAGTTGAGATCAGTGACACCAAGAATGGAAATGACTTTAAGGTAAATGGTCAACGCCTTAAACCTTTCTTGGAATCGGTGCCGGTAAATGAAACGGCAATGGGTCTTTTTGACCCAGTGTATTGGTAACTTTCCTCCTTTCCATTTTATTTCATGCATTTATACATTTCTTTCATACATTGGGGACAATGCATGAGATAAGTGTGGGGGAGGGTTCTAACATGACTGATATAAAAAAATAATATAAAAAAAAACCTTTCTTGAAAGGGTAGAACAATATTTTGATATATTTTTTGTAAGAAATTAAGTCAATTTTAAGGAATAGGAGAATCATAATTAGTATTTCTAACACTTGGTCAAAATAAGATAACTTGTTTGATTTTTAGGGTCAGGAAGAAAATTTGTGAAAGTAATTTAGTCTTGATATTTACCTTGATGACATATGCACACTAAATACACTTACACACTTAGGGTTTAAAAACTGAGACTCTTATGCCTTATAAAAAATATATTATGAAAAAAAAGTCTAATTATTGATTAGCTAGGTGCTTTGGCCTAAGCAAGCCTTAGTATTTATGCAAAAGATAATTAGATAAGTTTGAAAAAAATGTGTATATAAATCCTCTGATTAAGCTAGGTATTTATGCCTCATGAAGCATAAGTATTCACGCCTAAAAGGGGTACATCGTATAAATAAAAACCTTGATTTCGTGGCCTTATCTGCTCGAGTGTTTAAGTCCTTAGGGGTGTTTCTCACCTGGTGCCCTAAAACTGTCCGGTTTGGGTGTCACCGACTGAATGCTCGTTACATGGGCAGATTAGAAAGCCTAATGAAATTGAGGAATAAATTTCACCAAACATATAAGGCATAGGAGTTAATGTTAAAGAACCCTTAGTCAACTTCACAGTCACGATGGTGCATACGACTCAGGGTAAATTAATAGACTAAATGAGAAGTACAATTTAACTCCTCACTTTAATTGATGACATGTTTTTGAATAGAGACTAAGTTTAGAAATGAAAATTTTGATATTCCTATAACTTATAGATTACTTAAAGCCTTACAAATATACTTCAAATATTTTCTCTTTTCAAAATGCTTTTCGAAAATACTAACTTTTTTCTCTTTCTTTTTAAATTTTGTGGGTGCAATCCACTGAAAACCCTCACGAGACAAAACTCGTCCTCTAGGGGTAACCTAGAGGTTTAACGGCTTGTTACACATGCTCAGTGCAATCGAGTGACCTGCGAAAGTGGTCTAATAAGCCTTAGTATAGTTTAGATGTTTTGCTCGAGGGCGAGCAAAAGATAAGTGTGGGGGTGTGATTAGTCACATATATTGCATTTACATTGTCACCTTACCATACTTTTTAGCTAATAAATCCTATTAATAAGTCTTCTTTTTCTTTGTTAAATATAGGCCTAAGTGCTAAAAGAAAGAAAAGAGAAACAAGCCCAAAAAGCCCACCAAATTCTGATTTAATTCAGAATAAATTCGAAATGAAGAAATCAGGGCAAAATCTTGGCATATCAAGAGGTTGAGAAGAATCCTCCCTGAATCAAGCGGTTGAAGCCACATAATCAAAGGCTGTTTCGTCAACTTTTGGAGAAGAAACAAGAAAACCAGAAGAAGATACGAGAAATACAACAAACCAGAGTTCTCCCCCAATTAGGTGTGGCCACCTGGCCACACCAGGGCCGCGGAAACGCGGCCCAAGCCGCGTTTTCGCGGCCAAGTAGAGGTTGTTGGGGGAGCGTTTGCTCCCCCAATCTTCCCGGGATCCTCCCCTTGTGGTTTTTCCCTATAAATACTGGTTTCAGCAAAAAAAATAGAGCGAAGACTAGGATTAGAATTTGTGTTTATTTTCTTAGGATTTAGGCTCTTTGTTAGCTAGCACAAAAGTTGTAATCTTATTTTTTAATTTGTAGTTCAGTATCAAAACTTGTGAGAGAGAGGAATTGAGTGCTTGTACTTGAAGATTGAGGTGACATCAATACAAGAATCGAGACGCTTTTCCTTCCACTCGTATTACGGTATGGCTTGCATTGTTTATTTGATTTCTTCGTTGTTTTCCATGAGTAACTAAACGATTTTCTGGGCTCGCTATTGTAACTCTCTCTTGTTCTTCTTCTCTTCTGTTTTTAAAAGAAAAAGACCCAATGAATCATTTGTATGCCTTACTTAAAGCCTTTCTTTTGAAAGTGTTCTTGAAGGCACATGAGGATGGGTTTGGATTGTTAAACTCTCACTTCTTTCATGAACATCTCTTGAATTATTTTTACTTCATTCTTGCTTCTTCACGCTTGATGATTTAATATTCAAATTCTAACGATTTCTCGAAGAAAAGACTAAACTCTTCCAACCATCTTATGTGCTTTACTTCAAACTTTCTAAAAATCAACTTTAAGTTTTGCCTATGATCACTTTGAGGCACTTAATATTTTAATAGAAGAATGAACAATTGAGTAGTGGATAGTGAGCCCAGATTTGCTTCCTTATTATAAAACAACAAAACAATTTTCGAGCTTTCTAAATCACCTTCTCCAAAAACCTTTTCTAAAAGTTGCAATTTCTCTTTTAATCATCTCTTTCTTTCCATCCTCTTTTCCATAAAAAAAAAAACGAACACAATTCTTTGTTTTTAAACAATTCACTGAAAAGCTTCCATCGCATTCCTCCTCGTGGACACGACCCGTTAGCCACAAGCTACACGGTAAATTCTTAAACTCTTTGATTGTTCTTTCTTTTAGCAATCAATAATCAGAGGCGTCATACATGATTTCGAAGGGTCTAGTCCAATCGGACGCTGATATTATTGGTACCGAGATAAGTCTTTATTTTAGCTCCTCCAAAGCTTTTAGACATTCCTTATCAAAATAAAAGGCAGATCTTTTCCTAAAAGATTAGTTAAAGGTCTAACAATTTTGCTAAACTCTTAATAAATCTTCTGTAAATGCCAGCATGCCAGGAATGATCTGATGTCTTTTAGGCTTTTAGGTTCAGGGAGCTTTGCTATCACCTCCATCTTAGATTTGTCAACCTCAATCCCTCTACATGAAATTTTGAACCCAGGACAATCCTTGCTTGACCATGAAATGGCACTTCTCCCAGTTGAGTGTCAAGTTTTTCTCCATGCATCTTTATAAAACCAACTTTAGATGATGTAAGCACTGGTCAAAGGAATCGCCGTATCTAGAGAATCATCTATAAAAATTTCCAAAAATCTTTCTACCATGTTCGAAAAAGAGACTAAGCATGCAACGTTGGAACGTTGCAGGATTGTTGCATAAACCAAAGGGCATTCATTGGCATGCAAACGATCCAAATGGACAGGTGAAAGTTGTCTTTTCTTGATCCTCGGGAGCAATTGAAATTTGATTGCATCATGAATATCCTTCCAGAAAACAATAATACTCGTGTTCAGCCAATCTCTCGAGCATCTGATCTATGAAAGGAAGAGGGAAGTGGTCTTTACATGTGGCAACTTTCAGTTTTCGATAATCAATGCAGACTCGTATCTACATTGGAAGACGAGTTTGTACTAATTCCTTCTTGTCATTTTCTACCACAGTAAAGCCTATTTTCTTGGGCACAACGTGGACTGGACTAACCTATTGGCTATCGGATATGGAATAAATGATCTCATTATCTAGCAACTTCACAATTTCAGTACGGACAACCTCTTGCATGATTGGGTTCAGTCGACGCTGTGGATCACGTTTTGGCTTGGCCTCTTCTATTAGGTGAATTTGGTGTTGTACAATAGATGAGCTGATCCCCTTTTATCGACCATGTTCCAACCAATGGCCTCACTGTTTTTCCTCAACACAGCAAGAAGATCCTCTTCTTGTTGTTCCGTAAGATGAGATGCTATTATCATGGGAAAAGCTTCCTTTTCACCCAAGTGCTGATACTTGAGATGACTAGGAAGAACTTTTAGTTCTGAAGAGGGTTATGATCTATCGATGGTTGTTCTTCTTGCAAGGGAATGATCGGGGTTACGTTTATTGCCCACTCCATTGTGGATTCAATGATCTGGTCAAGATTGAAGTCATCTGACTCCAAATCAAATTCATTGTCAGACTTATATTCCATCTCCTCTTCGTGTTCACTTGTGAGTCTTTCAATCAAGTTCACTTCGAATGATTGGTCATCCAAGTCTCGATGTTATTTTCCCAGGTCGAAGACATTTACCTCCTTCGTCATATCACCGAAAGTCAAACGTATAGAGCCATTCCTACAGTTTATGATTGCATTTGCAGTGGCCAGGAAGGGTCATCCTAGAATGATCGCGGTTTCAGCTTTCAGATTTTGCACGGGTTGTGTTTCCAGAACGATGAAATCAACAGGATAAATGAATTTTTGACCCGTATAAGGACATCTGTAACCTCCCCCTTGAGAATCTTTACAGAGCGGTCAGCCAATTGTATAGTAACTCTGGTTGGACGGAGGACGTCCAGCCTGAGTTGCTGATACACAGAAAAGGGAAGCAAATTGATACTGCCTCCTAGATCAAGTAGTGCCCAGTTTATTGTGATTTGTCCTATGATACATGAAATGGTTGGACTCCTGGGGTCTTTGTATTTCACAGAAATGGGCCCAGTTAACAACTCACTTATATTGGATGCTAGAAAGACCTTCTTGGGGATATTTGTTTTTCTTTTCTTGGTGCACATATCTTTTAAAAATTTTGTATATGATGGGACTTATTGTATGGCATCAAGAAGGGGCACATAGATCTGAACTTGATTAAACATTTCCCTAATCTTCTTCATTTGAGCATTAGTCTTGTTATTTGCTAGCCCATTAGGAAATGGCACAATAGGCTTGTAAGTTTGCTCATATGTTTTATTTTGATCGTTGGACTTGGAGATGGATGGTGTGAACTTGAAAATAGATCATTTGAAGTTTGTGGTACAGTCACAGGGGAATTTGGCACTGAATTGTTGGAAACAGGGTGATTAGAAACCTAATTGTCAACTTGTTCTCCAGATCTCAAGATATGAATAGTGTTTCATTGTTTCAAAATTATGTCCTCAGCTTCATTAATAGGAAAGAGGTTCTTGGGATTAGGCAATGGTTGACTAGGCATTGTTCCTTTTTGTTTTTCATTTAGTGAGTTAGCCAATTGACCTATTTGAACCTCTAACCTACTAATAGCTTGGTTATGATTGTTCATCATTGAGGCTTGAGTCTTGGACAGGATTTCGATCATTCTTTCCAAATCTGAAATTTTCTTATCCGGATGACTCTGTTGCTGATGTTGGTACATGGGCTGGAAGTTATGTTGGTAATTCGATTGGATATTTGGTTGGCCTTGGTAAAAATTGGGTTGATGAGATTGAGCAGTGTATTGGTGTGGAAGTTGTTGCCCAGGTTGCACAGGACCAGATGACTCCAAGAAAAATTTGGATGGTTCCTCCATCCTGGGTTGTACGTCTTGGAGTAGGGATTGTAATTGGGTCTAGAATAGGCTGCATTCATGTTTTCAGAGAACATCTGTTGAGCTTGGTAGATTGGAGCTCCTCAAACAAGTGGGAGAGAGCATGGCAATAGGTGCAACCCGGATTGATCACTTGTGTTAGGTTGACCTGGTTCACTGAGTTGGGTTCCCTAGCCTCAAGTAGTTCTAACCTCCTCATTAGTTGTGTGATTTTTTCCTCAGCAGCTATAGAGGACTCAATTGAATGCATACCAATTCTGAAAGTTGTGGGGTTAGTCTTTTCAGGGCAAGACTCCCACTGAATGGTTTTTTTCGGCTAAGGCTTCATATAGGTCCTAACCCTGATCCTCATCTTTCTTCAAAATTTTGCTTGATACATAGTCTCAAGAAGTGCCTTAGTCTGGTAATCTAATCCGTCATAGAGAATTTGGCACTGCCGCCACTTCTCTATGCCATTGTGAGGACACTGGGCTAACAAATCCTTAAACCTTTCAAAATACTTCCAAAATGGTTCATTTGTTTTCTGTCTATACTACATTATGTTCTTCCTAATGAGGGAAGTTTTATGGATGGGATAGAATTTCTTAAGAAAGACCTTAACAAAGTCATCCTATGATGAAATAGAACTAACAGGAAGATTATATAGCCACTTCTTGACTATGTCCTTAAGCACAGAGGGAATGAACCTCAATCAACAACATCTTCCCCCAGTTGGGGAATTCTCATCCGTTGGCCCAGAGGCCCTTCACTCTAGTTTTGATGATGATTAACTTATGTAGTTATAATTTACTAATAATCTTGTGATATTTAGATTCAGATATTTGATCAAGTTATTAGTAGGTGATTAGCTTCAACAAAGGGGTTTTGGAGCTTTCACATGTTGATTCAAGAGCTCAAGCGTCATGATCGCATCTAGTACTCGGTTGAAGTCAAGCTCCTTAGAACGATTTTAGATCGAGTCGACTTGGAGAAGGAGTTCTACAAGAAGACCTCAGTTTGTTTAGTTTAAGATTGTTTAGATCATTGTAAAGATTAGATAGTGTTGATATGCTCAAGTTTACAATACACACACAAGTTTAGAGTTTATTGGTTTTGGTTTTTCAGTTTAACCGATATTGGATTTCATGTCAAAAACATAGATATAAATCTTTATATGTATATTGGATTTTATCCATATACAATATGCTTCAAAGTTGTTTAAATATCATATTTTTATTTACATGTGTTTTTGAAAAAATCGGATTTCCATTTCAAAAATCAAAGTTTTGGAAAATACAGATTTTAGTTTAAGGCAAAATTTCAAGAACACAAAAATGGTTCAAATTGTTTATAATATGTGTTGAATTTTTGTCACACATATTTGTATTTCAAAGATCTTATAAGACATATTTTTGTGTATTTTATGGGATTTAATTGATAATAAAAAGCCAACTTTTTAATCCCTATAATACCTGGACCTGGCCTTCTGCCGGTCGACCGCTGCAGAAGTTGGTCGATCGGTTCGGTCGACCGACGTGCACGGACGTGCACGCTAGCTTGGGCTGGTGGGCCGGTCGACCGGGCGGTCGACCGTCCAGAGAGCTCTGCTCTCTGGAAATGGCCCCAGTCGACCAGCCGGTTGACCGACAGAGAGCTCTGCTATCTGTATCCAGCTCCGGTCGATCGGGCGGTCGATCGGCCAGAGAGCCGTTGCTCTCTGGTTCCAGGCCCGATCGACCGGGCGGTCGATCGGTGGCACAACGGTCATAAAAATGACCGTTAGCCGGTCGACCGGGCGGTCGACCGGAAGGGCAATTCTGCCCTTTGCTGCTGCCAATGGGCAGATTCTGTTTTGGGTTATAACTACCCACTTCTTTGGCTGATTTCAAAAAGATTTTAGAAGAGAAAAATTTACATCTTTCAAGTATTTTTCAGCAAGAGTTTTTGGTGTTAAAAGTTTTATTTATATTGTTTCTAAAGAGTTGGAATTTCAAAGAAAATAGAGTCTTTTGGGAATTAATTTTTGATCTAAATTTCTATATCTATTTGGAGATTTTCCCAAGTGTTTTCCTTTGTTCCAAACACTTTATTTTCTCACACTTGAGCTATCATATCTATCCTATCTATAAGATCTTGTTTTAGTGAGAAAAATTGGTTTGTGGTTGTTGATACCACCAAGTGTTGTAAACCTTCCATACTTTGTGATATCCCTCTAGTGAGAGGTGATTGTGTTGATATCCCTCTAGTGAGAGGTGATTGTGAAAGTTGTGTTGGTATCCCTCTTTGTGAAGAGGTGATTGTGGAGTTGTGGCTTTGTGCCATATCCCTCAAGTGTAAGGTTGATAGTTGTTTGGCTAAGTGCCCATCCCTCTATGTGTAGAGGTGATTTGTGTTGTACCTTGCCTCTTGTGTAGAGGTTGTATTGGTTGAGAGAGGAGTTGTGTACTCCCGGTTTGTATTGCCCAAATCCTCAGTGGAGGTTCCCTGTGTGGGAAGTCCTGTGTGGACGCTATAGTGAAAATCCTTCTGTGTGAAGGCAGGGACGTAGAGCTGGGTGCTCGAATCTCGAAACATATCTTTGTGTTTGCGTTTGATCCACTATCTCTTACTCTCTCTCTCTTACATTGTGCCTTACATTATTTCATATTGTTCATTCATACTTATATGCTTGGTATTGCTTGTGTGTGCCCATACTTATGTTCAGCCAAGAGAGCTTCATATAGCACCTCAACTCTTATTTAGAGGAATTTAGAGGAGATAGTTCAGAGCCCTTCCCCGGGATTCGGCTATACTCTTTGGTTACACTAAGTGTGTTGTAATTAAGTTTTAATTTCACATTATTTGTCATTAGATTAGCCATACACCTATTCACCCCCTCTAGGTGTACTTTCAATTGGTATCAGAGCCTATGCTCCTGATATTAGGTTTAACCACCTAGGAGTGAGATCTTGGTTGCTAATCTAGTATTTGCATTTGCACACTTATTTGTTTACATACACTCATGGATTACCTTGCCCCTCCCATGTTTGATGTTTCTAACATCGATATGTGAAAGTTTAAGATGAGTATGTATCTCAAGACCTTAGGAATGCATGTTCACCTTGCCGCTACCAAGAAATCTTATCTTGGTAATAACAAGCATAAAATGGCTATTGCACAAGCCCTAAAGGTACTTAGAAAATCTCTTAACAAAGAATATTTTTCTATGGTTTCTCATTGTGATTCCGCCTTTGCAGTGTGGAACACGTTGACCTCTCAAAAGCTTCAAATGCCAATCAATGAGGAGGAGAAATCTAGTGAAGAAGAGTCCAACCAATATTGCTTCATGATCCAAGGGAATGACTCCCTTGAGATATATTCGGATACTCAACTAGATGATAGTACTAGTTCTTCTTGTAATGAGTGTATGGATGCACATGCTGTAAATAACGAACTAGTTATAGGTTGTGAAAAATCATTAGCATGACACCAACACTTGAAAAAGAAAAGCTTTGCATTAAAAGAAGAAAATAAAAATTTGTCTTCTAAACTTGATGTTATTTTGCAAGAGAGGGATGAGATTTCAAATGAACGTGACTCTTTGAAATCCCAACTTGAACTTGCCTTAAAAGAAAATAAAATTTTGAAAAATAAAAATGATAGTGAAAATATTTTGAAGAAAAATGAGGTTCTATCTTCAAAACTTGATTTTGTGTTAAAAGAAAATGAATCTTTGAAAAATAAAATTATTTCTATTTCAAAGGAATTAGATTTAATTTCTAATGAAAATATTTCTTTGAAAAATGATATTGACTCACATGTGCAACATGCTAGTGTAGCTTCATCATCTAACATACCTATTGCATGCTCCACCTCTTCTTCCATTATTGAAAATGATATATCCATTTTAAAGAAAAGTGTTTATTGTTTGGACTCCACTTTGAGCCAATGTGCCATAAATCACACACGTTTGGAATCCATGTTTCGAAAGAAATAAGTTCCACCTATGCATGCACACAAACCATGACATACACATGCTTCCCACGCTCATAGACATAACACTATGTATGCTCATGTGTACACTTGTACACATTGTGGACGTAAGGGCCACCTTACTGGTTAGGAAAAAAGGATAGTGTGGTATTTTGCACAAATATTCAATAAAAGAAAGAAGGTTTAGAGTCAACCTTAGGTGCTTAATCACTCCACAATGTATTCAAAATGATTGATGTATCCTTTCCAAATCACCATAGTAGCACAAGCTATACGGGTCGAATCCACAAGGAGAGCTCACGATGGAAGCTTTACGGTTTAATGTGAAGATAGAAAACAAAGATTCTTCTTTGTTTTAAAAGAATGCAAAAGACATGGAAAAAGAAATGAAAGAATTGGTGGTTGGTGTGTACATGAAATGAAGACTATGAAATAAAATGAGAAGAATCGAAGACAAGATTTGCTTTGAAATTAATACTAAAAGAATGAAAACTTGTAGAAGACTTTTAGATGAGAAATGCCATGACTAGCTAACATTACTAACTTGCTAACTTATTAATCTCCGTTAGGGTGATGTTTTCCTCATGTTGATTCATCGGCATATGTTTGTCTTGCGTGTTGGTCTAGTTACTTTCCCACTTGATTGAAGGGTAATCTACTTGGACTTGTCTTGTAGCCTCATTGATGTCATAGGCCTTCAAGATAGACTTTCAATAGTGGAATCAAAAGAGTTGCCACTCAAGGGATGCTAAGGAAGAAGATACAACATTCATTAATTGAAGTAAAGAAGTTGTACAACAAATAGCATATGTTTGGTGATCCATCTCCATGTTCCATCAAGGCACTTGTTCTAAGACAAGGCTCTAAATGAGGCACACATGAATCATATGGAGAATTACAACAAGAGATTGCCAAGCATGAAAGTAACCCATCATCTTCATCATGGATAAAATAGACTCAACAATTGCAAGATGAAGTAATTGCATTCACCCAAGAGTTAGAAGTTAAGCAAGATTAGTTGTTAGCTAGTCATGTTAGAAGAATTTAGCTACTAGCCATTACAAGAAAAGAAAAACAATTCATGAATAAAAGTGCAATGAAAGTAAAGCTTGAATTAAAGAATGCAAGTAAAGTACTAGAAAATGCTCAAGTAGAGAAAGGAGATTGGATTAAACCTTACTTCACAAGTTGTCACACCTTGATTTACACAAGCTCTCTCTCTCTCACAATCTCTCTCTTGCAGAATTTCTAGGGAGGAGAAGAAGACCTAGAGCACTAAAAACCCTAGAGAAAAACCTAAAAAAATACAAGTTCTATTCTCTATTCTCTCCTCTCTTCATCTTCCATCCTTTTTTGCGAAGGCCCTGGTGGTGTATTTATAGCCTCAGAGAGAAGTCTCTAGAACCCAGGTTGTTGGAGAAAATCCCGGGCTCAACAGCCTTGTAACTGCCGCAGATCTGCGGCAGTTGCTGTGGATATGCGGCAGTTACAAGGCCGTTGAGGCCGAGATTTCTGTTGCGCGTATCTCGTAGGTTGTTAGCCACGTGGTCCTTCTGGAAGTTTGAATTGGCGCGTGGATTTCTTCAGATCCTGGCCTCAACTTTTGGGCTCTCTTTTGGGCTTTGATTTATTTTCCTTTAATTTTGATAATTAAAGGGATTTTGGGCCTTTTCTCAATTAGAATATGGACCTGAAAAAATAGAGAGAAAAAGATTAAAAAATCATATTTTTATTTACAATATGCATGGTATGGATGTGGTAAAATATGCAAAAATGAATAACAATCACACCCCCATACCTAGCTTTTGCTCGTCCTCGAGCAAAAAAAAAAAGAAAAGAAAATCCTAACTAGATTATTACACCACTTTCGTAGGTGACACGATTGCACTGAGCACGTGCAACAAGCCGTTAAACCTCTAGGTTACCCTAGAGGAGGAGTGTTGTCTCCTGAGGGTTTTCAGCGGATTGCACCCACAAAATCCGTAAAGAAAAATAAAAGGGTTAGTGAAAATTTTGATCCATGTTTTAAAGATTCTTACTTGAGTTATAGGTTTCAGGTTACCCTAAACTTGTCATTCCTCTTATAAGCGTCTATTTGGAGTTTTGTTTTCATCTTAGGTTAAGTTTTTAGGGAAAAGATCAAAAACTGGATTTTGCATCACTCCTAGGATATATACATCTATAAATATGAAGGATCTTTCTTAGACTAAGTTCATTTATTTACTAATATATATAACATTTTTTATATATATATACAATATATTTTTTTATATATTTCCTTAGCATCCTTAGGCTTTCTAGTTTACCCTTGTAACGAGTCTCTTACCGATGACTCCCAAACCAGACGGTCTTAGGGCACCAGATGAGAAAACATCCCTAGGGTTCGATGACTCGAGTAAACTAGGCCACGAAGGAATTTAAGGATTTAACCACCTTTAGGCGTGATTGGCAATGCTTCTTGAGGTACGACTAACCAGCTTAATTAGTGGCTAAGTATTTATTATTTATTTATATACATATATATTTTTTTTATTGTATTTTTTTATTTTTTTATTTTTTATATATATATGTAAATAAAGTCACAAAGTCTTTGATTAATCCTTCAATATGTTTAATGTATATATCCTAAAGAAAGAATTAAAATCTAGTAATTTTTCTAATCCTTTATTACTTAACCTAAAAATCTGACAAAACTCCTCTTTTCGACTTATAATTAGAAATCTTAGTTAAGAGCTTCCTTAATCCCTAAATTCAAGCTTGATTCTTTAAACATGGATCAAGAATTTCCTTATTATTATTATTTTTTAATTTTTTTCTCTTTTTTTTATTTTCTAAAAGAAAAAGTAAAATCTAAAAGAAAATAGAAAATCTACTAAGAAAGATAAAATCTAAAAAGAAAATAAAAACCTAAAAAGAAAATGAAAATCCTAAAAATAAAAATAAAAAGCCTAAAAAGAAGATGAAAAATCCTAGGTTAGAATCTACCCCCCCATACCTATCTCATGCATTGTCCCCAATGTATGGAAGATAAAAATGATGCATGAAATAGGTAAAGGTTTTTTTTTTTTTTTATTTACAAAAAAGTGCAAAAAAATTATTTACAAGGAATATATACAAGTGTGACCATTACCTAGGCTTTTCTTTGGTCGTTTTCCTCTGGCTCGTTTCCCATCGTTCCAGTGTGTTTGTTTGCGCGGGCTCAGTTGGGAAACGTATTGAATTATTTTCTTAGCCCTAGGTGTTTCCAGATTCAATTGTTTGTTGTTGTCATCCTCATTTCACCACATTTTTCACTAAAAATTCCTTGTCACCACTTTCACTCTGAATCTCATTACTTCCAATGTTAAGGAATTTCAGCTCCTCTCCATACAATTCTTCAAAATTCAGGTCAACATTTTCCTTAAGAAGTGTACAATCAGTTAACCTACCCCGAGTTGGCTCATCCAGACACATGAGCTCATCAGCGAAAAGGTCTTCAAAGGATATGTCAATTGGAGGTTCTTGAACTATATCCTCGTGGGATACAGTCACAGTTGCCTCAGTGAAAGTGAAAATATCCAAATCAACTTTCCCCTTTTGAAAGGGTACTCGGATAACAGGATTTTTCACTTCAAGAAAATCACAAACTTGTGACTCATCTTTCCCTATTTCCTCACAATTGTCTCTAATAAAGCTGACCTCAAATGTTTGATCTTTTGTTTTATGAGGCTGTGTGTGGAAGACATTCATTTCACGAGTCATGTCACCAAAGGTTACCTCATTGATCCATTCCGGCAATTGATGATGGCATTTGCTGTAGCCAGGAATGGTCGTCCCAAAATGACAGGAGTTTGAGCCCTTTGATTGGAATTAGACACAGGTTGTGTCTCAAGGACTACAAAATCTACAGGGTATATGAACTCCCCAACTTTGACAAGGACATCGTGAATTTTCCCCTTGGGTTTCTTGACAGAACGATCAGCCAATTGTATGGTCATTTGGGTAGGAGAAGATCGCCTAACCCTAATTGTTGGTACACAGAAAAGGTAGGAGATTGATGCTGGCCCCTAAATCAAGTAATGCCCTATTGATGGTAGTCTGTCCTATGATGCATGAAATGGTGGGGCTCCCTGGGTCTTTGTATTTAACAGGAGTTGGACCAGTGAGCAACTCGCTAATGGTTGATGCTAGGAAGACTTTCTTAGGGACTTGTGTTTTCCTCTTCTTGGAGCACATTTCCTTTAAGAATTTGGCATATGATGGCACTTGTTGTATGGCATCAAGAAGAGGGACATTGATTTGGACCTTATTAAACATTTCTCTTATCTTCTCCATATGAGCATTTGTCTTGTTATTTGTAAGCCTATTTGGAAATGGTACAATAGGCTTATAAGGTTACTCATCTACCTTTTCTTTACCCTTGGCTTTTGAAGTGGATGGCTCTGTACTAGAGGATGGTTTGTCAGAAGCTGGTTGCATTAGGACAGGAGGTGTTGGCTTTGGTACTGGATGAGATGATTGACTAGAAACCTTATTATCTATCTGTTTTCCAGATCTCAGGGTATGAATAGCATGACAATGACTTGGCCCGTGTCTTCATGTTTGGGATTTGGCAATGGCTGGCTTGGTAACAGTCCTTTTTGTCTCTCATTTACTGAATTAGCCAATTGCCCAATTTGGACCTGAACTTTATTCATATCCTGTTGATAGTTCTTTGTAAAGGTTTCTAACATTTTCCTCAACTCCGATATTTCTGAATCATTCTGGGGTGGATGTTGATAATATGGAGACTGGAATTGTGATTGGTAGTGTGGTGGACTTTGAAAAGATTGTGATTGTGGTGGACTTGGATATGGATGAACATTCTGTGAATTATGATTGAAACTGGGTGGGTGAGACTGAGCATTATAAGGATGTAGAAATGGTGGCCTATGATGCTCAGGACCAGACTGACTCCACGAAAAATTTGGATGGTTTCTCCATCCCGAATTGTACGTGTTGGAGTATGGATTGTGAGGAGGTCTGGTAAATGCTGCATTCGTGTTCTCCTGATATGATTGGGGCTGATACAAAGGACACTCCTCAAAAACATGGTTGAGATCTTGACAGTAGGTGCAACCCGGTTTGATCAGAGGTGATGGGTTGACCTGATTGACAACAGAATTTTCCTTTGACTCAAGCAGTTCTATCCTCTTCATCAATTGTGTGATCTTGGCTTCCGCAGCTATAGAGGATTCTATGGAGTGCATACCAGTTCTGGAAGTGGTGGAAGTGGGTTTATCAGGGCATGACTCCCACTGAATCGTTTTCTCAGCTAAGGCTTCAAAGAGATCCCACCCCTGATTCTCATCTTTCTTCAAAAATTCCCCTTGGCACATGGATTCAAGGAGTGTTTTCGTTTGATAGTCAAGTCCGTCATAGATAATTTGGCATTGACGCCATTTCTCTATGCCGTGATGAGGACATAGGGCTAGAAGGTCTTTGAAACGCTCAAAATATTTCCAGAACGGTTCGTGTGATTCCTGCTTGAATTGCATGATATTCTTTCGCATGAGGGCTGTTTTGTGGATGGGATAAATTTCTTAAGAAAGCTTTTACAAAATCATCCCAAGAAGATATGGAACTGACGGGAAGATTGTAAAGCCATTTCTTAGCTAAATCCTTAAGTGCAAATGGTATGAACCTTAACCTAACAGCATCCTCGGTCAGTGGGGAAATTCTCATCATTACACATACTTCTTCAAACTCTCGAATGAAGAGGTACGCGTCCTCAGACTCTAGACCATGAAATTGGGGAAGTGTATTAATGAATTGCGGTTTCAGCTCGAAGTGATTTCCATTTGGTTCAGGAAGAAGAATGCACGATGGAAGGGAGGTGCGAATCGGATAGAATCGATCTTGAAGTGAAACGTTGTTTTCCATTATGTCAAGTGGTTGTGTAAGTGCAAGTGTAGAAGTCTAACAAGTCTCGCAGAATTTGGATCACGGAACCACTCTTGCATATATAGTCACAAACAACGTGCACCGATCACACCAGCGAAAAGAAAAAATGAAAATAACAAATAATAAAAGAAAAATCAATCCAAGCTATCTAGGATTCCTGGACCTAGACGACTCCTAACTGTTTAGATCGTCCACAGGAGGTTTAGTGTAGACTTTGACTATAAGCTAATCAGCCAGGTAAGGGCAAGGTTGTTGGGAGGTTTTCCGTCAAAGACGTTCCTTAATTAAGTAACCACCAACCTTCGGGCTTTCGGCCCTCAATCCCTTTCCTAAACACTGATTTTACAAAAGTCAATTTCCAACACTTTTCCCCCTTAGGATAATCTCCTAAGTGAGTCCGGATGTCCCTAGGGCCAGCGTCTATCAGATTTTATTACAAGCTTGGGATTGTGAGTGCTTGGAAAATGATTTTCGGGCTAAGGAAAGGGTGATGAAATCCCCCACCTTATCTTATTTATGGGTGGTGCCCTTAAAATCAGTTTGGTGCAAGTGTACGATATAAACAAACAAGGTTCACTCAAAGCTATAAAAATCAAACAAGGAGTGAGTCCTAATCGATATGCAATGCACACATACCTTGCTCCAGCACTCTTCAACAGTAAAAGTAAAATGAATTGAAAAGACACGTGCCTAGAAATGCAAATGTCTAATCAATTTTTAACTTTGCAACCAAATTTTTACTGTTGATTATTAGCAGGCATAAGGTGAAGCATACAAGAATTTAAGTATTGCAGCAGCTGTATTTTGCAGAGCAAGCAACCCTGCAGAAATTAGGTCAGTAGTTAACTCCTCCTTGCCGCAAATCTGCGGCTTTTGCCGTGGAATTGCGGCAATTCAGAGGACTTCTGGTTTCTGCTTTCAAGAGCAGAAGCCCAGAGCCACTTATATGTTACTGCAATGCAAATTTTCCTGTTTTCTTCACCTGTAACCTGCAACAGAGAAGAAGATTCGTTTAGTTCTTCACTTGAAATGAAAAACCGTTGCTCTCCCCGGCAACGGCGCCAAAAAATTTGGTTAGGAAAAAAGGATAGTGTGGTATTTTGCACAAATATTCAATAAAAGAAAGAAGGTTTAGAGTCAACCTGGTGCTTGATCACTCCACAATGTATTTAAAATGATTGATGTATCCTTTCCAAATCACCGTAGTAGCACAAGCTATACGGGTCGAATCCACAAGGAGAGCTCACGATGGAAGCTTTACGGTTTAATGTGAAGATAGAAAATGACGATTCTTCTTTGTTTTAAAAGAATGCAAAAGACATGGAAAAAGAAATGAAAGAATTGGTGGTTGGTGTGTACATGAAATGAAGACTATGAAATAAAATGAGAAGAATCGAAGACAAGATTTGCTTTGAAATTAATACTAAAAGAATGAAAACTTGTAGAAGACTTTTAGATGAGAAATGCCATGACTAGCTAACATTACTAACTTGCTAACTTACTAATCTCCGTTAGGGTGATGTTTGCCTCATGTTGATTCATCGGCATATGTTTGTCTTGCGTGTTGGTCTAGTTACTTTCCCACTTGATTGAAGGGTAATCTACTTGGACTTGTCTTGTAGCCTCATTGATGTCATAGGCCTTCAAGATAGACTTTCAATGGTGGAATCAAAAGAGTTGCCACTCAAGGGATGCTAAGGAAGAAGATACAACATTCATTAATTGAAGTAAAGAAGTTGTACAACAAATAGCATATTTTTGGTGATCCATCTCCATGTTCCATCAAGGCACTTGTTCTAAGACAAGGCTCTAAATGAGGCACACATGAATCATATGGAGAATTACAACAAGAGATTGCCAAGCATGAAAGTAACCCATCATCTTCATCATGGATAAAATAGACTCAACAATTGCAAGATGAAGTAATTGCATTCACCCAAGAGTTAGAAGTTAAGCAAGATTAGTTGTTAGCTAGTCATGTTAGAAGAATTTAGCTACTAACCATTACAAGAAAAGAAAAGCAATTCATGAATAAAAGTGCAATGAAAGTAAAGATTGAATTAAAGAATGCAAGTAAAGTACTAGAAAATGCTCAAGTAGAGAAAGGAGATTGGATTAAACCTTGCTTCACAAGTTGTCACACCTTGATTTACACAAGCTCTCTCTCTCTCACAATCTCTCTCTTGCAGAATTTCTAGGGAGGAAGAAGAAGACCTAGAGCACTAAAAACCCTAGAGAAAAACCTAAAAAAATACAAGTTCTATTCTCTATTCTCTCCTCTCTTCATCTTCCATCCTTTTTTGCGAAGGCCCTGGTGGTGTATTTATAGCCTCAGAGAGAAGTCTCTAGAACCCAGGTTGTTGGAGAAAATCCCGGGCTCAACAGCCTTGTAACTGCCGCAGATCTGCGGCAGTTGCTGTGGATATGCGGCAGTTACAAGGCCGTTGAGGCCGAGATTTCTGTTGCGCGTATCTCGTAGGTTGTTAGGCACGTGGTCCTTCTGGAAGTTTGAATTGGCGCGTGGATTTCTTCAGATCCTGTCCTCAACTTTTGGGCTCTCTTTTGGGCTTTGATTTATTTTCCTTTAATTTTTGATAATTAAAGGGATTTTGGGCCTTTTCTCAATTAGAATATGGACCTGAAAAAATAGAGAGAAAAAGATTAAAAAATCATATTTTTATTTACAATATGCATGGTATGGATGTGGTAAAATATGCAAAAATGAATAACAATCACTTACAAAATTTTTCTTTGATAGAATTAATGATTCAAATTTTGTAAATAGATTTATTTGGGTTAGGAAAGGAGCTAACCCCCATGGACCCAAAAGAGTATGGGTACCAAAAATCACTCCTATTTTATTTGATGTAGGTGTGGGCTCTCACATGACGTGAGAGATGTTGGTGCCTTGAGGTGAATGCGTTCCGAGCTAAATAGTGACAATTTTGGATGCATCACTTTCAAGGGGAGTTTGGTGGCAGGACCACCTTAGTATGGAGCCTAGAGATTTGCCCTCATAGTTTTGGTAACGATCTCTAACTCCCATTTAGTTTACATGCTTTCATACTATTGATTTTTAGCATGTTTTGATGTTCCATAATTATTATGTTAAATGTCATGAAAATTAGATTAGTGATATACATGTATAGTAATTGAGATACATCCATGTTTATATGGACTTATATTTTTGTGTTCTCACTTTAGTTTAAACTATTGTGTGTATCATAAATCTACGACATGTGCATTTACTTAATGATCATATTGGTTTATGTTTTTTTTATGCTTCATGTTTTGATTACATATTTAGATGTAGCTTTCATTAAAACATGTGTATATACTTGTACAACTAGTGAGTCACAAATAGAATATTATATGTTTGTGCTAATTGCTCATTTGTACCCATTAGATGTACTAGTATAGCCTAGTTTTTGATGATTTGTGCATTTCAAACTTGTATTCCCTATTTTTGGACATGTTTATGATAATGTATTTTAACTTCATGTATATGTTATTTTTGTCAAAACTATTGGATATACATGTATAATCTTGAGTCATTTGCCTTTCATGCAAAATCTCTTTGTAGACTCAATTATGTTTGGATATGTATGTATACTTCTAGTTTTGACAAAACATACATATACCTTGAAGTTGTATTATTTTGATGAAAATTAAAATTTTCATGTTTGCCATGTTTATAAAAGAATTTCATATTGAGCCTTAATGCCTCATTCCATGATTTTGTTGATTACATGACTTTGTACACTCACAGTATTTGATATTTACTCATGATTTTTATTTTCATGAGCTTTCTATGTGCTATATAGACTTTGAGTGTTGATTATTGTGTGATTTTTACATTTTCATGGATATATTTTTGTTTTATTCCTTACTTGAAGGATTTCATACTAGTTTTCAAGTTTATCATAAAACTAGTTGCGTATTTCTTCATTTTGGAAGAGTTTTCAATTATGCTAAAATTATTTTCAAACTTATTTTTGAAAGCCCCTTCCATCTAAGGGAGGTTGGATGGGCGACCATGCCTTGTATACTCAAATTGAAAATTATTTTAACATGTGCATGATAGGGAGGTCTTTATGAGTTATACACTTGATCCTCATTATGTTTTCAATTGGTATCACAATTGATTTCTACTTTGTATACTCATATGTTTTCTATATATGTATGCTTCAACTTCAAATAGTGTCAATTTCGATTGGTATTTACATTTTCATACATATATATATGATTTAATTGTGCTTACTATATCTTTATATCTTAGAGCACAAATTTTATTATGCTAAGCTTGATTTAGTCCTTAATGACAATTATTTTTCAATTGGTATCTCACACAAGCTTATGCATCATTTTCATTAGTATTTCATAAAGGGGGAGAAAATTCATATTTTACCTTTCAATCGGTTTTGTTTACTATTGGTATCTTACTCCCACTCTTTATAAAATGATATTGATATCTTAGTTTTCAATTAGTTTCCTACACTCCTAATGAAAAATATTTTCAATTAATATATTTTTCATTTTCAATATTGATATCAAGAACCTTAAATTGATATTATTCTCTATTTGGTATCTTTATTGCATAATGATTTTAGTGTTTAACCAAAAGATTGGTTTATATTTTTCAATTGGTATCATACTTCATTTTATATTGGTATCTATATTGAAATGAGCTATATTTACCTAAAAATTTGATTTTTACCTTCAATTTGGTATCAATACTTACAATATATATATTATTACAATTGGTATCAAAATTATAAAATATTTTCAATTGATACTAATATTTACAATTGGTATCATGATTTACAATATATTTGTTTCATTTGGTATCAATAACATACATTGTCTCATTTTCTATTGGTATCATAATGTTTTGATATTTATTGCTTATATGCAAGGAAAGCTTAACATCTTCTCTATATATCACTTTATTGTTTGTTTTAAAAAAAGAACAAAATTTCTTTTGAGTTTATTTTGTGCCCCTTTGTTGATGATTTGACAAAAAGGGGAGAGAAATTTGGAGTTTTATATATGCATGTTATGCATGTTTAGTTTTATGCATGTTTAGTTTTATGTATGTTTACTTTTGTTTACTTTTACTATTGGTATAATAGATTTTACAATTGCTATAAGAGCAATTGATATCATGCAAGTTTATATACATGTTTATTTATGCATGTTTATGTTGAGCATTCATTGCATATGCATGAGTTAAGGGGGAGCTTCCATGAAGCTTAACTTTAATCCATGCAAATATAACCCCATGAGTTTTGTCATCATCAAAAAGGGGGAGATTGTTGGCCCAGAGGCCCTTCACTCTAGTTTTGATGATGATTAACTCATGTAGTTATAGTTTACTAATAATCTTGTGATATTTAGTTTCAGATATTTGATCAAGTTATTAGTAGGTGATTAGCTTCAACAAAGGTGTTTTGGAGCTTTCACATGTTGATTCAAGAGCTCAAGCATCATGATCACATCTAGTACTCGGTTGAAGTCAAGCTCGTTGGATCGGTTTTGGATCGAGTCGACTTGGAGAAGGAGTTCTACAAGAAGACCTCGGTTTGTTTAGTTTAAGATTGTTTAGATCATTGTAAAGATTAGATAGTGTTGATATGCTCAAGTTCACAATATACACACAAGTTTAGAGTTTATTGGTTTTTCAGTTTAACCGATATTGGATTTCATGTCAAAAATATAGATATAAATCTTTATATGTATATTGGATTTTATCCATATACAATATGCTACGAAGTTGTTTAAATATCATGTTTTTGTATTTACATATGTTTTTGGAAAAATCGGATTTCCATTTCAAAAATCCAAGTTTTGAAAAATACGGATTTTGGTTTAAGGCAAAATTTCAAGAACACAAAAATGGTTCAAATTGTTTATAATATGTGTTGAATTTTGTCACACATATTTGTATTTCAAAGATCTTATAAGAACATATTTTTGTGGAATTTTTGTGTATTTTATGGGATTTAATTGATAATAAAAAGCCAACATTTTAATCCCCATAATACCTGGACCTGGCCTTCTGCCGGTCGACCGGTCCGGTCGACCGACGTGCACGGACGTGCACACCAGCTTGGGCTGGTGGGCCGGTCGACCGGGCGGTCGACCGTCCAGAGAGCTCTGCTATCTGGAAATGGCCCCGGTCGACCGACAGAGAGCTCTGCTCTCTGTATCCAGCTCTGGTCGACCGGGCGATCGATCGGTCAGAGAGCCTTGCTCTCTGGTTCCAGGCCCGGTCGACCGGGCGGTCGACCAGTAGTACAACGGTCATAAAAATGACCGTTGGCTGGTAGACCGGGCGGTCGACCAGAAGGGCAATTTCTGCCCTTTACTGCTGCCAACGGGCAGACTCTGTTTTGGGTTATAAATACCCACTTCTTTGGTTGATTTCAAAAAGATTTTAGAAGAGAAAATTTACATCTTTCAAGTGTTTTTCAGCAAGAGTTTTTGGTGTTAAAAGTTTTATTTATATTTATTTTTAAAGTGTTGGAATTTCAAAGAAAATAGAGTCTTTTGGGAATTGGTTTTTGATCTAAATTTCTATATCTATTTGGAGATTTTCCCAAGTGTTTTTCTTTGTTCCAAACACTTTATTTTCTCACACTTGAGCTATCATATCTATCCTATTTATAGGATCCTGTTTTAGTGAGAAAAATTGGTTTGCGGTTGTTGATACCACCAAGTGTTGTAAACCTTCCATACTTTGTGATATCCCCCTAGTGAGAGGTGATTGTGTTGATATCCCTCTAGTGAGAGGTGATTGTGGAAGTTGTGTTGGTATCCCTCTTTGCGAAGAGGTGATTGTGGAGTTGTGACTTTGTGCCTTATCCCTCAAGTGTGAGGTTGATAGTTGTTTGGCTAAGTGCCCATCCCTCTAGGTGTAGAGGTAATTTGTGTTGTGCCTTGCCTCTTGTGTAGAGGTTGTATTAGTTGAGAGAGGAGTTATGTACTCCCGGTTTGTATTGCCCAAATCCTCAGTGGGGTTCTCTGTGTGGAAAGTCTTGTGTGAACGCTCTAGTGAAAATCCTTCTGTGTAAAGGCGGGGACGTAGAGCTGGGTGCTCGAACCTCGAAACATATCTTTGTGTTTGCGTTTGATCCACTATCTCTTACTCTCTCTCTCTCTCTTACATTGTGCCTTACATTATTTCATATTTTTCATTCATACTTATATACTTGGTATTGCTTGTGTGTGCCCATACTTGTGTTCAACCAAGAGAGCTTCATATAGCACCTCAACTCTTATTTAGAGGAATTTAGAGGAGATAGTCCAGAGCCCTTCACTGGGAATTCAGCTACACTCTTTGGTTATACTAAGTGTGTTGCAATTAAGTTTTAATTCCGTATTATTTGTCATTAGATTATCCATACACTTATTTACCCCCTCTAGGTGTACCTTTATCATCATCAAACATACTTCTTCAAACTCTCGAATGAAGAAATTCACGTCTTCAGATTCTAAGCCATGGAACCTAGGGAGTGTGTTTTATGAACTGAGGTTTTAGCACAAAGTTGTTTCCATTAGCCTCAGGTAGTATAATGCAGGAGGGAAGTGAAGTATAAATTGGGTATAACTTGTCATGGAGTGAAACGTGATTCACTATGATTGGATTTGTAGCAGGAAGTGGTGTGTGTGCTAGTGTGGTATTCTGAACAAGTCTTGATGTAATAGAATCTCTATACCACTCTTGCATGCACAACACAAATAACGTTCACCCAATAATCAATCAGAAAAAAGGAAAAATAACAAACAATAATAAAGAAAAACAATCACAAGTTATCTAGGATCCTGGATCTAGACGACTCCTAACTGGGTGATTCTCTGAGGAAGGTTGTTGCTTGAATCAGACCACAGCTAATCAGCCAGGTAGGGGCAAAATACGGTGGGAGGTATCTATGCGCAAACAACTGGCCTTAATTATGCCAAACCACAGTATCTTCGAGGCTTAACCTCATAATCCCCAACCTTAGACACTGATTTGATTGGAGTATGAATCAAAACAAGTTCCAACCACAACTAATCTCTTATCGAATCCGGATGTCCCTAGGGGCTAATGTTTATCAATTTTTATTTTAAGCTTGGGATTATGAGTGCTTGGAATGTTGTTTTTGGGCTAAGAAAGGGTGATGAAATCCCCACCTTATCTTGTTATTGGGGTGGTGCCCTTAAAATTAATTTGTGCAAGTGTACAGAATATGCAAACTAGATTCACTCAAAGCGATTAAATCAACCAAGATATGAGTCCTATTCTACATGTTATGCACACGTACCTTGTTCCAGCACTTTTCAATAGTAAAGTAAATGAATTGAAAAGACACGTGCCTAGAATGCAAACGTCTAATCAATTTTTGAATTTCAGCAAACATTTTACTGTTGGTTATTAGCAGGATCCTGGTGATGGCATACAAGAAATTAAATATTGCAGTAAAGATTTTTCAAAGCAAGTAACCCTACAACAAAGATTGTCAGTAGTCAAGTCTTTTTTGCCACGGAAACGCGGCCAGAGCCGAGAAAACTCGGCAAGTCAGAGGGTTCTTGGTCTCTGCTTTCTAGAGCAGAGGCCAAGACCACTTATATGTTACTGCAATGCTTGTTTTCCTATTTTCACAATCTGTAACCTGCAACAGAGAAGAAAAATTCGTTTAGTTCTTAAAACTTAACAAAAACCGTCGCCCTCCCCGACGATGGCGCCAAAAATTTGATCAAATGGAGAAAATGGATGAGTAAGAGTTCAGAGTAAACCGTTTAAGTCCTTGTGCTGATATTCAATCTCTGAATATGTAAAATTATTTTGCGCCTTTGAACTACCATTTGTAGCAAAAGCTATAAGGGTCGTATCCGCAAGGAGGGCTTGCGATGGAAGCTTTCACGGTTCTTTATGTTTTAGTTTTTGGGAAAAAAATGAAGGTTCTTCTTTGTTCAAAAATTTGAAAAGAAAACAAAGTGAAAAGAAAATGATGAATCTTTATAGTGTCTAAGAAAAGAGAAATGGAAGCAAGGAGGTAGAATGAAAATGGCGAATTTAGAAAAGTAAAAGAGAAAACTGATCTTTTAAGAAAAAGAAAGTTTAGAAAAGAGTTTTAATCCGATGGAAAGAAAATCATAACTAACTAACACTCACACTACTAACTTACTAATCTCATTAGGTGACTTGTGCCTCATGTAGTTTCATTGGCAATTGATTGCACACATTTATTGCATTATTCTTTATTACATTCCACATTTATCATGTAATAAATCTGCTAAATTCATTGTCTTAAATGTCTATTTTGCAGAAGATAATCATGGGGAGAAAGAGAATAAAATCAAATAAATATCATTTAAATTTAGATTTAACTAGATCTATTTGGTTAGAGGAGGATGATCCCAAATTCAGTTGGTTAAATTCAATTTTTGGTGAATCAGGTGGTTAAAGCTAAAGATCAACCGAGGATAACTTCAAATACAGAGTCCAAATCCAAAGGGATAAATGGATAAAGAGGATCAACGGATGAGATGAAGCAATTCTGACTCAGATTCTGGCTGGATACATTTTAGTATTTGAATCATAACTTTTGCTACCAGAACTCAAATCTAATGATTCAAGATGATCCAGAAAGATGACTTAAAGAGATACAATTCATAAGTTGATCATTATTTCTAATTTTATCATTTGATAAGTTATATTTAGTAATCAATACGCCAATAAGCTACAGATTAGAACTGAATATCCAAATCAAATCAAGTTTAGAGATAAGGGGAGGATTCAAATTCAGAAATAGTCAGCTTCTCTTATCTTCATACTCCTCTACCCTCTGCATTTCTCCTATAAATACCTGCAATCTCAAAGGCAAGAAGGAACGACCAAGCAGAGATAGATTTTAGGCCAGTTTTTCATTCTTTTTAGTGTAGGTTTTTATTTCTTTTTTATGTAATATTTATTTCTTTGTAAGCATAGGTTAGATTGAGATTCATGTAAGTAAGAGAGAGGCTTTTGTTGATAGTGACACCGATGTACCCTCCTCCTTTCTTTCATCGTTTCTGCAAGCAATAAAAGGTAAATTTTTTTTGTTCGTCTTTACTTTTGTTTTCTTCATCTTCTATCTACTTTTCCTCTTTTGGTTATGGTGAGCATCCAAGTGAATTTAGAAGCATCAGTATAGCCATGTTTGTGTGAGAGCCACCGATATTTCATGATGATGTTCTCCTCAAGATTCCTTATCATTTCATTCTTTTTCATCTTGATGATGTAATGCGAATGGGGACTGAGCTCGATCTTATGGGTTATGCGTTGATCGCCTCCGAAGCAAGATAAAACATGCAAGGGTTCAGGTAAGTCATCAACCAAAGAAGGTAAAATTTTCTTTTAGGTTTTCTTTTCTTTTAATTTTAGTGTAAATTACCAACACCACAATCTTCCAAATTTCTTTCACCCTTTTTCATTTCTTTGTACGTATCCACTTCCATTTTCTCCACCTTCTCTATCTATCACTTTCTTCCTAACTTAACTATAACTCTTTTTTCATTTTTATTTTAAGAACTAAAAGAATATCTTTAACCATTCTTTGTAACCTAAAAGAGAGCTTGCTAAAAAAGCTTCCATCGCTAGTCCCTCCTTGTGGACCACGACCCGCATAGCCACTTGCTATTGTGGTAGTATTAAGTACTTACACACTTTATTCTAAGTTTTGAAATTCTGTATTTGTGTGCAAGTTCAAGCTCAATTAGCAATTGTCCGTCTTGCTTTGTCAAGTCAATAAGTTGTCCCAAATTGTGGAGATCCTCCTTGGATCATCGACTTCCAATAGGTTCATAAGATTAGAACTAAGGAATTCATAATTTAGATATTCTTAACAAGAATGTGAGGTTCATTAGATCATCAAAGACATAGTTAGCTAGCATGAAATAAGAAGCTTGTATAATAAGTGTTAGCATACTAAAGTGATTAAATCATCATGTTCCATCAAGGCTCTTGTTAAAGAAACAAGGCTCTAAATGAGGCACACATGAATCATATGGAGGGGATAACAACGCCTTCACTAAGATTAGAAATAATACTCATTTTCATTGGGAATTAAGAGACTTGTTAGACACAAGACTAAGAAATTTAAACATCCAATGAGTCATATGAGTTAGCATCACCCAAGAGTTAGTAGTTAGTAGTGGTAGAGATTAGTTAGTCATGTTAGGAGATTAGTTATCCATGGAAAAGAAAAGAAAGAAAGAAGATATAGTAAAATAAAGTGCAAAAAAATAAAGAGCTTGAAAGTAAATGGTAAGAAATTAAAAGTGTAAGAAAATTAGAGGAAGGAGAATATGAGCTTTGTATTTGAATGTCACTCTTCAATTACAGAGATCTCACTCTCACTCTCTCTCTCTCTCTCTTTTCTGGATCTAAAAAGTGAAATAAAAAATACACAAGAGAACTAAAGAAAAACTAAAGAAATCCTAAAACTCTCTCCTAAATGATGGTTATCCTCTCCTCTCCTCTGCAGAGGCCCTGGGGGTCTTTATATAGGCCCCAGGAGCTAATCGCTACCAATCAGAGCCGTAGGATCAATCGCCCTATCAACGGCCATAGATTTGCCGCGGAAACGTAACCAAAGCCGCAGAATCTAGGCCGTTGTGCCAGCGATCGCTCTGACATTCTGTTCCTACCCATGTACCCACCTGGAACTTCTAGAACCATGGGAATATTCCCAAGTTTGTTACAGGTTTGGGCTTCTTTGATTTGGGCTCTTTTAAACTCCTTTAAGTCCTTAAATAATCTTGGATTTGGGCCTTCTTCACCATTAAAGAGTGGACATGAAAAATAAGAGAGGTAACCATTAAAAAGCATATTTTTATTAATAAAATGCCTGGCAATGTGATATAAAATGATACAAAAATGAAAAACTAATCAACGAACCGAGGCCAAAATTGTTGGCCCAAAGGCCAATCACTCTTGTTTTGATGATGATTAACTCATGTAGTTATATTACTAATGATCTTATGTTTATATAATTTCAGATATTTGATTAAGATCTTAGTCGGTGTTTAGTTTCAACGAAAGATTCGAAGTCAAGTTTTGAAGCTAGTACATGTTGACTCAAGAGCTCGCACATCAAGATCGCATCAAGTACTCAAGTGGAATCTTGCTCATGGATCAACGATTTGAACCAAGTCAAGATGGAGGAAGAAGATTTCTAAGACTTGAGTCGAGTTTGTAAGTGTTAGGATTTTGTGTTTTAAATAAAATACAAAGGATAGATTAGTTGTGAATTTCTCAAGCTCATACACACACATACACAAAATTATGTTTTTTTCTTAAAATAGTATTGATTTTAGAAAATACCGTTTTGGTTTTGAGCTTCAAAGTAGACATCTTTATATTTCATGAATAGAATTCATTAAAACAAGTTTACATGTTTTATATGTGTTTTGGATTTCTTCCATACACATTATTGGTTCAAATATTTTGAAAAACTTATTTGATGTTTCTATATCATGCATTTAAGTTTTATATTTATCAAAACTTTGGTTAGAGCTTAATTGTAAAAAATATAGATATTTCATCCTATATGTGTATTGGATATAATCAATACACACTAAGCTTCAAAATATCTTGTTTTTTGTATTTGAACAAGTTTTGGAAAAAATCATTTTTCAAATTGAAGATTGATTTTGAAAATACGATTTTTATTTTAAGGCCAAATTTCTATATCGCAAAAATAGTTCAACTTATTTGTAATATGTGTTAATTTTTTTATCACACATATTTTGGTTTAAAATATTTCAATAAACTTATTTTTGTGAATTTTATGTGATTTTATATGATATTAAAAGACCAAGTTTTAATCCTTTAATCACCCAGACCTGGGCTTCTGGCGGTTGACCGAGCCAGAAGTCAGTCGACCGAGCAATGGACCGATGTGCACAGAACATGCACACAGCCTTGGCTTGAGTGCCGATCGACCGGGTGGTCAACCGATCCAGAGAGTTTACTCTCTAGATCTCGCCCTGGTCGATCGAGCGGTCGACCGGCCAGAGAGTATTGCTCTCGGTCGACCGGCCGGTCGATCGATAGGTCTTTGACCTCGTGCGATCGACCTGGTGGTCGACTGGCAATGCCAACGATCATAAATATGACCGTTGGCCGGTCGATCGGGCTGTCGACCGACAGGCCATTTCTGGTATTTTTATGAACCATAACCGTTAGTTTTTCTTGGCCTATAAATATGGGGTATTTGGGTGAGTTTTAAACAAGTTTTTCAAGAGCTTATTTTTCCCTCTACAAGAGAGTTTTCCCAACAAGAGAGCTTCATTGTCATATCAAAATAGAGTTTATCAAGAGTGATTCTCTTGAGTTTTCAAAAGCTTTTCATTGAGTTTTTCACCTCCACATCTATCTTGTTTTCTCACACAAACTTGAGCTATCTATTGCTATATCCATCCTCTAGGGATCCTTGTTTGTGAGAGTTATTTTTGTGATTAAGAGAAGTGATCATAAGTGTTCCACCCCTTCTATTGAGAAGTTGTAAGAGGTGCGACCTCGGCAAACAAGTGTGCTTGCGTGTGTTGTTCTTGCGGGAACAAGTGAGGGACTTGCGGGTCCAAAAGTTCTTGAGGGAGCTCCTTGTAGGTCTTGCGGCACCGAGTGATCTTGCAGGATCATTACAGTGGATATCCTTCATAGTGTTGAAGGCAGGGCCGTAGAGAAAGTGTGCTCGAACCTCGAAACAATTCTCCCGTATTTGCGATTGCTCATCTCTCTCTCTCTCTCTCACTTGTGTTTATATATCTTGCATGCTTATATTGTTTGTCTCTTTATATGCTTGATATATTTGTGCTCTATTGATATATATGCTTGGGTTATTTGTTTGCTCACCCTTGTATTCAACCAAGAGAGCCATAGTGGTACCTCAACTCTTAATCAAGAGGAATCTTGAGGAGATAGTTCAGAGCCCTTCACCGGGAATTTGGCTACACTCTTTAGTTATACATTGTGTGTTTGATTATAGTTTTTAGTTTGTATAATTAGTTTTTAATTTCACATTATTGTGCATTAAATTAGCTTGTCATCTATTCACCCCCCTCTAGGTGACTTACATTTGGTATTAAATCTTGGTGCTCTTGTTTTGAGTTTAACAACCTTGAGTTAAAGATCCTCATTTTAGCTAATCATAATATTAGTACACACACTCATGGATTTCATAACACCTACCATGTTTGACATTCTTAACATTCCAAACTTGGAAAGTTAAGATGTCCACGTACCTAAAAGCCCTAGGTATTCATGTCTGTTTTGCCACCATTAAAGATTCTTACTTTTTAAATGGCAAATATCTTGAGGCTAACGCAAAAGTCATCCATGCTATAAAGAGTACCCTAAATGATGATTATTTATCTAGGGTTTCTAGTATTGAATCGACTTTTGTAATTTGGAACACTCTTCTCACTCTCGGGGAACAAATGCCAAATCAAAAAGAGAGTGACTCGGATGATGAAAGTGATGCTTCCAACATGTGCTACATGGTCCAATGGGATGACCACCTTGAGAAAATTCTGAATCTGAGGTTGATGAAGATGTTGACATGCCATATAATGAACTTGCTATATTTTGTCAACAACTTCTTGAAAAATATGAATTATTGAAGAAAGAAGAAGATTCTTTTAAAAATAAATTTAAAATTATTTCAAAAGAAAATGAATCTTTGAAAAATCAAGTTATTTTGATTTCTAAAGAAAAGAACATTGCTTTAAATGAAAACAAGTCTTTGAAAAAGAAAATTGTTTTGAAAGAAAAAAAGATCTCTAAAAAGAAAAATAATTTTGATTCTCATTCATGTCATGTTTCTCACGCTAATAATCTTGCACCTCCTATTGATAAAAATGAGATTCATGTTTTGAAAAAGAAAATTGATTGTTTGGGCTCCATTTTGAGCCAATGTGTATTTAATCATAATAAATTGAAATCTATATTTTGTAAGAAACAAGTTCCACACAATCATGCACATACCTCATTGCATACACATGCATGCATACCATGCTCACACCCCACATTTGTATGCTAGAGTGTACAAATGTGCACATTGTCTCCGCAAAGGCCATCTTGCAAAATTTTATTTTGATAGAATAAATTTATTAAATTTTACAAATAAGAATGTTTGGGTTCCTATTGCTTCTAACCCCCATGGACCCAAAAAGATATGAGTATCAAAATTCTCACCTCTTATTTTTAATGTAGTGTGAGCTCTCATAAGATGTGAGAGGTTTGGTGCCTTGGTAGTGGATGCATTTGAAGCTTGAAGGACATACCTATTTGATGCATCGCTATCAAGGAAGCATGGTGGAAGGACCACCTCGTGTTTTAAAGAAATAGATTGGCTATACAATTTTGGTAACCATCTCTTCCTCCTCTTTAAAATGCTTTAAATGTTTATATACTAGTTTAGTAATCTAGACTCAATCATATATTATTTTGTGCTTATTGTTGAGTTAATTGGCTGTTAGTTATGCATGTATTTTTGAAAACTTTTCAACGGATTTACGTGCCTATATCATGTTCATATGTATATTCTATTAAAACTTGTGTTATACATGTACAATTTTTGAGATACATGCTTTACATGTCTTATTTTTTATGTACTTAATTATTTGTTTGATTGTACATTGTATGTCCTAGTTTTGATGATTCATGTATGGTTATATGATATATCATAATTTTGTGAAAATGAACTTGATTTAAGTTTTTGTTCTGAGCTTTATTGTTTATTTTCATGAATATGTCATTTACATGATTCTTGTACACTCTCATTTTTTGTTTACTCATGATTTTGTTTTCATGAGTTTTATATGAGAGCTTTATAAATTTTGAGTGTCAATTTTTGTGTAATACACATGCTTCATGGGATAAATGATTTTGTTTCATATTTGAAGGATCTTTAACTAGTTTTTCAAAAATTACTTTAAATTAGTTATCTATTATTCACTTGGTAGTGTTTTCAATGTGCAACTATTTTTCAAATCCTAGTTTTGAAAACTTCTATCCTTAAAGGGCGGTTGGTTGGGTGATCATGCCTTGTGTGCCTTAATAAGAACATCTTTTTAACATGTGCATGATAAGAGTGGATTGATATGAGTTATATACATGATCTTCATGGAATTCTATTTTTGTATACTCATATGTGCTTTTTATATATATATGCACCAAATTTCAAGTGGTATTTTCATTTTCATACATACTTATATATGATTTAGATTGTGCTTATTTTACAATGCCATACATTTTAAGCACAAACTGTTTATGCTAAAGTTTGACTTAATTTTAAATGTTAATTGGTATCTTTACAAGTTTATGCATTGATTTTAATTGGTATTATTTTTGTATCAAAATGTACTTCATACTTCACCTTCATTTATGAAGGTATCAAAATCTACTTCAATTTTTGGGACACCCCCACACTTATCTTTTGCTTGCCCTCAAGCAAAACATCAAAACTAATCCTAATCAATTATCAGACTACTTTCGCAGGTCACTCGATTGCACTGAGCATGTGCAACAAGCTGTTAAACCTTGAAGTTACCCTTAGAGGACGAGTTTTGTCTCGTGAGGGTTTTCACTGGATTGCACCCACAAAATCCATAAAGAAAAAAAAATGTTAGTATTTTTGAAAATCATTTTGAAAAGAGAGAAAATGTTTGAAGTATATTTGTAAGAGTTCAAGTAATTTATAAGTTATAGGAAAATCAAACTTTTCATTCCTAGACTTAGTCTCTTATTCAAAAACATGTCATCAATCAAAGTAAGGAGTCAAATTGTATTTCTCATCTAATCTATTATTTTACCTTAATTCATATGCACTTTCGTGACCGTGAAGTTTTGACTAAGGGTTCTTTAACATTAACTTTTATGCTTTATTTATTTTTATTTTTGGTGGTATTGATTCCTCAATTCCATTAGGCTTTCTAATCTGCCCATGTAACGAGCCTTTAGTCGGTGATACTCAAACAGGACAGTTGATTAGTCTACAGTTCTATATTATTATATCGCATTTTTCTGCTGATTTATGAATAAAATGTCAGTCTAAACCGTGTTTTGGTCTCTCTTGTAGATAATCAAGGCAAGGAGGGCAAAAGGGTAATAAGAGCTTAATTAAACCCATTTTCGGGTAATTAAATCCGGATTTCTTGGAGGCCAAGCAAAGAAGCTTCTAGAAGATGCATTGAACCTAGACCCTTGCGTACGTCAGACGAATATCTGGGCGAAAATACCAGAATCTGAATATATCAGGAATGTCCTCGAAGCCAGGAGAAGTTCCTTGCCAAAACCAGGGAACTAGGTCCCTAGTTTTGTCGCGAAAATGCGACAATAGTAGCGTTTCCGTGGAAATATGGTGGGCCCACACGTCTATTTTTGATGTGTGGGCTCGTCTCGTCTTCTAGAGCCCTCTTTTGCCTATAAATACCCCTGCAGAGGCCCGGAACGCAAGGAGATTTAGAATTAGGCTAGTTTTTCTATGTTTTAGTGTAGGTGTTCTTCTTCTTTTATTTTGTATTTTCATTTTCTTTTTAGATCATGTATTAGGGCAGAGAGATTCAGAGAGAGATGAGAGATATTGATGTAATAGATGGTGACAATCTATGTAAATGTGCCTCCTTTCTTCTCTATTGTAATCTTCTCCATCTTCTACATGATGCTTAGCTAACTTTTCTTCTCATGGCAATCTAACTACTAACCACTAACCATCTAACCCCTTACTTGATAATCCACATGAATCTAATAGCCTCTGCAAGGCCTTACTCTTGCAAGAGCCATTGATGGCTCATGATGATGGATTCTAACATTCTAGCATTTCTAACATCTAACCCGCTAACTTGCTAACTTGCAATGTCTTCTTTATTTCATGCTCACCTCTAACCGGTTTTGATGAATTAATAGTAGCTTGCAACTCGTTGTGTGGTATGAATGTGTTGTTTGAATGTAGAAGAACAATCTTATGGGCCATGCTCTGTATCGTCTCTTGAAGCCAAGGATTAGTGATGGCCAAGGATCCATGTGAGGCAACTATCACTAAGAGGTTAGCATGGTTAGTGAATCAATTAGTAGTAGTAGCCATGAGTTTTCTTTCATCTTATTTTAAAAATCAAATCCAAAATCTTTTATCATTTTCTCTATCGTTGTTTTCACCATCTTCTTTGTCAACTTTGTTTTCATTTTCTTTACCACAAGCCTAATCTTCTTTTCTATTTTATTTTTCAAATCACTTTTCTTTTATTTTTACATCGCCGTTTTATCGCCTTCTCCATCTATCACTTCTGAATTTCTTTTCTTTTTCTTTTTCTAATTCTTTAACAAAGAAGAACTTGTTAACAACCAACGTACTATAAGAACTGTTAATGCTTCTATCACCTCCCGTCCCTGTGGATTCGACCCGTTGAGCCAATGCTATAACGAACGTATCGAGGGAACATTAGCACACCAGAATTACATTAGTTTCATAAAACATATTTTTCCAAGTGCTTGTTCCGCTCCGATCAAATTTTTGGCGCCGTTGCCGGAGATGGGAATGGTTTTGATTTCACATTTTTATTAACATTTTCTTCTCTGTTTTGGTGTGCAGGACAATCTTTACAGGAGCTTAATATTGCACAACAAATACTAGCTTTGCATCTCCCTGCTCTAAAAAACAGCGATCCAGCTTCTAAAGAAAAGCCGCAAAAACGCGACTTTTGCCACGGATACGTGGCGATTTTGTGATAATTATGTATCCTGTTGTGCTGGGCTGTGTTCATTGTAATAGCTAGTTGATCTGTATTATTACTTTTCTACTTTGATTGCCTGAATACTGCAATAAATTAAAGAACTAAAATACGGTATTTGGACGCGTTTAAAACGGTTTAGACATTTACATTTAGGCACGTGTCACTTCAATTCCAATATACTGTATTTTGTTCTGTTGTTGTGATCTGGACTGAGGTGTACATTAGGCATTGCATATAGCATAGGACAAACACGTGGGTGATTTATTGGTTTGTGTTATTCCAGTCTATATTGCACACTTGCACGAATTGAAATTAAGGGCAAAACCCAATACAAGATAAGGTGGGGATTTTATCACTCTTCCTCAGCCCAAAAACCACCTCCCCACTAACACAACCCAAGCCCTAATAAAAAATGATAGACGTTGGCCCCTAGGGACATCTCAGACTCATTAAGAGTTGACCGAGGGTGAAACTTGTTTTGAATCTTACTCTTGTGAAATCAGTATCTAAGGTTGGGGATTAAGAGGTTACGCCTCGAAGATACCGTGGTTTGGCGTAATTAAGGCCCGTTGCTTACGTACGGATACCTCCCACCGTATTTTGCCCCTACCTGACCGATTAGCTTGTGGTCGGATTCATACAACAACCTCCCCCGAGTAATCGACCAGTTAGGAGTCGTCTAGGTCTAGGTCAACCCTAGTATAGGCTTAGTTTTGATTTTATTTCTTTTTATTTGTTGTTTGATTTTTCTTTTTTTTGTTTGTGATTGTTTGTGAAATGGAATTCAACAACAATAATTCTTTCAATCCTAATATGAATCTATATTTCACACAGATCCCATTTGATTCGGATAATTTCAACCCAACTTTTTATAACATGAACCAACCAAATATACCGGGTTGGACTTATCCGAATTAATACAACTCATATCCCCAATCTTATGACTATAATTTTTAAAATAATTTTAACTCTTCACAGAGTCAATGGGATTCAACTCTCCCAAGATAAATTTTCAACCACCTTGTCCACAATTTTCACAATATACATTCCCAATTTTGCTTCTTATACTCCTTTTCTAGAACCACCATGTGAAGAAAAATCCGAGTTAGAAAAGAGTATAGAAACCAACCTGCAAGAGGCTGAGCGGCAATTTCAGAACATGTTGGCCTCCCCAATTCCACAATATTTTCAAGATCCATACTCTGTTTCACCTATTCAACATGACCAACCATATGCCCTGGAAACGAGTAAGGAACTCTTGCGTGAGTCCAAGCTTCAATCTCAAAACATGTTGGACTCATAATCTTCACAATCTTTCTAAAACCAAGATTCCTACACTACCTTTCTGGAACATCCACTTGAAGAAAAAATATATCTAGAAAAGAGTATAGAAATCTTGCAGGAGTCCGCTATACAATTTCAAAAATCTTCTACTCAGTCTATCGATAGGTTAGAAACACAATTGAGGCAATTGGTCAAAATTTATAGGAATGAAGAAACTCTCTCTTATCAACCTTTGACCAATTCAGCTATCCCTAACTCTTTCGATCTGACCCAGGTCTCTTGCTGTTTTGGAAATCAAGATTCCTACACTCTCATTCTAGAGCATTCACTTGTAGAAACATCACATCTAAAAAAGAGTATAGAAATCTTGCAGGAGTCCATGCTACAATTTTAAAAATCTTCTGCCCAGTCTATCAATAGGTTGGAAACACAATTAAGTCAATTGGTTAGCATTTATCGGAATGAGAAAACTCTATCTTATCAACCTATGACTAATTTAGATATCTCTAACTCTATTGATCTGACCCAGGACTCTTGTCATTTTGGATACCAAGATTCAATTGTTGGCCCAGAGGCCTTCCACTCTAGTTTTGATGATGATTAACTCATGTAGTTATGTGTACTAATAATCTTGTGATTTTAGTTTCAGATTATTAATCAAGATGTTAGTAGGTGATTAGCTTCAACAAAGATGGTTTGGAAGCTTTCACATAGTGATTCAAGAGCCTGAGTAACAAGATCATAAATAGCACTCATCGGAGTCAAGCTCGGTGGATCACGAAGTTTTGGATCGAGTCGGTTTGGAGACGGCGCTCTACAAGAAGACATTGGTACCTAGTTTAGTTTTGTGTTTAGATCCATTTGTAAAGATTAGAATAGTATGATATGCTCAAGTTCACAAAACACACACGTTTCATGTTTTGGTTTTGGTTTTCGGTTTTAGGTTTAACCAATCTTGGTTTTCATGAATAGATAGATTCAAAACAAGTTTACATGGTTTAATGTATATTAGATTTGTCTATATACATGCATGCTTCAACTTTCTAGACAAACTTAGTTTTGACTTACTTATTCATGTGTTTTATATTTTGGTATTTTTAACAAAACATATTTTTAGAATTAAGGTCAAAAACTATGATATGTATATGTTTCATGTATATTAGATTTCTATCCATATGCATCATGCTTCAATGTGTTTAAATATCATGTTTTTGTATTTGGATGAGTTTTGGACAAAACATATTTTCTATTCAAAATCTAAGTTTTAGAAAATACAGTTTTTGGTTTTTGGCAAAATTTCTATAACACAAAAAAAGTTCAAAATGTTTGAGAATTTTGTTGGAACTTTTTAACACAAGTTTGTATTTCAATGTAAAATGAGAAAACTATTTTTTGTAGATTTTTAGAAGATTTATGAGAATTTTTAGAATTAAAAATTACATGTTTTTCTGACCAGAACTGCTGCTGCCAGGCTAGGTCGGTCGACCGGACGGTCGACCGTACCAAGTAGCCGGTCGACCGACGTGCACGGATACATGCACGCTGGCTTACCCATAAGCCAGTCGACCGCACGGTCGACCGACTGAGAGCAGGTTGCTCTCTGTATCTGGTCCGGTCGGCCGGGCGGTCGACCGGTAGCTGCCATCGGTCAAATGTGGTCGTTGGCCGGTCGACCGACTGGTCGACTGGTAGTTCATTTTTGGCAAGATCTGCTGCCAACGGCTATATTTTTCTAGGGGCTATAAATACCCCATTTGTGACCAGTTTTCAACAAGAATTTTTGGACGAATTTTCTGAGCTTTCTCTAGTGTTTTCACAGCAATCAAAAGAAGTTTTTGGGCTTTAATTGAACAATCTATTTGGTGTTTTTGCTAGGGTTTGGAAAATCAAGAAAGGGTTTTTGGGAAAAGATTTTGATTCAACTTCTTCATCTTGGTTTCTAGTTTTTCCCAAAGATTTTCTTTGAGTTTTTGATTTCCATTCCTTTGGTTTTCTCCACACTTGAGCTACATCTACTATCTTATTCTATAGGATCTTTGTGTGGGAAAAGAGATTGTTTGTGGTCTTTTGATCACCAAGTTGTAAACCCAATCTTTGCTTGGCTTTGTGCCTTTCCCTCATTGTGTTGAGGAGGTTGTGCATTTGGGTTGTAACCTTCAAGTTGTGAGGTGATCCTTGTATTGCTTTGTGCTAATCCCTCAAGTTGTGAGGTGATTGTTTGTTGGCTTGGTGTTGTGCCTCAAGGAGGAGGTTGTGATTGTAAAGAGAGGAGTTGGGTACTCCTTGTAATTGTTATTGCCCTAAATCCTCGGTGGAGGTTCCCTTTGTGGGAGTCCTTTGTGGACAAGCTAGTGGACTTGAAATCATTCTGTGTGAAGGCGGGGATGTAGAGCTGGGTGCTCTAACCTCGAAACATATCTTGTTGTTTGCGCTTGATCCCTTGACTCTTACTCTCTCTCTCTCTCTCTCTCTCTTTACTTTGTGCCTTGCATCATCTCATAATTATCATTCATATTTATATGCTTGGCTTGTGTGTGTGCATCTCTAGTTGGTTGCATTTGTGTAATTGCAATTAGTTTTTAAATTCCGCATTAAGTTCATTAGATTAGCATTATCACCTATTCACCCCCCTCTAGGTGATTTCAATTGGTATCAGAGCCTACGCTCCTGATATTCAGGTTTAACCACCTAGGAGTGAGATCTTGGTTTGCTAATCTTCATTTGCATTCTCATTTGCACACATTTAGTTTGCACTCATGGATAGCCCTCCTATGTTTGATTTTTCTAGACATAATATTTGGATGGCCAAGATGAGTAGTCATTTAAAAAGCCTAGGACATCTAGTTTATCAAGCCACTACTCAAGAATCCTACCCTAATGCTAGCAAGCATAAAAAGGCTAATGCATTAGCACTTAAGACACTTAGAGCATCTCTTAATGAAGATCTTTTACATGTGTTTGCTCATTATGATTCGGCTTTTGCAGTTTGGAGCATATTGACTTCTCCCGAGCTGTCAAGGATTATCAACAAGTTGAGAAGATCTAGGAGAGACAAATCCAACGAGCATTGCCTCATGGTCCAAGGAAAAGAATCCCTTGAGGTACAATCGGATTCTCATCTAGATGATAGCTCTAGCTCATATTGCTATGGATGTTTAGAAGTTCAAAACTTAAATGTTGAACTTGCTTCAAAGCTTGAAAAATTCTTGGAAAAACATGAACTTTTGAAAAAGAAGAACCTTGATTTAAAAGAAGAAATGAAGGATTTGTGTTCAACTTTTGAATTGGTTTTGCAAGAGAAGGAAGAGATTACTAGTGAACGTGACTCACTTAAATCTCAACTAGACCTTGTCCTAAAGGAAAATGAATTTTTAAAAGGCAAAAATGATTGTGATGATGTTATGAAAAACAATGAGGTTTTATCTTCTAAATTAGATTTTATTTTAAAAGATAACATTTCTTTGAAAAATGAAATTGATTTCATTACAAAAGAATTGGATTTGGTTTTAAATAAAAATAAATCTTTGCAAAATGATTTAGATTCTCATGTTTGTCATGCTAGTGTAGCTTCTTCTTCTAGCACATCTTTTGCATGCTCCACTTTATCTTCTAGTATTGAGAATGACATAAATGTTTTAAAGAAAAGTGTTGAATGTTTGGGCTCCACTTTGAGCCAATGTACTTTGAATCATACACGCTTGGAAACCTTAGTTCGCAAGAAACAAGTTCCATCTTTACATGTACACCCATCACGGCATACACATGCTCATCACGGACACAACCATAACATGTATGCTAATGTGTACACTTGTACACATTGTGGTCATAAGGGCCACCTTGCTAGATTTTGCTATGATCGTTTACATATTGAATTTAGCAAATAATCTTGTTTGGGTTAGGAAAGGTACTAACCCCTATGGACCCAAAAGAAAATGGGTACCAAAGACCACCCCGCATGTATTTGATGTAGGTGTGGGCTCTCGCATCACGTGAGAGTAGCGGTGCCTTGAAGTGGATGCGTTCCGTGCTTAAAGAAAACAAATTTGGATGCATCACTTTCAAGGGGAGTTTAGTGGAGGAGGACCACCATTGGTTTGGAGAACTAGAGAGGTGCCTTCATCGGTTTTGGTATCATTCTCTAACTCCCGTTTATATTTGCACGCTCTTCATGTCATTGATTTAAAGCATGTCATGTTTTATTGTTCATTATGCTTATGCCATGTTCATTAGATTATTGATATACTTGTTAGTTATTTGAGACACCCATGCTTTAAATGAATTTATATCTATGAGTTCTCACTTTGTTTTTAACTAATATGTATGCTCTAGATCTAATGCACATGCATATACATAATGATCATATGGATGTTTATGATTCTTTTTTTGATATTTCATGTTATTGATGTTTAGAGTTTATTATGTTAAATGCCATGATTCTTAGATCATTGACATACATGTATAGCTTTTGAGATCACCCTTGTTTATTTGGATCATTTATTTTTGTGTTCTCACCATTGTTTAGCTATTATGTATTTCATAGCTCTAATAGCATGAGGATTTACTTAATGATCATGTTTATGATTTTCATGTTGATTTATGTCTCGTTTTATGCTTCATGATTTGATTATATGTTTAGATGATTAGTTTTCATTAAAACTAGGATACATACTTGTACATATAGTGGGCCACAAATAGATCATTATATGTTTGTGCTTAAACGCTCTTTTGTACCCATTAGATGTGCTAGTATAGTCTAGTTTTGATGATTCATGCATTCTAACTTGTATTCCCCATTTTGGATATGTTTTATGATATTGTGTTTTCACTTCATGTATATGTCAAACTTTAAGATATACATGTATACCCCTTGAGTCATTTACTTTTTATGCAAATCCTTTTTGTGGACTCATTATGTTTAGGATATGTATGTATACTTTAGTTTGTACATGACATACATATGCCTTGAAGGTTAAATCATTTTGATGAGTTTCATGTTTTTAGGTAATTTCAATTGGTAATGAAAATTTAGTTTCTCATATTTTCATGTTTTTAAGGAATTTAATATGAGCTTAATTGAATATTTTCATGATTGTGTGTTTCACATTACACTCGTTCACTCACTTTATTATGTTTCTCATGATTGTGTTTTCATGAGTATGATATGGGCTTTATGGACTTTGAGTGTTTAGTGATCATGTGATTTACATGTGTTTCATGAAAAATAATTTTGTTTTATTCCTTACTTGAAGGATTTCGTACTAGTTTAAAAGTTTTTCCATTTAACTAGTTCGCATTCTTCACTATGGTAGAGATTTTCAAACACACTTTATTTACAAACCTATTTTTTTTTGAAAACCCCTACCTTCAACGGGTGGTTGGTTGGGAGACCATGCCTATGTATGCTTTATATTGAAAATCTTTTAATCATAAGCATGTGTTGGAAGGATAGGTAATATGAGATATACATTTGATCTTATTGTTGCTTCAATTGGTATCATTGGATTCTTTCAATTGGTATCAATATTGACTTTTCTTGTATACTCATATATTTTTTATATGTATGCTTTCATCTCAAATAATATCAATTTCAATTGGTATTAACTTTTCATACATATATATGTGTTTTGTTTATGCTAAAGCTTGAATTTTAATTTTTGTTTCAATTGACTAGTTTTCAATTGGTATCCATATGCAAGCTTATGCATGTTTTTATTTGGTATTTCATAAAGGAGGAGAAAACTTGTATTTCATCTTTCAATTGGTATTTGATTTCCACTCCCATACTTGATGATTGAAAATTTCAACTTGGTATCACTTGTTCAAAATGAAATATATTTACAATTGGTATCAAAATTTTTGTTTAGAAATTCAAAATTTGTTATGTTTAATTTAAATTAGTATCAAGATTGTTTTCCTACAATTGGTATCTTATTTGTTTACTTATCAATTGGTATCAAGATTTTTGTTTTCAATTGATATATGAATGTTTAATGCCTCGTTTACCTTTATTTCAATTGGTATCATTTGATATAGGCATTCCTTAAAATGTTTTTATACTCATTTCAATTGATATCATTTATATACTTCATTGACACATTTTTTTTATTGGTATCATGTTTTATGTCACCCTTTATTGATTCTTTGTTTTGATCAAAAAGGGGAGAACATTTTGTTTTTACTTTTACCCCTTTGTTGATGATTGACAAAAAGGGGGAGAAGAATTTGAGTTTGTAGTTTATATGCATGTTTATGTATGCATGTTTTATGTTTTTATTAAAGTTTAATTGGTATCAAGAGCTTGTTTTGAACTTGTATTTGTTTTATTTAATTGGTATCAAGAGAGCATGTTTTTACTTGGTATCAAGAGCATTATGTTTTAGAAAAAGGATTTATGTTCATGCATCTAGATAAACATAATAGATATGTGTTTCATGCTTGTTTATGAGCCTTCATTGCATATTTTTTTGCTCGTTTATTGCTATGCATGAGTTAAGGGGGAGCTTCTTTGAAGCTTAACTTTAATCCATGCATATATAACTCCATGAGTTTTGTCATCATCAAAAAGGGGGAGATTGTTGGCCCAGAGGCCTTCCACTCTAGTTTTGATGATGATTAACTCATGTAGTTATGTGTACTAATAATCTTGTGATTTTAGTTTCAGATTATTAATCAAGATGTTAGTAGGTGATTAGCTTCAACAAAGATGGTTTGAAAGCTTTCACATAGTGATTCAAGAGCCCGAGCAACAAGATCATAAATAGCACTCATCGGAGTCAAGCTCGGTGGATCACGAAGTTTTGGATCGAGTCGGTTTGGAGACGGCGCTCTACAAGAAGACATCGGTACCTAGTTTAGTTTTGTGTTTAGATCCATTTGTAAAGATTAGAATAGTATGATATGCTTAAGTTCACAAAACACACACGTTTCATGTTTTGGTTTTGGTTTTCGGTTTTAGGTTTAACCAATCTTGGTTTTCATGAATAGATAGATTCAAAACAAGTTTACATGGTTTAATGTATATTAGATTTGTCTATATACATGCATGCTTCAACTTCCTAGACAAACTTAGTTTTGACTTACTTATTCATGTGTTTTATATTTTGGTATTTTTAACAAAACATATTTTTGGAATTAAGGTCAAAAACTATGATATGTATATGTTTCATGTATATTGAATTTCTATCCATATGCATCATGCTTCAATGTGTTTAAATATCATGTTTTTGTATTTGGATGAGTTTTGGACAAAACATATTTACTATTCAAAATCCAAGTTTTAGAAAATACAGTTTTTGATTTTTTGCAAAATTTCTCTAACACAAAAATAGTTCAAAATGTTTGAGATTTGTGTTGAAACTTTTTAACACAAGTTTGTATTTCAATGTAAAATGAGAAAACTCTTTTTTGTAGATTTTTAGAAGATTTATGAGAATTTTTAGAATTAAAAATTACATGTTTTTCTGACCAGAACTGCTGCTGCCAGGCTAGGTCGGTCGACCGGACAGTCGACCGTACCAAGTAGCCGGTCGACTGACGTGCACGGATACATGCACGCTGGCTTACCCATAAGCCGGTCGACCGCACGGTCGACCGACTGAGAGCAGGTTGCTCTCTGTATCTGGTCCGGTCGGCCGGGCGGTCGACCGGTAGCTGCCAGCGGTCAAATGTGATCGTTGGCCGGTCGACCGGTCGACCGGTCGACCGGTAGTTCATTTTTGGCAAGATCTGCTGCCAACAGCTATATTTTTCTAGGGGCTATAAATACCCCATTTGTGACCAGTTTTCAATAAGAATTTTTGGACGAATTTTCTGAGCTTTCTCTAGTGTTTTCACAGCAATCAAAAGAAGTTTTTGGGCTTTAATTGAACAATCTATTTGGTGTTTTTGCTAGGGTTTGGAAAATCAAGAAAGGGTTTTTGGGAAAAGATTTTGATTCAACTTCTTCATCTTGATTTCTAGTTTTTCCCAAAGATTTTCTTTGAGTTTTTGATTTCCATTCCTTTGGTTTTCTCCACACTTGAGCTACATCTACTATCTTATTCTATAGGATCTTTGTGTGGGAAAAGAGATTGTTTGTGGTCTTTTGATCACCAAGTTGTAAACCCAATCTTTGCTTGGCTTTGTGCCTTTCCCTCATTGTGTTGAGGAGGTTGAGCATTTGGGTTGTATCCCTCAAGTTGTGAGGTGATCCTTGTATTGCTTTGTGCTAATCCCTCAAGTTGTGAGATGATTGTTTGTTGGCTTGGTGTTGTGCCTCAAGGAGGAAGTTGTGATTGTAAAGAGAGGAGTTGGTACTCCTTGTAATTGTTATTGCCCCAAATCCTCGGTGGAGATTCCCTTTGTGGGAGTCCTTTGTGGACAAGCTAGTGGACTTGAAATCCTTCTGTGTAAAGGCGGGGATGTAGAGCTGGGTGTTCGAACCTCGAAACATATCTTGTTGTTTGCGCTTGATCCCTTGACTCTTACTCTCTCTCTCTCTCTCTCTTTACTTTGTGCCTTGCATCATCTCATAATTATCATTCATATTTATATGCTTGGCTTGTGTGTGCATCTCTAGTTGGTTGCATTTGTGTAATTGCAATTAGTTTTTAAATTCCGCATTAAGTTCATTAGATTAGCAGTATCATCTATTCACCCCCCCTCTAGGTGATTTCATCAATTTCAGTACACCCATCTGAACTTGTCCAAACATCAAATGTTGAAAATCCCATTGATATTTTGGCAAGTTATCATTTTTCTGAGATTGAACTTCAGCATGAATATGATCCTGAACCTCAACTTGGTAATTCAATTTTACTGCCTGATTTCATAATGACTGAGGTATTTTTACCTGATTTTAGGCTTTTTCCCGAGTCAGTAGTGGATCCTGTGCCAGTCCATCGTGAAATTGAATTACCAATCTTTTATGATTATCATATTGAACTTGACCAATTTCATACTTTTGAAAGTCCCGTTGACAAATTGGCAGTTCTCATTTTTATGAAATTGAACCCAACAAGGAATGTGACTTTGATCCTCCAATTTGTGATTCAGTTCAAATTCCTGAATCAATATTGACTCCTGTTTTATTACCCAACTTGAGCAACATTTTAGAGTCAATTTTGGTTCCCACACCTGTCATTCTTGAACTTGAATCACCAATCTTAGAAAGTCATACTCCGTTGTGGGGAAATGAACATGGACTTGAGTATCAACTTCTTGATTTACCCACTTTCTGAACCAATTTTGACTCTAGAACCTTTACTTGATTTCAATCATTTCCCTGAGTCAGTATTAGTTCCTAAGTTTAAATCAATCATTCCATCTTTTCACACTCCATTTTGGAACAAGGATGTTGATAAAATTGACTCTGAAATTATTTTTAAAATTTGAAAATTAGATGGGGTAAAATTCTTAATACAAATCATTCATATATACATCATTCTAGTGGGTTGTATTATAGAGGTTTCTGGTGGGTTCCTCTGAACTCCACACAAATTGGATTGGGCCGCATTTCGTGGACCAATCATACCACCACCGGAACCACCACCTTGAGGTGATTTTTTCCTTCCCTCTCTATTTGTTTCATGCATACATACATCACGATGAATTGAGGACAATGCATGAGATAAGTGTAGGGGAGGGTTTACTAACATAAAGTTTTTAGATTTTCTTTCTTTTCCACTTCTTTTATTATACTTTTAGAAATCTTCCCTTTTGTATAGGATTTTTCTTTCTTTAAAAACTTTTTGAAATAAGAGACAAAGTTTTGATCTATTTTAAAGAAAATTAAGATGATCTTAGAAATTAAGGAAGCCTTACATTATGACATCTTAAACCTAGTTGAAATAATGGATCTTGTTTAAAATTATAGGTTAAGTATAAAAGATTGGGGAGATAATTTTATCTTGAATTTTTTGTCTTAGATAGTTTGCACTTTACACAAACACAATTTTTGGGATGGAAACAAAGACCTAAAATGTCATAAAGCAAAAATAAATAAAAAGAAAAAATATATATTATATATGAAGAAAAAAAATCACTTATTAAGCTGGATAATTATGCCTCAAGAAGCATGACGCCTAACGATGGTCAAAAGAAACAAATAATCCCCCGTAGTTTTATGGCCTTGTTTACTCAAGTCCTTAAACCCGAGAGATGTTTTTTCATCTGGTGCCCTAAAACCGTCTGGTCTGGGAGTGATCAGTTAAAGGCTAACTACCCGGGTAAACTAGAAAGCTTAAGAAAACTAAGGGAAGAAAAAAAGAAAAAGAAAAATAATATATATATATAAATAAATGGCTTGATGGATAGAGTTGAAATCTCAGAAATCTTCACTATCACAAAGTGCATATTATCTAGGTTTTATGAAGGAGAAAATATTCAATCCAATTTTAAATTCTTACCTTAATTGAAGACAAGATCTTGCATATAGACTAAGTTTAAGGGAGAATAATTTTTGGTGGACTTATGATCTTAGATCGCTTATATTTTTGCAAAAATATTTCAAAACTTGTCTCTCTTTCAAAATGTGTTTTCAAAATACTAACATTTGTCTTCTTTCTTTATGGATTTTGTCCGTGCAATCTGCTGAAAACCCTCAGGAGACAAAACTCCTCCTCTAGGGGTAACCTAGAGGTTTAACGGCTTGTTGCACGCGCTCAGTGCAATCGCGTCACCTGCGAAAGTGGTGTAATAACATTTGTAGTATAGTTTTTTTTCTTGTTTTGCTCGGGACGAGCAAAAGATAAGTGTGGGGGTGTGATTAGTCTACAGTTCTGTATTATTATATCGCATTTTCCTGCTGATTTATGAATAAAATGTCAGTCTAAACCGTGTTTGGTCTCTCTTGCAGATAATCAAGACAAGGAGGGCAAAAGGGTAATAAGAGCTTAATTAAATCCATTTTTGGGTAATTAAATCCGGATTTCTTAGAGGCCAAGCAAGGGAGCTGCTAGAAGATGCATTGAACTTAGACCCTTGCGCACGTCAGACGAATATCCGGGCAAAAAGATCAGAATCCGAATATACCAGGAAGGTCCTCGAAGCCAGGAGAAGTTCCTCGCCAAAACCAGGGACCTAAGTCCCTGGTTTTGCCACGAAAACGCGATAATGTGATGGGCCCATGCATTGATTTATGACGCGTGGGCTTGTCTCGTCTTCTAGATACCTCTTTTGCCTATAAATACCTCTGCAGAAGCCCGAAACGCAAGGAGATTTAGAATTAGGATAATTTTTCTATCTTTTAGTATAGGTGTTCTTGTTCTTTTCTTTTGTATTTTCATTTCTTTTTAGATCATGTATTAGGGCAGAGAGATTCAGAGAGTAGAAGAGAGAGATTGATGTAATAGATGGTGACAAACTATGTAAAGGTGTCTCCTTTCTTCTCCATTGTAATCTTCTCCATCTTCCACATGATGCTTAGCTAGTCTTTCTTCTCATGGCAATCTAACTACTAACCACTAACCATCTAACCACTTACTTAATAATCCACATGAATCTAATAGCCTCTACAAGGTCTTGCTCTTGCAAGAGCCATTGATGGCTCATGATGATGGATTCTAATATTCTAACATTTCTAACATCTAACCCACTAATTTGCTAAATTGCAATGTCTTCTTTATTTCATACTCACCTCTAACCGATTTTGATGAATTAATAGTAGCTTGCAACTTGTTGTGTGGTATAGATGTGTTGATTGAATGTAGAAGAACAATCTTATGGGCCATGCTCTGGATCATCTCTTGAAGCCAAGAATTAGTGATGGCTAAGGATCCATGTGAGGCAACTATCACTAAGAGGTTAGCATGGTTAGTGGATCAATTAGTAGTTAGTAGCCATGAGTTTCCTTTCATCTTATTTTAAAAACCAAATCCAAAATCTTTTATCATTTTCTCTATTGTTGTTTTCACCATCTTCTTTGTTCAACTTTGTTTTCATTTTCTTTACCAAGCTTCATCTTCTTTTCTATTTTATTTTCCAAATCACTTTTCTTTCATTTTTACATCATCGTTTTATCGCCTTCATCATCTATCACTTTTGGATTTCTTTTCTTTTTCTTTTTCTAATTCTTTAACAAAGAAGAACTTGTTAACAACCAGCGTGAATAAGAACTGTTAATGCTTCTATTGCCTCCCGTCCCTGTGGATTCGACCTGTTGAGCCAATGCTATAACGGAAGTATCGAGGGAACATTAGCACACACATAATTATATTGATTTCATAAAATACATTTTTCCAAGTGCTTGTTCCGCTCCAATCAACAGTCTTAGGGCACCAGGTGAGAAAACACCCATAAGGACTTAAACACTCGAGCAAACAAGGCTATGAAACCGAGGGTTTTTATTTATAAAATGTACCACTTTTAGGCGTGAATACTTATTCTTCATGAGGCACAAATACCCAGCTTAATCAGAAAATTTATATATATATATATATATATATATATATATATATATATATATATATATATATATATATTTAAAACTTATCTAATCATCTTTTGCAAAAATACCAAGCCTTGCTTAGGCCAAAGCACCTAGCTAATCAATAATTAGATATGTATATTTTTCATAGATATGCATATATACATATGTGTGTGTGTGTGTGTGTTTTTTTTTTATATATATAAGGCATAAGAATCTTTGTTTTTGAACCTTAAGTGTGTAAGTGTATAAGGTGTGCATATTTCTTCAAGGTAAAGATCAAGACTAAATTACTTTCATCAATTTTCTTCCTAACTCCGAAAATCAAACAACTCATCTTATTTTGACCAAGTATAAAAAATTCTAATTATAATTTTCCTATTCCTTAAAATTGACTTAATTTCCTACAAAAAATATATCAAAATATTATTCTTTTATTTTTAAATTTTTTTAGTTATATATTGTTTTCTTTTTTTTAATATACTAGTCATGTTAGCCCTCCCCCACACTTATCTCATGCATTGTCCCCAATGTATTAAAGAAATGTATAGATGATGAAATAGAATGCAAAAGAGGAAAGTTACCGATACACTGGATCGAAAAGACCCATAGCCATGTCATTAACCGGCACCTATTTCAAGAAAGGTTTAAGGCGTTGACAATTTACCTTAAAGTCTTTTCCATTCTTGGTGTCACTGATCTCTACAACACCGTGTGAAAACACGATTTTTACAATGAATGGCCCAGTCCATGTTGATTTTAATTTTCCTGAAAAAAGATGAAGCCTAGAATTATAGAGTAAGACTTTTTGTCCAGGGACAAATGTTTTCCTTATGATGTGTTTATCATGAAAAATCTTAACTCTATCTTTAGTGATTTTTGCATTTTTCATAGGCCTCATTTCTCAACTCCTCTAATTCAGAAATTTGTAATTTTTGAAGGTCACCAGCCTTAGTCAAGTCAAAATTTAGTTGTTTGATTGCCCATAAGGCCCGGTGCTCTAACTCAACGGGTAGGTGGCAAGCTTTTCTAAAGACTAACCTATAAGGAGACATCCCTAGAATCGTCTTAAAAGCGGTCCTGTAGGCCCATAGGGCATCTACAAGTTTGGTGGACCAATCTTTCCGGTTTTGGTTCACAGTCTTCTCCAAAATAAGTTTGATTGTCTATTGGAAACCTTAACCCGCCCACTGGTTTGAGGATGATAAGGTGTGGATAACTTGTGAGTTATGGCATACTTTTGCATAAGATCTTCAAAGGATCTATTGCAAAAGTGATTCCCATTATCACTGATGATAGCACGAGGGGTTCCGAAGCGTGAGAAAATGTTCTCTTTCAAAAACTTTATGACAACTTTGTTATCATAAGTTCTACTATGAATGGCTTCTACACACTTGGACACATAGTCCACAACAACCAATATGTATTGGTTTCCAAATGAATTAGGAAATGGACCAATAAAGTCGATGCCCCAAACATCAAAGAGTTCTATTTCTAAAATTAGGCTGAGAGGCATCATATCTCATTTTGAGATCCTTCCTGCCATCTGGCATCTAGGGCATGTCTTGCAAAATTCATAAGCATCTTTGAACAAAGTGGGCAAATAGAACCCACTTTGCAGCACCTTTTCAGCAGTTTTGCGGGGGCCAAAGTGTCCACCGCATGCAAGTTCATGACAGAAGGATAAAATACTCTTAATCTCTTCATCGGGAATGCATCTCCTAATAATTTGGTCAGAACAATACTTAAAAAGATACAGTTTCTCCCAAAAGAAATACCGGACTTGAGATAAAAACTAGTATATATCGTTTTTAGACCAATGAGATGGAGTCTAATTTGTCACTAAGTAATTCACTATATCAGCAAACCATGGTTCCCTAAACACAGCTAAGAGATTTTCATCAGGGAAGTCCTCATTTATGGCAATTCGTTGCATGGAGAGTTTGGGATTCGCGAGAGATGGTCAACAACGATATTTTCTACGCCTTTCTTATCTCGAATCTCGAGATCAAATTCTTGAAGAAGAAGGATCCAACGAATGAGTCGGGCCTTAGCATCCTTCTTTATCATGAGGTATAGCGCAAAGTGATCGGTGAAAATTGTGGTTTTGGACCCTAGTAGGTAGGGATGAAATTTCTCTAAGGCAAATACTACTGTCAAGAATTCCTTCTCAGTAGTAATGTAGTTCAATTGAGCATCGTTGAGAGTCCTACTAGAGTAGTAAATCACGTACTGCTTGTTATTAATGCGATGTCCTAGGACAACGCTTATTGCAAAATTAGAAGCATCGCACATGATTTCGAACGGCTTAGACCAATTCGGTGCAGATATGATTTGTGTAGAAATAAGATCGTTCTTAAGCTTCTCCCAAGAATTCATACATTCAGCATCGAAAGTGAAGGACACATCCGTAGCTAACAGATTAGTCAAGGGTCTAGCAATCTTGCTAAAATTCTTGATAAATCTTCAGTAGAAATCGGTGTGTCCTAAGAAGTATTGAATATCCTTCGCGTATTTTGGCAAGGGAAGCTTAGCATAACCTCAATCTTGGCTTTATCCACTTCATTCTTTCCTAGAGATTTCATGACCCAAGATAATTCCATGTTTTACCATGAAGTGGCATTTCTCCCAGTTCAGTGTCAGATTTTTCTCAGCACAACATTGGAGGACAAGTTCTAAATGGTGAAGATATTAAGTGTAAGAATCTTCATAGATGAAGTAATTATCCATGAAGATTTCTAAGAATCGTACTACCATATCAGAAAAAAGACTCAACATGCAACATTGAAACGTTGCCGGGGTATTGCATAAGCCGAAAGGTATTCAACGATAAGCAAATGTCCCAAATGGACATGTGAACGTAGTCTTTTCTTGGTCCTCAGGAGCAATAGAAATCTGATTATACTCCAAGTAACCGTCCAAGAAACAGTAATACTCGTGGCCCGCAAAATGTTCAAGCATTTGATCAATGAAGGAAAGTGGGAAATGGTCCTTACGAGTTGCTGCATTCAGCTTCCTATAGTCAATGCAAACTCGAATTTTTGTAGGAAGTCGAAATTGGACCAATTCTTTGTTCTCATTTTCCACTATAGTGAAATCGGATTTCTTTGGAACCGTGTAGACATGATTGACCCATTGGCTATCCGAAATGGGATAGATTATCCTATTGTCTAAGAGTTTCACAATTTTAGTATGAATAACCTCTTGCATTATAAGGTTTAACCTACACTGCGTCTTCATTGAGATGAATGCTATGCTAAATTATGGTTGGACTCAATCTCTTTATATCAGCCATAGTCAGACCAATGGCTTTCCTATGTTTTCTCAGAATTGCTTTAAGATCTTCTTCTTGCCTGTTATTAAAATGGGAGGTAATAATGAAAGGAATGGTCTCTTGTGTTGGCCCATAGGTCCATCACTCTAGTTTTGATGATGATTAACTCATGTAGTTATAGTTTACTAATAATCTTATGATATTTAGTTCCAGATATTTGATCAAGATATTAGTAGGTGATTAGCTTCAACAAAGGAGTTTTGGAGCTTTCACATGTTGATTCAAGAGCTCGAGCGTCATGATCGCATCTAGTACTCGGTTGGAGTCAAGCTCGGTGGATCGCGTTTGGATCGAGTCAACTTGGAGAAGGAGTTCTACAAGAAGACCTCAGTTTGTGTTTAGTATGTTTAGATCATTGTAAAGATTAGATAGTGTTGATATGCTCAAGTTCACATACACACACAAGTTTAATTGTTTTGTTTTCGTTTTAACCGGATTTTGGATTTAATGTCAAAAACATAGATATAATATCTTTACGTATACTGAATTCTATCCATGTACAATATGCTTCAAAGTTGTTTCAATATCATGTTTTTGTTTCTAGATAAGTTTTGGAGAAAACGGTTTTCGATTTCAAAGTTTGGTTTTTAGAAAATACGATTTACGTTTAAAGGCCAAATTTCAATATCACAAAAATGGTTCAAATAATTTGTAATATGTGTTGAATTTTAGTCACCCATATTTGTATTTCAAAGATCTTATAAGAACTTATTTTTGTGGAATTTAAGTGATTTTATGGGATTTAATCAAAGATAAAAAGACATACCCAAATCCCTAGCCAGACTGCTCTGGCGGTCGACCAGGCGGTCGACCGGACCAGGAGTTGGTCGATGGTCATGGTCGACCAATATGCACGAGGACGTGCACATGGCCAGCCACTTCGGCGGGTCGACTGCACGGTTGACCGACTGAAAGCACCCTACTCTCGGGTACGGGCCGGTCGACCGGGCGGTCGACCGGAGACACGATGGTCATAAAAATGACCGTTGGCCGATCGACCGGGCGGTCGACCGGAAGGGCAATTCTGCCCTTTCTAGACTGCCAACGGGCAGATTTTTTGAAGGATATAAATATGCCTTCTCTTGAGTTGTTTTAGATAAGATTTTAGAGAGCAAATTTTCTCACCTTTACAAGTGTTTAACAGCAAGTTTTTAAAAGAGTTTTGGGGTTAAATATTTTATCTTTATTTGTTTTTAAAGGGTTGGAAAATTCAAAGAAAAAGAGAAGTCTTTGGGAATTGATTTTGTTCTTCATTTCTATTTTATCCTAGAAATTTTCCCAAGTATTTTCTTTGTGTTTTTGATTTCCAAACTCGTTATTTTCTCACACTTGAGCTATCATATCTATCCTATCTAAAGGATCTTGTTTTTGGTGAGAAAATTGGTTTGTGATTTGTTGAGACCACCAAGTGTTGTAAATCACTTTGCTTTGAGTTGTGGGTATCCCTCTTGTGTAGGGTTGATTGTGAAGGAGTTTGATTTGGTTGGTATCCCTCTAAGTGTAGAGGTGATTGTTGGAGTGTTGGCTTTGAGCCTTATCCCTCTAGTGAGAGGTGATTGTGGAGGAGTGTTTTAGTTTGTTGGTATCCCTCTAAGTGTAGAGGTGATTGTGGTTGGTGTTTGGCTTTGTGTCTTATCCCTCTAGTGTAGAGGTGATTGTTGTTATGCTGATTGGTCACTAATATTGCACATTTATTATCATATTCTCATACTTATTATAGAATAAACACTGCTTTCTCCTAATTAAATGTTTAATTTATTTGCAGGCCCATTCCTAAGGAGAGTGAAGAGAAATGAGCCCAAAAGCCCATCAAATTCTGAATTAAATCAGAATTAATTTGAACTCAGTGAATCAGGGCAAATCAGATCGGTTCAGATCGGTTGAAAATCAGTTAGAACGAATCCCTACAAATCGATCGGTTGAAGCCAAAGATCAAAGGCCATTTCGTCAAAAACCCGGATAAACTGAAAATCCAGCTGAAGATAAAGACCAATCGAAAAACCGGGGAGCCCCACCAACAGGGTGTGGCCACCTGGCCACACCCTGGCCGCGGAACGCGGCCAAAACCGCGCTTTCGCGGCTTGGTTAGTTAGTTAGGGGGAGCGTTTGCTCCCCATATCTTCTCACACCTCTCCCCTCTGGGTTTTGCCTATAAATACTGGGATTTTCAGAGCAAAAAGGGGAGACCATGCAGAGATAGGACTTAGTCCAGTTTTCATTCTTTGTAGTATAGATTTTTGTTTTCTTTTTATGTATTTTAATTTGTATATAAGCTTAGGTTAGATTGAGATTCATGTAAGTAAGAGAGAGAGGCTTATGTTGAGAGTGACACCGATGTACCCTCCTCCTTTCTTCCATCGTTTCTGCAAGCAATAAAAGGTAATTAATTTTTTTATGTTCGTCTCTTTACTTTTGTTTTCTTTTTTTCTTCTTTCTACTTTACCTCTTTTGGTTTTGATGAGCATGCAAGTGAATCCAGAAGCATAAGTATAACAATGTTTGTGTGAGTGCCAACGATAATTCATGGTGATGTTCTCCTCCTCAAGACTCCGTATCACTTCATTCTTGTTCGTCTTGATGATATAATGCGAATGGGGACTGAGCTCGATCCTATGGCTTATGCGTTGAACGCCTTCGAAGCAAGGTAGAACATGCAAGGATTCTAGGTAAGTCATCAACCAAACTAGGTAAGTACTTCTTTAATCTTCTTTCTTTCTTTTATTTCTTAGTTTAGATCACCAACACGATTTCTTTCATCACTCCTTTTCCATTTCTTTGTAAATAATCATTCTCCATTTTTCTCCACCTTCTCATTTACCATTTTCTTTCTCACTTAACTTTAACCTAACTCTTTTTCATTTTCATTTCTTAAAACAAAGAAGAACCTTCGTTTTTCTTCACAAAGATTTCAATACAAACCTTGAACGCTTCTATCGCTAACCCTCCTTGTGGATTACGACCCGCATAGCCACTAGCTATTGCGGTAGAATTGAGCACTTGCACATCTCTATTTTTAAGTTCTGAAATTTCGTATTTTTGTGCAGGTTCAAGCATCAATCAAATTTTGGCGCCGTTGCCGGGGAGGGTAACAGTTTTTATTGAATTTTTGAACTAAAACGAATTTTTCTTCTCTGTTGCAGGTTATAGGGCAGGAAAAGCAGGAAAAAAGATTGCAGTAACATATAAGTGGTCTTGGGCCTCTGTTCTAGAAAACAGAGACCAAGCACCCTCTGGATTGTCACGTTTTCGCGGCTATGGTCACGGATCCGCGGCAAAAAGGAGCTCACTACTGACTGTTTTTTTTGCAGGGCTGCTTGCTTTGCAAAATTATAATTTTCTGCAAACTTTATTTCTTATATGCCATCAACAGAAGCCTGCTAATAAGCCAACAGTAAAACATTTGTTGAAAAAGTTAAAAAATTGATTAGACGTTTGCATTTTAGGCACGTGTCTTTTCAATTCATTTACTTTACTGTTGAAGAGTGCTGGAACAAGGTACGTTCGCATTGCATTTAGAATAGGACTCATCTCTTGGTTGATTTACATCGCTTTGAGTGAATCTTGTTTGCATATTTTGTACACTTGCACAAACTGATCTTAAGGGCACCACCCCATAACAAGATAAGGTGGGGATTTAATCACCCTTCCTTGGCCCAAAAATCAGATTCCAAGCACTCACTAACCCGAGCCTAACTAAAAATGAGTAGACGTTGGCCCTAGGGACATCTCGGACTCAATTAGGAGATTATCCTAAAGGGGAAAGGTGTTGGAATTTGACTCCTGCCAAATCAGTGTCTAGGAAAGGGATTAAGGGCCGAAAGCCCGAAGGTTGGTGGTTATTTAATTAAGGAACGTCTTTGACGGATAACCTCCCACCAATCTTGCCCTGACCTGGCTGATTAGCTTGTGGTCAAAGTCTGCATTATACCTCCCGTGGACAGTCTAACCAGTAAGGAGTCGTCTAGGTCATAGGTCTGCCCTAACTTAGGATAGAATTTTTTCTTTTTTGTTTGCTTATTTGTTTGTTTTCTTTTTTTTGTTTGAGTTTTATTGTGTGATATGGCTTATAACAACAATTTTTTCAATTTTAATGGTAATCCATATTACACACCAACCTCTTTTTCGGATATTACCAACCCGGCATATCATGACTTTAACCAACCTAGTGTGCCGGATTGGTCTTATCCGAATCAATATAACCCACGCCCCCAATCTTATAACCATAATTTTCAGAATAATTTCAACTCTTCACAGAGTCAGTGGGGATTCATTCAACCAACTTGTCCTCTTTATCCACCTTGTCCGCAATATTTCCAAGATTCATACTCAGTTCCACCAGTCCAAAATAGAAAACCATCAATTTTGGAAATGAGTATGCGTGAGTCCAAACAAAAATCACAAAATCTGATAGACTCACAATTTCACCACCAATTCCAAGACAGCACTTCATCTTTTCAACAAAACGATGAACCAATCAACTATGAAAAGATGCTTGAAGCCATGACTCAGGCTCAAAACGCTCGTAATCATGACATAGACATGATGGTCCAATCTCTACGTTCCCACCATTTGACCAGTTCTGATGTCACTAACCATTCTGTTAGAGCCGAAGAGTCATGTTGTTTTGGAAATCAAGGTTCCATTTCAGAACAATCATTTAAACTTGCGCAAACTCCAAATTTTGAAAATGATATTGACAGTTTGGCAAGTTATTCCTTTCCTGAAATAGAACTTGAGAATGAATATGATCCTGAACCTCAACTTAGTGATTCAATTTTACTTCCTGATTCAATTATGACTTGGTATCTTCACCTGATTTCAACCTCTTTCCCGAGTCAACATTGGATCCTGTGCCAATTCATCATGAAATTGAATCACCCATCTTTGATGATCATATTGAACTTGACCAATTTTACACTTTTGAAAGTCCTATTGACAAATTGGCAAGTTCTCATTTTTATGACATTGAACTCAATGAGAAATGTAACCTAGATTCTCAAATCTGTGATCCAGTTCAAATTTTCGAATCAAATATTGACTCCTGTTTTGTTACCGGACTTGAGTAATATTTTAGAGTCCGTTTTGATTCCCACACCTATCATTCTTGAACTTGAATCACCAATATTAAGTCACATTCCATTGTTGGAAAATAAATATGGACTTGAGTTTCAACTTCTTGACTTGGACCCACTTCCTGAACCAATTTCGACTCCTGAACCTTTACTTGACTTAAGTCGCCTTCCTTAGTCGGTATTAGTTCATGTACTTCCTGAGTCCAAGTCAATCATTCTATCTTTTCACAATCCATTTTGGGACAAGGCGGTTGACAAATTTGACTTCAAAATTAATTATGGAATTTGAAAATTAGATGGGGTTAAATTTTTAATAAAAATCCTTTATGGATACATCATTTTAATGGGTTATATTAGAGAGATCCTGGTGGGTTCCTCTGAACCCCACGAAAAGTCGATTGGGCCGCATTTCGTGGACCAATCAGACCACCACCGGAACCACCACCTTAAGGTAACATTTTCCTTCCCTTTCTTCTTTTTTCATGCATCTATGCATTAATTCATACATTGAGAACAATGCATGAGATAGGTGTGGGGAGGGTCTAACATAACTTAGGTTTTTTCTTTTTATTAAAAAAAAATTCTTTACTTTTAAAAACTTTTTAAAAATAGAAACAATATTTTGACATATTTTTTATACGAAATTAAGTCAATTTTAAGGAATAGGAAAATCAAAATTAGGATTTCTTAAATTTGGTCAAAATAAGATTATTTGTTTAATTTTTAGGGTTAGGAAGATAATTTGTCAAAGTAATTTAGTCTTGATCTTTACCTTAATGAAATATGCATACTTCATACACTCACATACTTAGGGTTCAAAAACAAAGATTCTTATGCCTTATATATAAAAAAAAAGAAAAAAAATCTATGAAAGATGAACAAATCTAATTATTGATTAGCTAGGTACTTTGGCCTAAGCAAGCCTTAGTATTTATGCGAAAGATGATTAGATAAGTTTGAGAAAAAATATAAAAATCCTCTGATTAAGCTGGGTATTTGTGCCTAATAAAGCATAAGTATTCACACCTAAAAGGGGTTCATATAATAAAATCCTTAGTTTTGTGACCTTGTTTGCTCGAGTCCTTAAGTCCTTGGGGTGTTTCCTCACCCGGTGCCCTAAGACCGTTTGGTTTGGGAGTCATCGATTAAAGGCTCGTTACATGGGCAGATTAGAAAGCCTAATAGAACTAAGGAATAATACCACAAAAAATATATAAATAAATAAGGCATAAGAGTTAGAGTTAAAGAACCCTTAGTCAAAATTTTCACGATCACAAGGTGCATATGACTTAGGGTAAGGTAGACTAAATGAGAAGTACAATTTGACTCCTTACTTTGATTGATAACAAATTTTTGAATAGAGACTAAGTTTAGGAATGAAAAATTCAGTTTTCCTATAACTTATAGATTACTTAAGTCTTACAATTATATTTCAAATATTTTTCTCTTTCAAAATGCTTTTCGAAAATACTAACTCTTTGTTTCTCTTTCTTTATGGATTTTGTGGGTGTAATCAACTGAAAACCCTCACGAGACAAAACTCGTCCTCTAGGGGTAACCTAGAGGTTTAACGGCTTGTTGCACATGATCAGTGCAATCGCGTGACCTGCGAAAGTGGTCTAATAATCCTTAGTATAGTTTAGTTGTTTAGCTCGAGGACGAGCAAAAGATAGGTATGGAGGTGTGATTGGTCACTAATATTGCACATTTATTATCATATTCTCATACTTATTATAGAATAAACTCTGCTTTCTCCTAATTAAATGTTTAATTTATTTGCAGGCTCATTCCTAAGGAGAGTGAAGAGAAATGAGCCCAAAAGCCCATCAAATTCTGAATTAAATTAGAATTAATTCGAACTCAGTGAATCAGGGCAAATTAGATCGGTTCAGATCGGTTGAAAATCAGTTAGAACGAATCCCTACAAATTGATCGGTTGAAGCCAAAGATCAAAGGCTATTTCGTCAAAATTCTCGACTTAAACTGAAAATTCAACTGAAGATAAAGACCAATCGAGAAACCGGGGAGCCCCACCAACAGGGTGTGGCCACCTGGCCACACCCTGGCCGCGGAAACGCGACCAAAGCCGCGTTTTCGCGGCTTGGTTAGTTAGTTAGGGGGAGCGTTTGCTCCCCCTATCTTCTCACACCTCTCCCCTCTGGGTTTTGCCTATAAATACTGGGATTTTCAGAGCAAAAAGGGGACGACCATGCAGAGATAGGATTTAGTCCAGTTTTCATTCTTTGTAGCATAGGTTTTTGTTTTCTTTTTATGCAATTTTAATTTGTATGTAAGCTTAGGTTAGATTGAGATTCATGTAAGTAAGAGAGAGGCTTATGTTGAGAGTGACACCGATGTACCCTCCTCCTTTCTATCATCGTTTCTGCAAGCAATAAAAGGTAATTAATTTTTTTATGTTCGTCTATTTACTTTTGTTTTCTTTTTTCTTCTTTCTACTTTACCTCTTTTGGTTTTGATGAGCATGCAAGTGAATCCAGAAGCATAAGTATAACAATGTTTGTGTGAGTGCCAACGATAATTCATGGTGATGTTCTCCTCCTTAAGACTCCGTATCACTTCATTCTTGTTCGTCTTGATAATATAATGTGAATGGGGACTGAGCTCGATCCTATGGCTTATGCGTTGAACGCCTCCGAAGCAAGGTAGAACATGCAACGGTTCTAGGTAAGTCATCAACCAAACTAGGTAAGTACTTCTTTAATCTTCTTTCTTTTCTTTTATTTCTTAGTTTAGATCACCAACACGATTTCTTTCATCACTCCTTTTCCATTTCTTTGTAAATAATCATTCTCCATTTTTCTCCACCTTCTCATTCTACCATTTTCTTTCTCACTTAACTTTAACCTAACTCTTTTTCATTTTCATTTCTTAAAACAAAGAAGAACTTTCATTTTTCTTCACAAAGATTTCAATACAAACCTTGAACGCTTCTATCGCTAACCCTCCTTGTGGATCACGACCCGCATAGCCACTAGCTATTGCGGTAGAATTGAGCACTTGCACATCTCTATTTTTAAGTTCTGAAATTTCGTATTTTTGTGCAGGTTCAAGCATCAATCATATGCCTTGCCTCTTGTGTGGAGGTTGTTGTTGGTTGAGAGAGGAGTTGTGTACTCCAAGTTTGTATTACCCAAATCCTCAGTGGAGGTTCCCTGTGTGGGAAGTCCTGTGTGGACAATATAGTGGAAATACTTCTGTGTGAAGGCGGGGATGCAGAGCAGTGGCTCGAATCTCGAAACATATCTTTGTGTTTGCGATTGATCCACTATATCTTAACTCTCTCTTATATTGTGCCTTATATTATTTCATATTGTTCATATCATACTTTTATTCTTGGTATTGTTTGTGTGCCTCACATGTGATGAACCAAGAGAGCTTTACATAGCACCTCAACTCTTATTTAGAGGAATTTAGAGGAGATAGTCTAGAGCCCTTCACCGAAAATTCGTCTACACTCTTTGGTTACACTAAGTGTGTTGCAATTGTTTTTAATTCAGCATCATTTGTGATTAGATTAGCCTTACACCTATTCACTCCCCCTCTAGGTGTGCTTTCAATTGGTGTCAGAGCCTACGCTCCTGATATTTGGTTTACCACCTAGGAGTGAGATCTTGGTTAGCTAATCTATATTTGTATTTGCACACATATTTGTTTTCACACACTCATGGATTACCTTGCCCCTCTCATGTTTGATGTTTCTAACATCAATGTATGGAAGATTAAGATGAGTATGTATCTAAAATCCTAGGAATGCATGCTTACCTTGCCGCTACTAAGAAATCTTATCTTGATAATAGCAAGCATATAGAGGCCAATGCACAAGCCCTAATGGCACTTAGACAAACATTAAGTAAAGAATATTTATCTATGGTTTCTCATTGTAATTCCGCTTTAGCAGTGTGGAACACTTTGACCTCTCCCGCGCTACAAACGACAAAATATGTGGAGGAGGAATCTAGTGGAGGTGAATCCGATCAAACATGCTACATGGTCCAAGGGAATGACTCCCTTGAGGTAAATTCAGAAACTCAACTAGATGATAGTGCTAGTTCTTCAGGTGATGATCATATTGATGCCGATGCATTAAATGAAGAACTATCTATTATTTGCGAAGAATTATTAGAAAATACCAACTCTTGAAAAAGAAAAGTTTTAAACTAAAGAAGAGAATAAGGATTTGTTTTCTAAACTTAACATGGCTTTGCAAGAAAGAGATAAGATTTCAAATGAAAGGGACTCATTGAAATCCCAACTTGATCTTGCCTTAAATGAAAATAAAATCTTAAAAGGTAAAAATGATTGTGACGAAGTTTTGAAGAATAATGAGCTTCTATCTTCAAAACTTGATTTTATTGTAAAAGAAAACTAATCTTTGAAAAACAAAATTGCCTCTATTTCAAAAGAACTAGATTTGATTTCTAAGAAAAATATTTTTTTGAAAAATGATATTGACTCACATGTTTGCCATGCTCCATCATCTAGCATACCTAATCCACCTCTTCTTCCAATATTGAAAATTATATAAATATATTAAAGAAGAGTGTTGATTGTTTGGGCTCTACTTTGAGCCAATGTGCCATGAACCACACACGGTTGGAATCCATGTTTCACAAGAAACATGCTCCTCCTATGCATGCACACAAACCATGACATACACATGCTCCTCACGTTCATATACATAACACCATATATGCTCATGTGTACACTTGTACACATTGTGGACGTAAGGGCCACCTTGCAAAGTTTTGTTATGATCGAGTACATAATGTAATTTTTGCAAATAAATTTGTTTAGGTTCGGAAAGGTGCTAACCCCATGGATCCAATAAGGCATATGGGTACCAAAAGCCACTCCTATTTTATTTGATGCAGGTGTGGGCTCTCACATGACGTGAGAGGTGTTGGTGCCTTGAGGTGAATGCGTTCCGAGCTAAACGGTGACAATTTTGGATGCATCACTTTCAAGGGGAGTTTGGTGGGAGGACCACCATAGTTTGGAGATCTAGAGAGGTGCCCTAATAGTTTTGGTAACTATGTCTAACTCCTTATTTATTGTTTACATGCTTTCATATTATTGATTTTTAGCATGTCATATTTTTATGCCATGATAATTAGACTTATGACATACATGATTAGTAATTGAGACACACCCATGTTCATATGGATCTATATTTTGTGTTCTCACTATAGTTTAACTATTGTGTACATCATAACTCTAAGACATGTGCGTATACATAATGATAATATTGGTTTTGTTTATGATCTTGTACTTCATAGTTTTGATTACATGTTTGGATGTAGCCTTCATTAGAACTTGTGTATATACTTGTACAACTAGTGGGCCACAAATTAATTATTATATATTTATGCCTAAATGCTCATTTGAACCCATTAGATGGACTAGTATAGCCTAGTTTTGATGATTCTCGTATTTCAACTTGTATTCCCTAATTTTGGACATGTTTTTCATAGATATGTGTTTAGCTTCATGTATATGTTAATTTTGTCTAAAACTATTGGATATACATGTATACCCTTAAGTCATTTGCAATTCATGCAAAATTTCTTTACGGACTCAATTGTGTTTGGATATGTATGTATACTTCTAGTTTTGACATAACATACATATGCCTTGAAGTTTGAATTATTTTGATGAAAATTAAATTTTCATGTTTTTCATGTTTATAAAGGAATTTCATATTGAGCTAAATTGCCTATTTCCATGATTTCGTTGATTACATAATTTTTACAATCACATTATTCTTATTTACTCATGATTTTTGTTTTCATGAGCTTTCTATGTGCTTTATAGACTTTTGAGTGTCGATGATCGTGTGACTTACATGTTTTTCATGGAATAGATTCATGTTTTATTCTTTGCTTGAAGGACTTCGTACTAGTTTTTAAATATTATTATTAAACTAGTCATTATTGTTCAATTGATAGAGTTTTCAAACATGTTAAACTATTTTCAAATCCTATTTTTTTGAAAACCCACCAACCCCCAGGCGGACGGATGGGCGACCATGCCTTGTATGCTCAAATTGAAAATCTATTTAAACTTGTGCATGAAAGGGAGGTTATTATGAGTTATACACTTGATCCTCATTGTATTTTCAATTAGTATCACAATTGATATCTTCATGTTTGTATACTCATATTTTATTTTCTATATATGTATGCTTCAAATTTCAAATAGTATCAATTTCGATTGGTATTTACATTTTCATACATATATAGGTGATTTGATTGTGCTTACAATATATTTACATCTTAAAGCATAAATTATATTTATGCTAAGCTTGATTTACTCCTTAATGTCAATTATTTTTCAATTGGTATCTTATATACTTATGCATTATTTTTCTTGGTATTTCATAAAGGGGGAGAAAATTCATGTTTTATTTTTTTAATTGGTATCTTTCAATCAAGTTTATTCAATTGGTATCTTACTCCCATTCTTTATGATGAAAAAGACTTTATTTTAGAATATACTAACATTTTCAATATTGGTATCATGTTTCACTTTAAATTGGTATCTATATTGATATGAGTTATGTTTACCTAAAACAATTTGGTTTTTACATTCATTTGGTTTTCACTTTCAATTGGTATCAAGATTTTCAATATATATAGATATTTCAATTGGTATCAAAAACATACAATGTCTCATTTTCTATTGATATCAAGATTTACAAGACATTTTAAATTGGTATCAAGATATTTTCAATTAGTATCTTTTCTTATCTTAAAAATTTTTTTTACTTTCAATTTGTATCTTAAAAATATTTTGTTTATTTTTCTATTGGTATCATAAATTGGTATCATGATGTTTCAATGTATACCTTTATTATAAATTGATATATTTTTCAATTGGTATCACATTGTTTTGATTTCTATTGCTTATATGCAAGGGAACCTTAACATCTTCTCTTTATATAGATTCATGTTGAGTGTATTTTATATTGAAGAAATTGACCTTTCTTTGGAATGTAGTACACGTGTGTAGGGAGAGCTTCACATCTCCTTTTTATACATTGTATATTAGGCATTATGTGATTAGGGTTTAGTCATCTCTTTTTCATGTAATGCATGTATGCAGGGGGAGTTGACTTTACGTCTCTCCTCTTCAGGAATGTATATCGCATATACATCCTTCTTGTTTGATTTGACCAAAAGGGAGAAAATTTTTATTGAGTGTATTTATGCCCCTTTGTTGATGATTTGACAAAAAGAGGGAGAGAAATTTAGAGTTTTATATATGCATGTTTATGCATGATTTTCTTGTTTTATATAAAAAGGGAGAAAAGCATTTTGAGAGTTTTATATATGCATATTTATGTCATCTATATGCATGATAACAGAGCATATATGTTTTGTTTTCAATTGGTATCAAAGCATATATGTTAATATGTGCTATTTAGTTTATGCATACATTGAATATTGCTATGCATGAGTTAAGGGGAAGCTTTTATAAAGCTTAACTTTAATCCATGCATATATAACTTTATGAGTTTTGTCATCATCAAAAGGGGGAGATTGTTGGCCCAGAGGCCCATCACTCTTGTTTTGATGATGATTAACTCATGTAGTTGTAGTTTACTAATAATCTTGTGATATTTAGTTTCAGATATTTGATCAAGATATTAGTAAGTTACTAGCTTGAACAAAGGAGTTTTGGAGCTTTCACATGTTGATTCAAGAGCTCGAGCGTCAAGATCGCATCTAGTACTCGGTTGGAGTCAAGCTCGGTGGATCGCGTTTGGATCGAGTCGACTTGGAGAAGGAGTTCTACAAGAAGACCTCGGTTTGTGTTTAGTATGTTTAGATCATTGTAAATATTATATAGTGTTGATATAATCAAGTTCACATACACACACAAGTTTATTGGTTTTGTTTTCGGTTTAACCGATTTTGGATTTAATGCCAAAAACATAGATATAATATCTTTTATGTATATTGGATTCTATCCATATACAATATGCTTCAAATTTGTTTCAATATCATGTTTTTGTTTCTAGACAAATTTTGGAGAAAACGGTTTTCCATTTCAAAGTTTGGTTTTTAGAAAATACGGTTTTCGTTTAAAGGCCAAATTTCAATATCACAAAAATTGTTCAAATAGTTTGTAATATGTGTTGAATTTTAATCACACATATTTGTATTTCAAAGATCTTATAAGAGCTTATTTTTGAGGAATTTAAGTGATTTTATAGGATTTAATCGAAGATAAAAAGACAAGTTTTCAATACCCAAATCCCTAGCCAGACTGCTCTGGCGGTCGACCGTCATGGTCGACCGAGGTGCACGAGGACGTCACATTGCAAGCCACTTCAGTCGGTCGACCACACGATCGACCGACTGAAAGCACCCCACTCTCGGGTGGGGGCCGGTCGACCGGGCGGTCGACTGTTGGCTTTGGCCCGGTCGACCGGGCGGTCGACCGGAGGCACAACGGTCATAAAAGTGACCGTTGGCCGGTCGACCGGAAGGGCAATTCTGCCCTTTCCAGACTGCCAACGGGTAGATTTTTTGAAGGCTATAAATATGCCTTCTCTTGAGTTGTTTTAGACAAGTTTTAAGAGAGCAATTTTTTCCACCTTTACAAGTGTTTAACAGCAAGTTTTTAAAAGAGTTTTGGGCTTAAAGATTTTATCTTTATTTTTTTTAAAGGGTTGGAAAATTCAAAGAAAAAGAGAAGTCTTTGGGAATTAATTTTGTTCTTCATTTCTATTTTATCCTAGAGTTTTCCCAAGTATTTTCTTTGTGATTTTGATTTCCAAACTCTTTATTTTCTCACACTTGAGCTATCATATCTATCCTATCTATAGGATCTTATTTTTGGTGAGAAAAATGTTTTGTGGTTTGTTGAGACCACCAAGTATTGTAAATCACTTTGCTTTGAGTTGTGGGTATCCCTCTTCTGTAGGGGTGATTGTGAAGGAGTTTGATTTGGTTGGTATCCCTCTAAGTGTAGAGGTGTTTGTTGGAGTGTTGGCTTTGAGCCTATCCCTCTAGTGAGAGGTTATTGTGGAGGAGTGTTTTAGTTTGTTGGTATCCCTCTAAGTGTAGAGGTGATTATGGTTGGTGTTTGGATTTATGCGTTATCCCTCTAGTGTAGAGGTGATTGTTGTTGTGCCTTACCTCTTGTGTGGAGGTTGTTGCTGGTTGAGAGAGGAGTTGTGTACTCCAAGTTTGTATTACCCAAATCCTCAGTGGAGGTTCCCTGTGTGGGAAGTCCTGTGTGGACAATATAGTGAAAATCCTTCTGTGTGAAGGCGGGGACGTAGAGCAGTGGTTCGAATCTCGAAACATATCTTTGTGTTTGCGGTTGATCCACTATCTCTTAATTCTCTCTTATATTGTGCCTTGCATTATTTCATATTATTCATATCATACTTATATGCTTGGTATTGTTTGTGTGCCCACTTGTGGTCCACCAAGAGAGCTTTACATAACAACTCAACTCTTATTTAGAGGAATTTAGAGGAGATAGTCCAGAGCCCTTCACCGGAATTCGACTACACTCTTTAGTTACACGAAGTGTGTTGCAATTGTTTTTAATTCCGCATCATTTTTCATTAGATTAGCCTTACACCTATTCACCCCCCCTCTAGGTGTGCTTTCATCTTGTTCACCTAGATAGACGTACTTAAGATGCGCAGGTATGGCTTTCAATTCTAAATAAGGGGAAATCTCACTGGAAGAATGAGTCAAATTTGTTGGGTCCACATTTGGTAAAATAGGGTTCGAGGCCTAATTCATAGCAGACTCGACAACCTGATCAAGGTTAAATTCGTCAGACTCTAACTCGAAGTCACAATCAGTTTCTAGTTTTAATTCTTCCCTGTGTTCACTTATCAAGTTCTCAGTGAGATTGACTTCAAATGTTTGATTCTCAACATCACGGGGTTGCTTTCCTAGGTTGAAGACATTGACTTCTCTAGTCATGTCCTCAACGGTTAACCTCATAGACCATTCCTACAATTGATAGTGGCATTAGCAGTAGTAAGGAATGGTCGCCCTAGGAAAACAGGAGTTTGAGCCTTAGGATTGGACACAGGTTGTCTCTAGACTATGAAATCAATGGGGTAGATAAACTCTCCGACCGGGATAAGGACATCATTAATTTTTTCCTTAGAAACTTTCACTGAACGGTCAGCCAGTTGGATAGTGACTCGAGTTGGACTAGATCTCCCAACCCAAATTATTGATAAACTGAGAATGGGAGCAAGTTGATACTTGCCCTCACGTCAAGAAGTGCACGACTAATCTCGGCTTGTCCTATATATAGTGCTGGCAATGGTGGGACAACCTGGATCCTTATACTTGACAGAGATCAGACCCGACTGTAGCTTACTAATGTTAGTGGCTAAAAGGACTTTCTTAGGTACATTAGTCTTTCTCTTCTTGGTGCACATGTCCTTAAGAAATTTTGCATAAGATGGGACTTGTTGCATGGTATCAAGAAGTGGTACATTTATCTTCTGATTGAAGATCTCAATATCTTATCCATGTGTGAATTTTGCTTGTTATTTTTTAGCGTACTAGGAAATGGTACTATAGGCTGGTGCACCTGACTGGTTGACTTATCCGTTTCAGATTCATCAGATTTGGAAGGATTGGTTTCGATGAGGTGGAAACTTAAGTGTGGTTGTGCTGAACGAAATTTGATGGTATTGACACATGATTATCAACTTCTCGATCTCAATGTATGAACAACATTATATTGATTCAATGATTGATCCTCAGCCAAATGAGCTTGTTGAGAATTTTTAGGATTCATTACTGCCTGACTAGGCAAAGTACCCTTTTGTCTCTCATTCTGTGGATTGCTAATTGGCTCATTTGAACCTCTAGCCTCTGTATAGTTTGCATGAGAGAATCTTAGTTCTTCATGTACCTTTTCATATTTCTCTCAAAGTCAGTCATTCTGCTTTATAGTTGAGGATTCTGGAAGGAAGATTATGGAGCTTGGTTGGGAAAGTTTTGTTGATAGTTTGAAAAATTAGGCGGATGGTTGGGAGTATTATGATAGTAATTAAAAAAGTTGGGTTGATGACTGAAAAAATTATTAGAATGATGGAAGTGGCTTGCATGGTTTGACCGTGAGTGGTCATTGTTGTTTTGGCTTCATGAGAAATTCGGGTGATTTCTCCAGCCAGGATTGTATGTTGGTGCGTAAGGATTATTGTTCGGCCTTGAAAAGGCCGCATTTATCGGTTCAGGATTTGGTGCTGAGCTTGAAACACAGGACACTCCTCAAATACATGATTAATGGCTTGATAGTAAGTACAACCCGGAGTTAAAAATTGATTTGGGCTGACTTGATTGATTGGACATGGTTCCTTAGTTTCTAAAGATTCCAGTGTTCTCGCTAGGTTTGCAATTCTAGCGTCTTTAGCTATGGATGATTTAATTGAATGAAGACCTCCTTTTGAAGAGACGGAGTTTGAATTTCTAGAGCTTTCACTAGTTGGTTCCCATTGGATGGTCTTTTCAGTCCGGAGTTGGTTCCCAAAAATTGATTGCAAGTGAAAGTAGTGAGAATTACCGTTTAGGTTTGGGCAAACAGGTCCTGTCTACGAGAAGGAATGCGATGAAAGCTTTTCGGTGTTTTTATTTAGAAAGCAAAGAATGTTGTTGGTTTTTTTTATATTGAAAAAGAGAAAGGAGAGTAAGGAAGTGATTAAAAGAAAAATGAAAAACTTAGAGAAGGCTTTAGAAAAGGTGATATTTAAAAGTTTAAAGATTGATTTGTTATTTTTAATATAGGGAAAAGATATGGGCTCACTATCTTACTACTCAACGATATGTTCTTCTCTTGAAATTCTTAGTGCCTCAACTTGATCATAGGAAAAAACTTAAGCTTGAGTTTTGAAAGTCTTGAGCAAAGTAAATAAGATTGTTTGAAAAAGTTTAACTCTTTTTCTTAAGAAATCCTCTTGAACTGAATGTTAAATCATCAAGTTTTCTTTCAAGTATGAAATAAAAACAAGTTCAAGTGATGTTTTAAAAGAAATAGAAGTTTAGAAATCCAAACCCATCCTCATGTGCCTTCAAGAACACTTTCAAAAAGAAAGGCTTAGTTTAAGGCATACATATGATTCCGTTAGGTTCTTTACATCAAAACCATTCAAAATAAGAGGGACCGAAGAGAGAGATGATAGTGAGCCTAAAAAACAAGTTTAGCTACTCATGAATGATGTAAAACAAGAAATGTAAATAAAATAAGACATACCCGTGAATTGGAGAAGAAGAGAAGCTATGAACCTTTATTGATGCCACTTCCACTTCAGATTACAATCACTCTTTTTATCTCTCTCTCTCTCTCTCTCACTTGTATTTAGACTGAATTACAAATAAAGAAACAGAGATACAACTTCTCAATCTATCTAACAAAGAACCTAAATCCTAAAAACAAAGAGAAAAACTTAAACTAATTTCCGGTCCCTTTTTCTTTGAAAAATGTAGTATTTATAGGGAAAAACCAAACGTGGGAGGGCGTACGAAGATAAGGGGAGCAAACGCTCCCCTAACCACCTTAACCAAGCCGTGAAAAGGCGGCTTTGGCCGCGTTTTCGCGGCTATAGTGTGGCCAGGTGGCCACACCTGGCTAGTGGTAATACCTCCTTTGGTGATACACCTTTATCTCTTGCTGGTTTTCCCGTTTTAGCTCTTGGATTTGACAAAACTGCCTTTGATCTTTGGCTTTAACTGATTGATTTGGGAAGATTTGTTTTAACCAGTTTTCAACTTCTCTGATTTGCCACGATCTGCCCTGATTTTCTGATTTTGAATTAATTCTGAATTAAAGCAGAATTCTGATGGGCTTTTGGGCTCGTTTCTCTTCCTTTTCTGTTAGCAATAGGCCTGCATTTTATAAAGAAAAATAAGACTTATTAATAGGATTTATTTGATAATAAACATGGTAATGTGACAATATATATGCAATATATGTGACCGATCACTTCACATCCATTTGGTATCAAAATCTACTATTGATATCTTAAAAATTTTATTTATCTACAAGTGGTACCAACATTTGTTTTGTCAACTACAATTTGATTTAAATTGGCATCAAAATTAATTTTGTTGACTACAAGAAATTTCAAAATTTGTGATATGTATTGCTTATATGCAAGGGGAGCTTAACATCTCCTCTATATATAGATTCATGTTGAGTGTATCTTACATATTGAGGAGATTGACCTCTCTTCTTTATGTGATACACGTGTGTAAGGGAAGCTTAACACTCTGCTTATACATTGTATATTATGCTTTATGTGGGTTAGGGTCTAGTCATCCCTTCTCCATGTAATGCATGTATGCAGGGGGAGCTAACTTAATGTCTCTCCTCTTCATGAATGTATATCGCATTACATCTTAATTGTTTGATTGTCTTCGCCCCTTATTGATGAATTGACAAAAGGGGGAGAAGAATTTAGTGTTTATATGCATGTTAAATATTTATTATTTATGCATATATATTTGATTAGGTTAAGTGCTTTCATTGAATATCTTTATGTTTATTGCTATGCATGAGTTAATAGAGAGCTTCTATGAAGCTTATGTTTAATCCATGCATATATAACTCCATGAGTTTTGTCATCATCAAAAAGGGGGAGAATGTTGGTCCAAAGGCCCATCACTCTAGTTTTAATGATGATTAACTCATGTAGTTATAGTACTAATGATCTTGTGTTTATATACTTTCAGATATTTATTAACATCTTAGTCAGTGTTTAGTTTCAATGAAAGATTCAAAGTCAAAATTTGAAGCTAGAAAAGTGTTGATTCAAGAGCTCGCACATTAAGATCGCATCAAGTACTCAAGAGGAGTCTAACTCATGGATCAAAGGTTTGAACCAGTCAAGATGGAGGAGAAGATTTTCAAGACTTGAGTCGAGTTTGTAAGTGTTAAGATTTTGTGTTTTAGGTAAAATGTAAAGATAGATTAGTTGTGGATTTCTCAAGTTCATACACACACACACAAATTTATATGTGTTTTCATAAAATAGTTTTGATTTTAAAAAATATCGTTTTGATTTTTGAGATTCAAAGTAGATATCTTTATGTTTCATGAATAGAATTCATCAAAACAAGTTTACATGTTTTATATGAAAATCACCTAGAGGGGGGGTGAATAGGTGATTATGCTAATCTAAGGCCAATTTAAAAATTATGAAGCAAATGCAATGAGATGAATGAATGAATATGGCAATAGCAATCAAAAACACTAAGTAATAGCAATGGAAAGTAAACCAATCGCAAACACAAAGATATGTTATCGAGGTTCGAGCACCCAGCTCTACTCCCCGCCTTCCCCAGAAGGATTCTAGCTACTTTCACTATCACAAAGATCAATTACAAATGGAGTACCCAACTCCTACAATTTCAGCACAATACAATTTCTAAGTAATCAAAAGATCACAAACTCTCTCTTTCAAATATCTCTTCCCTTACAAAGGTCCTTAGAGAATATTGAGAAGGAATGAAGCTCTTGTGTAAGTGAAGAAAGAAAATCAAATTCAGAGAGTATATCAAGAACACTTCTGAAAATGAATGAGAAATATCAGCACAAAAACAAGAAACAAGCTCTTTTGAAATATCCCAAACTTTTGAATTTTCTCTTGAATAATTGTTGTAAAGAAACTCTCCCCAAACACCCCTATTTATAGGAGAGGGCTAGGGTTTAGGGTTAGGAATTAATTACTGAAGATTAGGAAGTAATTAGTTCCAAATATACCCTCCAACGGATATTAATTAAGTTAAAACAGATTTAAAAATATGCCCGTTTTACTGTTCAACGGCCATATCGGTCGACTGGCCCGGTCGACCGATAGTTCAAAAATTTGACCGTTATGAACTATCGGTCGACTGGTACAGTCGACTGCTCCTGACTGAGACTCAAAACATGTACCGGTCGACTATCGGTAGACAGCCGGTCGACCGAAAAGATAAAAGATAAACTATCGGTCGAAGGCCGGTAGACCACCGGTCGACTGGTAAGATACAGAGAGCAAACTAAAAACTTCGGTCGACTACCGGTAGCCTACCGGTCGACCGACAGACGTGCACACGGATACGTGCACTCTGCCAGATCTTCGGTCGACTGGTGGTATATTGCCGGTCGACCGGCTCAGGTCAAAAATTGAAATAGAAAGGGAATTTTGAGAGGAAAAATATTTTGATCAAAACTATTTTGAACAGGAAATCAGTATACAACATAAAAACAGATTTGTAGAAGGAAGAATTAGTGTTAAAGTATTTTTGTATATTTTATGAGGAATAAACTTGGAAATAGCATACGCGTGAAAACGTGTGTGTTTGAGCTTCAAACCTACTCTCTATTCTTTAACATGCTATAAAGCTATAAAACAAAACCTAAGGACCTCTGAAGCAATCTTTGAGCCATCCAATGCCTTGCAAGTGCCTTCTCTTCTATGATCCTTCCTTGATGTCCAATTTGCCTTCATTGCTATATGGAACTTAGAAGTTTTTGCAAAAGCGAAGCGAATGAGCTCTAAACATGGTACAAAACCTGAAATGCATCTTGATCAAATCATTAGTACCAAATAGCACTTATTTGGTTTGTTATCATCAAAACACAAAACAATGGAGAGTGTAACCTCTTGGGCCAACAATCTCCCCCTTTTTGATGATGACAAAACAAATAGGCTATTTACAAAAATATGGGAGGAGAAAACTCCCCCTCAAATTATGCTATATTTAAACATTATAAATATGCTCTAGATACCAATAATTGAAATGATAAAAAGAAATGATGCACCAATTATTGAAATCAACAATACAATACAAATGAAACTTTAAAACTTGTACTTGATACCAAAAACATCAATTTAAACTTAAATCATAGAGATTCAAAAAACACATAAAAACTCATAAGTTCATATGGAACCAAGACCAAATGAACTTATTTTTGTACATGTAACTTATTCTCCCCCTTTTTGTCATACATCAAAAAGGGTTATGAAAAACATGTTTAATCAATAATACACATATTTAATTCTCCACAAATAAACGAAAATCTAGCAAAATCAAGTGGTTTTGTAAAAATATCGGCTAGTTGAAAATCGGTGGAAACATAATCAATATCAATATCACCTTTCTCAAAATGATCTCTAAGAAAGTGATATCTAATCTCAATGTGCTTGGTCTTACTATGTTGATTTGCATTTTTAGTTAAATGAATAGTACTAGTATTATCACAAAATATTTTAATATTTTTATAATGCAAATCATAATCAAGGAGAGTATGTTTCATCCAAAGGACTTGTGCACAACAAGCCCCCGCGGCAACATACTCCGCCTCGGCGGTTGATAGAGCTACGGAATTTTGCTTCCTAGAGGACCATGAAACAAGACAATTTCCGAGAAATTGACATGTCCCACTAGTACTCTTTCTATCTATTCTACAACCCGCATAGTCGGCGTCCGAATAACTAATCATAGAAAAATCTATAGTTTTCGGATACCAAAGACCTAATCCAATCGTTCCCTTAACATATCGAATAATGCGTTTTACGGCAATTAAATGAGATTCTTTGGGACACGATTGAAATCTAGCACAAAGACACACACTAAACATGATATCCGGCCTACTTGCCGTTAAATATAAAAGACTACCTATCATGCTTCTAAACAATTTAATATCAACATTTTTACCTTGTTCGTCCTTATCAAGCTTGGTTGTAGTTGCCATGGGAGTGTTGCATGTTTTAGCGTCTTCAAGTCCAAACCTCTTCACGAGTTCCTTTGCGTATTTGGCTTGAGAGATGAAGTTCCCATCTTGCAATTGCTTGACTTGGAGTCCAAGGAAGAAGTTGAGTTCACCCATGGAGGACATTTCAAATTCTTGTTGCATTACCTTTTCAAAATCCTTGCATAAAACTTCATTAGTAGAACCGAAAATTATATCATCAACATAAATTTGGACAATCAAAATATCATTATCAACATGCTTAGTGAATAGAGTAGTGTCTACTTTGCCTTTAATAAAATTGTTTGAAATAAGAAAACTTGAAAGCCTTTCATACCAAGCTCTTGGAGCTTGTTTCAAACCATATAAAGCCTTATCGAGTTTGAAAACAAAATCGGGATGAACATGATCAACAAAACCGGGAGGTTGAGCAACAAAAACTTCTTCATTAAGAAATCCATTTAAAAATGCACTTTTTACATCCATTTGAAAAAGTTTGAAATTTTTAAAAGATGCATAAGCTAGTGTTATCCGTATGGCTTCAAGCCGTGCTACGGGTGCAAAGGATTCCTCAAAGTCGATTCCCTCAACTTGAGTGTAACCTTGGGCCACTAACCTAGCTTTATTCTTAATGACATTTTCGGACTCATCCAACTTATTCCTAAAGATCCACTTAGTACCAATTATTGGTCTATCGTGGGGCTTAGGAACAAGGTGCCAAACTTGGTTGCGCTCAAATTGATTGAGTTCCTCTTGCATGGCAAGCAACCAATATGGGTCCGTCTCGGCTTCGAGAATGCCTTTGGGTTCAAAATGAGAAATGAAAGCAAAGTTACCACATATGTCATGGAGTTTGGAGCGCGTTGTGACTCCTTTGGAAGCATCACCCAAAATGAGCTCCTTCGGATGATTTGTAGCGTATCTCCAAGCTTTGGGAAGTGGTTGCGCACTTTCCTCATTATCCTTTTGAACTTCACCTAAAGGTTCTTGCTTATCTTCTTGCGCGGGTGAGTCCTTCAAGGATAGTTTCTCCAAGCTTTCACCTAATGGTTCAAACTCTACAACATTCTCAACACACACATTAGATTCTTCAAACTTAACATGCATGGTTTCTTCAATAGTAAGTGAAGATCTAATGAAAACTCTATATGCTTTGCTAGTAGAGGAATATCCTACAAAGATAGCCTCATAAGCTTTAGCATCAAATTTACCCAAATTCTCTTTAGTGTTCAAAACAAAACATTTGCATCCAAAAACTTTGAAATAGGAAACATTTGGTTTTCTAAAATGATACATTTCAAAAGAAGTTTTCGAAGAATTTTTGCATAAATAAATACGATTCGATATATAGCATGCGGTGTTTACGGCCTCGGCCCATAAATATTGAGGGAGGTCGTATTCACTTATCATTGTCCTAGCCATCTCTTGAAGTGTTCTATTTTTCCTTTCTACAACTCCATTTTGTTGTGGAGTCCTAGGACAAGACATTTCATGCTTAATTCCCTTTTCATCACAATAAGTCATGAAGAGTTGGTTAACAAACTCACCACCTCTATCACTCCTTATTCTCAAAATCGGAAAACCTTTTTCTTTTTCAACTCTTTTTCTAAAAATCTTAAAGTGAGAAAAAGTATGATCTTTATTTTGCAAAAAGAAAACCCAAGTAAATCGAGAGAAATCATCAACTAAAACAAATGCAAATCTACTTCCATTTAAGCTTTTAGTTTTAGTTGGTCCAAATAAATCCATATGAATTAATTCTAGAGGTCTAGTTGACATGATATCCTTGATTGGTTTAAAGGAAGACTTGGTTTGTTTCCCAAGTTGGCACGCACTACAAATGCGGTCTTTCTCAAAACTCAAGCAAGGAATACCCTTCACCAATTCCTTTGAATTAATTCTAAAAAGATGTTCAAAAGAAGCATGTCCTAATCTTCTATGCCAAAGCCATGAATTTTCATCAAAAGCATTTAAACACTTAGTAGAACACTCTACATTAAGCATGTCAATTATATAAACATTGTCATCACGAAAACCGGTCAAAATACAATCATTCGATTTAATATCAAAAATCTTGCAAGAAGCATCATCAAAAACAACTTTAAGATCACGATCACAAAATTGACTAATACTAAGTAAATTATGCTTCAAACCATCAACTAAAACAACATTCTCTATTATAGGAGATGTACCAATTTGGATATTACCGATACCAATTATCTTGCCTTTGGAATCATCCCCGAAGGTGACGGAGCCACCTTCCATGTACCTTGATAGGGTTGTGAAGTTGTTGATATCCCATGTCATGTGCCTCGAACAACCACTATCAAGGTACCACCGCTCCCTACGTCTTGGAGCCTTGGTGTGTACCTACATCAAACATTTTAGGACTTGATTTTGGTACCCACATTTTCTTGGGTCCATGAGGGTTAGAACCATTAACCCAAACAAGATTATTTGAGCTATGCAATTTATCATAACAAAATTTTGCTAAATGTCCATTTTTGCCACAATATGTGCATCTATACACTCTACCATATTTAAATGCATAATGAGTGTGTGTTTTGTGAGCATTGGCATTGTGAGCATGAAAAGATTTAGCATGAGAAGCATTAGAAGTATGAGCATGTGGAATCTTATCATGAGAAACTTTAGCATGAGATGTATGCTTTTTGGAAAATTTTTCTTCAAGTTTCTTTGTATTAAAAGCACAATCTTTTAAAACTTTTTCAAAATCACTCATTTTAGCTTTAAAAGAAGAAATTTCATTATTATCAACAATAGGGGTTTTACCCTTACAAGAAATCTTATAAGAATGAAATTCATTTTGAATGGAAATAAGATTAGAAGAAAGATCCTCTTTTTCTTGTGAAATCAAAGCAAGTTGAGATTTAAGAAAAGCAACTTCCTTTTGTAGTTTAAAACACTCCATTTTCTTGTTATCATAAGTTTCGGAAAGTTCTACAAAAGCATGCACTAGAACTTCCTTACTTAAATCATCATCATTATCATCTATAGATTCAAGAGTTTGAGGGGTTACCTTGGGTGTGTTTGCCATGAAACACATGTTTGCGGTGTCTGCCTTTTCTTCATCTTCGGACTCGCTTTCCGAATCCCAAGTGGCCTTGTAAGCCTTCTTTTCGTCTTGCTTTCTTGGCTTGAAGGAGGAAGTCATTTTCTTCTTGAATTCCGGGCAATCGGCCATGATGTGTCCGGGCTTGCGGCAATTGTAGCAAATGATCTTTCGCTCCTCTTTACCTTCAAACTTTCTCCGGAAATTTTGCTTGTTCTTCCGGTACATCCTCTTGATGTTGCGCACGAGGAGGGAGAGCTCCTCATCTTCTTCTTCATCTTCATCTTCGTCTTCAATGGTGGAGGAAGAAGACTTGAAAGCGATAGACTTCTTCTTTGTTGGAGCCGCCTCTTCTCTTGCTTTCTTCTCCATCTCATAGGTTTTGAGGTTCCCTATGAGACTTATGATGTCCATCTCGTCTTTGTCGTTCAATTCCTTCAAGGTAGTAGACTTGATCTCCCAAGATGGAGGAAGAGCCCGTATCACCTTGCGTACCTTTTGGTCGTTGGAGATGATGTCACCTAATGAAGAAAGACCATTAGTGATTTTTGTGAAACGAGTAATCATGCAATCAATTGTTTCATCATCTAGCATCTTAAATGATTCATATTGAGACCGCAAGAGATCTACTTTGGCTCTCTTGACTTGTGAGGTCCCTTCATGCGTGACCAATAAGTGTTGCCACATCTCATAGGCGGATTGGCAATGAATAACACGTGTAAGGTCATCCTCATTCAAGGCGGTAAGAAGGGAGTTTTGGGCTTTTGAGTTAGCCTCATACATCTTAAAGTCAAGGTCGGTCCAAGTGCCCTCATCACCATCGGGTGCCTCATAGGGTTTGGTCAAGGATTTGGCAACTAAGCTACCTAGTGATTGCAAAAATATAGTCATCCTAACCTTCCAAATAGGGAAATTAAGGCCATCAAATTTAGGTGGAGATTTAATGTTGTCGGCCATGTTTACTAGTGTGTGTATGGATGAATGAAAATGTTGATTAGCAATATTTTAGGATCTCTCTAAGGATGTTAAGCCAAACCTAGAGTCCAAGCTCTGATACCAATTGAAAATCACCTAGAGGGGGGGTGAATAGGTGATTATGCTAATCTAAGGCCAATTTAAAATTATGAAGCAAATGCAATGAGATGAATGAATGAATATGGCAATAGCAATCAAAAACACTAAGTAATAGCAATGGAAAGTAAACCAATCGCAAACACAAAGATATGTTATCGAGGTTCGAGCACCCAGCTCTACTCCCCGCCTTCCCCAGAAGGATTCTAGCTACTTTCACTATCACAAAGATCAATTACAAATGGAGTACCCAACTCCTACAATTTCAGCACAATACAATTTCTAAGTAATCAAAAGATCACAAACTCTCTCTTTCAAATATCTCTTCCCTTACAAAGGTCCTTAGAGAATATTGAGAAGGAATGAAGCTCTTGTGTAAGTGAAGAAAGAAAATCAAATTCAGAGAGTATATCAAGAACACTTCTGAAAATGAATGAGAAATATCAGCACAAAAACAAGAAACAAGCTCTTTTGAAATATCCCAAACTTTTGAATTTTCTCTTGAATAATTGTTGTAAAGAAACTCTCCCCAAACACCCCTATTTATAGGAGAGGGCTAGGGTTTAGGGTTAGGAATTAATTACTGAAGATTAGGAAGTAATTAGTTCCAAATATACCCTCCAACGGATATTAATTAAGTTAAAACAGATTTAAAAATATGCCCGTTTTACTGTTCAACGGCCATATCGGTCGACTGGCCCGGTCGACCGATAGTTCAAAAATTTGACCGTTATGAACTATCGGTCGACTGGTACAGTCGACTGCTCCTGACTGAGACTCAAAACATGTACCGGTCGACTATCGGTAGACAGCCGGTCGACCGAAAAGATAAAAGATAAACTATCGGTCGAAGGCCGGTAGACCACCGGTCGACTGGTAAGATACAGAGAGCAAACTAAAAACTTCGGTCGACTACCGGTAGCCTACCGGTCGACCGACAGACGTGCACACGGATACGTGCACTCTGCCAGATCTTCGGTCGACTGGTGGTATATTGCCGGTCGACCGGCTCAGGTCAAAAATTGAAATAGAAAGGGAATTTTGAGAGGAAAAATATTTTGATCAAAACTATTTTGAACAGGAAATCAGTATACAACATAAAAACAGATTTGTAGAAGGAAGAATTAGTGTTAAAGTATTTTTGTATATTTTATGAGGAATAAACTTGGAAATAGCATACGCGTGAAAACGTGTGTGTTTGAGCTTCAAACCTACTCTCTATTCTTTAACATGCTATAAAGCTATAAAACAAAACCTAAGGACCTCTGAAGCAATCTTTGAGCCATCCAATGCCTTGCAAGTGCCTTCTCTTCTATGATCCTTCCTTGATGTCCAATTTGCCTTCATTGCTATATGGAACTTAGAAGTTTTTGCAAAAGCGAAGCGAATGAGCTCTAAACATGGTACAAAACCTGAAATGCATCTTGATCAAATCATTAGTACCAAATAGCACTTATTTGGTTTGTTATCATCAAAACACAAAACAATGGAGAGTGTAACCTCTTGGGCCAACATTATATGTGTTTTGAATTTCATCCACACACATTATTGTTTCAATTGTTTAGAAAAACTTATTTGATATTTCTATATCATGTATTTAATTTTTGTATTTATCAAAACTTTGGTTAGAGCTTAATTGTCAAAACATAGATATTTCATCCTATATGTGTATTGGATCATACCCATACATACTGAGCTTCAAAAGTGTTTAAAATATCTTGTTTTTATATTTAAAAAAGTTTTGAAAAAATTATTTTTCAAATTGAAGATTGATTTTGAAAAATACGATTTTTGGTTTAAGGCTAAATTTCTATATCACAAAAATAGTTCAACTTGTTTGTAATATGTGTTGATTTTTGATCACACATATTTGAGTTTCAAAGTATTTTAATGAACTTATTTTTATGGATTTTATGTGATTTTAAGGGATTTTATAGGATATTAAAAGACCAAGTTTTAATCCCTTAATAACCCAGACCTGGGCTTCTGGCGGTCGACCGAGCCAGAAGTAGGTCAACCGAGCAGTCGATCGATATGAACAGAATGTGCACACAACCTTGGCTTAAGGGCCGGTCGACCGGGCGATCGACCGATCCATAGAGCTTACTCTCTGGATGTAGCCCTGGTCGACCGAGCGGTCGACCAGCCAGAGAGCAATGCTCTCTGGTTCTAGCCTCGATCGACTGGTCGACCAATAGGTTTTTGACCTGGGTGCGATCGACTGGGCGATGACCGACAACCCTAATGGTCATAAATATGACCGTTGACTGGTCGACCGAGCAGTCGACGGACAGGCCATTTCTGGCAGTTTTCAAACCATAACAGCTAATTTTTCTTGGCCTATAAATATGGGATTTTTAGGTGAGTTTTAAACAAGTTTTTCAAGAGCTTATTTATTCATCTTCAATAAACTTTTCCCAATAAGTTTTTAGAGCTTCATTGCCATATCAAAAGAGAGTTTATCAAGAGTGAGTCTCTTCAGTTTTCAAAAGCTTTTTCTTGAGTTTTCCACCACCACATCTATCTACTTTTCTCGTACAAGTTTGAGCTATCCATTGCTATATCCATCCTGAGGGAGCACGTTGGAGGTGTAGGTGTTGCGGCACCAGTGATCTTGCGAGATCATTATAGTGGAAATCCTTCACAGTGTTGAAGGCGAGGACGTAGAGCAAGTGTGCTCGAACCTCAAAACAATTCTCCTGTATTTGCGATTGATCGTCTCTCTCTCTCTCTCTCACTTGTGTTTATATGTCTTGCATGTTTATATTGTTTATTTTTTATATGCTTGATATATTTGTGCTCTATTGATATATATATGTATATATATATATATATATATATATATATATATATATATATATATATATATATATATATATATATATATATATATCTTGGGTTGTTTGTTTGCTCACACTTGTATTGAACCAAGAGAGCTATAGTGGCACCTCAACTCTTAATCTAGAGGATCTTGAGGAGATAGTCCAGAGCCCTTTACCGAAAATTGGGCTACACTCTTTGGTTATACGTTGTGTGTTTGCATTATAGTTTTTAGTTTTCATAATTAGTTTTTAATTTTGTATTATTGTGCATTAGATTAGCTTGTCACCTATTCACCCCCTCTAGGTGACTTACAAAAAGATCAGGGCCATTGGCCCTAATCATGCCACACAAATGTGACTAGATCAGGGGCAATGACTCTGATCATTGACACATGGCTTCATCCAGTGAAACCCTAATTCCACATTTGCCTGTAAATACCACTAAAAGGGTCAGAATGCGAGGGAGGAGACCAGTAGCTAGAGTTTCTTCTCCTTAGGATTAGTTTAGAATTTTCTTTCTTTTTTTCTTGTATTTTCTCTTTCTTCATAGATCTAGGATTAGACCAGAGATAGATTCATAGCAGAAAGAGAGAGTTATTATGACAGATAAGTGACAATTTATGAAAGTTTCCTCATTTCTTTCTATTGTTTCTTCTTTAATGTTGTTTTAGATACTTAGCTAGCTTCTTTTCATGGCTATCACTAATCCACTAACACTTGATTGATAACCCAGATGAATCTCATTGCATCATACAAGGCCTTCTTCTTGCAAGAGTCATTGATGGCTCAGATGATGGGTTCTAACTCCTAACTTACTAACAAGCTAACTTGCACTACTTACTTTATTTCATGCTTGCTATCTAGTAGTTTTGATTATTTAATTGTATTGTGTACCTTATTAACTAAATGTTGATGTGGAGAACAATATTATGGACCATACTTTGAAAAGCTCTTGAAGACAAGTCTTGTGATGGCCAAGGATCTAATGTGAGGCAACTATCACTCTAAAAAGTTAGCATGGTTAGTGAGAGGATTTAGTAGTTAGCCTATCACTCCATGGTTTTCTTTCCTTTTTACTTTGTTTTCTAAACTGTTTTTCAAATCACTTTATCATGTTTTTATCTTCATTTTTCATTTTCTTCTACCTTCTTTTCCTTTGATTCTTTTGAAACCTAGAATATCTTGTTAACATACTCGTGACATGACCGGTAAAGCTTCTGTCGCCTCCCATCCCTGTGGATTCGACTCGTATAGCCTCTATGCTATCACTGTAGTATCGAGGAAGGCAAAGCACACACACTTAAACTTTGAATTTCAAAACACAGATTTTTGTTCACGGTTCCCCTGCGATCAACATTTTTAGCGTCATTGCTGGAGATGAGAATGATTTAGTTCACGATTTTGTTAACGTTTGTCTTCTTTATTTTGTGTACACGTACAAATATATAGAAACTACATACTACGGATCATGTATCGGACCTGTTGCTCCTTGCTCTTAAAAGCAGGGAAGTTTTTACTGCCGCATTTACGTAGCCAAAGTAAGGCCATTATGCCTCAGTTTTTGCTGGGAATTCCAAAATTGCAAGCCTCTGTTGTATTCTGCTATCTGTTCATTGTAATAAAATAAATAAAAAATATTTTGAAGTGTTTAAACGGGTTTATACATTTGCATTATAGGCACGTGTTTATTTAAATTTCATATTACTGTATTTTGTTTTGTGTTGAGTGTTGGATAAATGTGTACATATTGTATTACATATATCTTAGGACAAACACGTGGGTGATTTACTTAAAAGTTTATTCTTGCCTATATTGTACACTTGCCTAAATGGAATCTAAGGGCAAAACCCAGTATAACATAAGGTGGGGAAGTCATTACCCTCTCTTGGCCAAAAAATCACCTCCTCACTCATACAATGCAAGCCTAAATAACTTGTTAGACGTTGGTCCCCTAGAGACAAAATTTGATTGAGAAAAACTTAGAGTTTTAGAATGATGTTATCTGAAAGTAAAAATAATCTCTGGCTTTTCGCAATTTATCCGCAGTAGCACGGGCTATGCGGGTTGAATCTACAGGGAGGGATGCAATGAAAGCGTTTCAGTATGTTTACTAAATTGGTTAAGTGTTCTTCTTTATTTTGAAAATAAAAAGAATTTTTTTTAAGTTAGAAGTAAAAGTAATTAAGGGAAAATATTGTTTGTTTTTGTTTTTGTTTTAAGAAAAAGAAAATTATGGTTTCTAAAATTATAAAAAACTTAAAAAAAAAGAAAGATGATAAAAGTAGACTTACCTTTTTGGAAGATTACTTACCCTAAATCATAGGCGAAGGTTTACCTTAAGTTGGAGGCGAGCAAAGTATAGTCCATAAGATTAAATCCGATTCCGTCCACATTAGATCATCAAAACTCAAAGGAAAGAATGAAATAAGAAAGACTATGAAAGAAAATATATCGTCATGAACTGTAAATGGCACTCACAAAGACAAGGTTATTCCTATGCTTGAAGATGCATATGGATAATAGTCATATACAAGAGGGAAAATACCAAGGAGAAAAATAAAAGCAAAAAAGTAAACTTTGATTAAATTGAAAAACTACGAAAGAAAAGGAAGAAACTTACATTGATATCACTTTCAGTACATACCTTCTCTCTCTTACTCTCATGAATCTTTTCTCTAATCTTGGTTTACAAAGAAATTATAGAAAATAAAAGAAAGAAAAAAACTGAACTAAAAATCCTAATTTTGATCTCTGGAAGTATTTTGAGATATCTCCCTGCTCATGCCTCTGCTGAGGTATTTATAGGAGGAAGCTTGGGGTAGTAACTCAACAAAATGTTGACTCATCAAAAGGTATATTCTTAGAATTTTAAAGTTGAACTGTGAATATGCTGAGAATATTCTTTTCTTCTCTTGATTGGAAATTTCTGTCATATTGATGGCTGAATACGACTCACCAAATGACTGAAATGGAAATAGTAATCAATAAAAGAGTTGTAGATCTTTAAGTCTTCTTTCTGGAACATCTTGAATCATGTATTTCTATAATGAAAGTTATGATCAAATTACTAAAAGATGCTCAGGCTGAATCCGAATTTTAATTGAATTGTAGACTTTTGGAGTTTCGTTCTATGACTCTATCTTGCCATGTAATCAATAGGTATATTCTCAGAATTTGAATTTAAACCTTAAATATACTGAGAATATCCTTTCTTCTTTACTTGGAGAATAATTGATTTTCAATCACGAATTTAGTTGGATTTTCTTTTCAATCTCCAAATATGATTGCCTCAAATGTCTGAGTTTATTGGGCTTTTTGGGCTATTTTCCTATTTTTCTCCCTTTTTATAAAAGTCTGCACATCACTAAGCAAAAATAGATCAAATAGCAGAGATTTATTAAAAATAAATATGGCAATGTGATAATAAATATACAAAATTGATAAGTAATCAAGACATCTCGGACTCATTGAGAGATTGACCTTGAGAGGAAGTTGTTAGTATCAGACTCTTATCAAATCAGTGTTTAAGGGTTGGGATTAAGAGGTTAAGCCTCGAAGATTCAGTGGTTTGGCGTAATTAAGGCTCGTTGCTTACGCATGAATACCTCCTACTGAATTTTTATCCTAATTGACTGATAGCTCGTGGTTCGATTAGTGTAATATCTCTCTCCTGGACAGTCGACCAGTGAGGAGTCGTCTACCCTAACATAGGATTGTTTGAATTTTCTTTCTTTTTATTTATTTGTTTTTTTCCTTTTTGTTTGTGTTTGTTGTGAAATGGATTATAGCCGAAAATTTTCTAACTTTAATATGAATCCATTTTTTCTCCCCGACCTCATTTGACTTGGATAACTCTAATCCGACTTTATACAATATGAACCAACCAAATAGGCCTGATTGGATTTATCCGACTCAATATAAACAATGTTGGACCCTAGAGGGGGGTGAATAGGGTCAAGGGTAATTAAAACTAAATATGCAACTTATAAGGAAAAACTGTAAAATATGACAGACTGGTAGAATCACTCTGTCTGATGGTAGGATAGGTGGTAGGATCAATAGAGAGCAGATAACAACAATAAACAGTAAATGCATAGCAGATAAAACAGTAAAAAGAATGCAAGTAATTTTAGGGTGGTTCGGGAAACTCTCCTACGTCCACCACCTAGAGGTCTCCTTTCTAGGATTTGCAAATCCACTAAAAACTTATTCTTGAAGCAGAGAATATAACCACCAAGACCTTCCTTGAGCTTGGATTTTTAACCCACCAAGATGTTATCCAATCTTGGATTTTTACACCACCTCTACCTTAAGGCACACAACAAAGAATATGACAAAAGTTTTTGTTCTCTAACAAACAATGTGAGAACTAAAATGAATACAATGATAAAATATAATAGAAGACTCTATGCAATCATATAGTTCTAAGAATTATCAATCAATAACTTGACACAAAAAGTCTAAAGTAATAAGAATGAGAATCTATAATAAATGTAGAAGATGAGAATGAGATTCTTCAATAGAGAAGCAAATGAAGTAAATAAATTCTCTTATATTGAATGCTTGAGACTTTTTCTGAAAATTAGAACTTTGAATGTAGATGATTGGCTCAACAACTTTGATTTGGTAAGATTTGAAAATTTAAGACTTGAATAGTTAAAGAGCACTGTTTTTACTTTTTGACATTTTCAAGATAGTGTTCTTATGCTTACCTTGTTGTAATGAATGAACAAAGTATTATATAATCAACAAGTTAAGTTCAGAGTGAATCGAACCGTTAGAGACACACGAGAGAAAGAGTTTTCTGCCCATTAGAGCATTAAATGCTGATGAAACAAGATATCAAAACTGTGGTAAATCTTGACAATAAATGCTACTGCTGCTGTAGGATATAGAGAAGGTATGGAGATATTAGAGATAGGGAAAGTGATGAAGATATCTCTCTAAACATATACCCAACGGATATATAATCCAGCTGTAAAAATAAAACAATTTAGGACTACAAAGTACAATTAACAACATGATAGTGACATGAACATGCCACTTGTATGAAAGAAGTTAATGTAAAGAGTGAGAAGTGAACCAAGTGAAGTACAACCCATGTGGAGCTATTACCTAGACATCACAAAACTGAAAATATAAAGTCCAGAGTAATCTGAACTAAACCAGACTTATGACAGAATTAATCTCAGATTAATCTGTATTGGGCAAAGATGGTAGAATTAGGTTTAGTGGTAGGATGAGGTGGTAGAATGGTGATTCTACCTAAAAACTAATAGAAAGATCTTACTATGTGCCAAATATAAATGATAATAAAATTACTATATGATTACTCACATAGCTTCTATTGATGGAATATGTAGCTCAATATATCTTTGGCTCCTTCTTGCTCTTCATAGCTTGATGTATCTTGTAAATAGCTTGATCTTGTCGTGCTTGGTATGTTTTACTCCTAATAGCTCTTTATTAGCTTGAATATGAAATTTTGGAGCTTCACATAATTTCTTCTATCCTCCATATGTATATGACATTGGTAGCTCAAATCCATCCATCCTTCATGTGTATATGACATTGGTAGCTCAAATTTATCCATCCTCCAAGTTAAGTCTTATCCTAAAATAAGATAACACTACTAATCCAATTTATTAGTAGTTTAATTTATAGGTTAATTATAACATCAAAATCATAGGAATTACAATCTCCCCCTTTTTGATGATGACAATCTATAAATTTGATGGGAAAGATAATAACATCGTAAATAGGAAAATTTATTTTTACCTTTGAAGCTCCTCCTATTTACCTGCCAATGTGCTAAGAGTGATTAGAGGGCAATGCTCCCCCTGTTAAATTCAATTCATGGCAAAAAATATTTTACTTTTTGTGAATATGGTCAATCTCTCAAATATAACATGCACTTTTTGTAGATGGGTAATCCTTCATGATTCCCAAACAATATCTGAACTTATCAGTAAGAGATAATATCTGTAATTATTAGTTTGTATTGATAAGTACATGTGACTATATATGTGTACATGTTTGTGACTAAAATATGAACAAATTTTGGCCTTTGATATGAACATATGCAAATATGTGTATCAAAAGAACAACAATCTGCATATTATTGATCGGTCACTAATATTGCACATTCATTATCATATTCTCATACTTATTATAAAATAAACTCTGCTTTTTCCTAATTATTGTTTAATTTATTTGCAGACCCATTCCTAAAGGAGAGGGAAGAGAAATGAGCCCAAAAGCCCATCAAATTCTGATTTAAATCAGAATTAATTCGAAGTTAGTAAATCAGAGCGGATCAGGTCAATTCAGATCGGTTGAAAACAAGTTAGAACAAATCCCTACAAATCATTCGGTTAAGCCAAAGATCAAAGGCCATTTCGTCAAAATTTTGGACTTAAATCGCAAATCCAGCTGAAGATAAAAGCAAATCGAGAAGCCGGGGAGTACCACCAACAGGGTGTGGCCACCTAGCCACACCCTGGCTGCGTTTTTGCGGCTTTGTTAAGGGAGTTAGGGGGAGCGTTTTCTCCCCCTATCTTTGTACACTCTCTTACGTTGGGTTTTGCCTATAAATACTGGGATTTTCAGAGACCAAGAAGGAACGACCAAGCAGAGATGGAATTTAGTCCACTTTTTCATTCTTTTAGTGTAGGTTTTTGTTTTTCTTTTTATGTAATTTTTAGTTTTCATTTATGTAATTCAGAGGAGATCAGAGTTTCATAGGAGAATGAGAATGAAGCTTGTGCTGAGAGTGACACTGGTGTAAGTTGTTCTTCTTTTCTCTTATTGTTATAAAATCGAATCTATAGTTACCTTTTTATGTACTTTATTTTTGTGTTCTTCTTCTTCTTTTCTACTTCTCTCTTTCTTTTTCCAATTACTATCCAAGTGAGTCTTATAGCAACGAAAGATCCTTGCCTTTGCGAGTGCCACCGATAGCTCATGACGATAGATTTTAGTCTCAGTCTGTACCATTTCATGCTTGTTTTGTCTTGATGATGTAATGTGGAAGAGACGAGAATCAACTCTTATGGGCTATGCACTGATTGGCTCCACTTCAAGGTAACATCGTCGCCAAAGATTCAAGGTAAGCTTTTGGTCAAAGGAGGTAAGTAATTATTTTTAATTTCTTTCTTATAAGTTTTAGTGTAAATTACCAACACCAAAATCTTCCAAATCTCTTTCACTTTTTTTCAACTTCTTTGTACATATCCACTTCCATTTTCTCCACCTTCTCTATCTATCACTTTCTTCTTAACTTAACTATAACTCTTTTTCATTTTCCTTTTAAAGAACTTAAAGAAGATCTTTAACCATTCTTTGTAGCATAAAAGAGAACTTACTAAAAAGCTTCCATCGCTAGTCCCTCCTTGTGGATCACGACCCGCATAGCCACTTGCTATCGCGGTAGAATTGAGTACTTGAACATCCTATTCTTAAGTTCTTAAATTCTGTATTTCTGTGTGCAGGTTAAACATCAATCAAATTTTAGCGCCGTTGCGGGGAGGGACGGCAAGTAACTCTCTTTAAAGTTTACATTTTTGGTTAACCTTCTTCTTTGTTTTTGGAATACAGATTTAACAAGAAGGAATTTTTGCTGCAGTGGACATATAAGTGGCCCTTGACTTTGCTAAAAAACCAGAGCCCAGAAGCCCTCAGATTTGCCACATTCCTGTGGCAATCTGAGTGAACTACTAACCTGTATCTTCTGCAGGTTGGCTGAATTGTATAGTTTAATTTTTGTAACATTTATTTTCTTATTTGACTCACTGTATATACATTTCTAACACAAAAGTAAAAAGTTAATTGTAAATGATAAAATGATTTAGACTTTGCATTTAGGCACGTGTCTATTTCATTACATTTTCTATTTACTGTTGAAGAGTGCTGGAGCCAAGGTATGTGTGCATAGCATTTAGTATAACGTTCATTCTTGTATGAAATGTTGCTTGAGTGTTACTTTTTTCTATATACTTGTACACTGTACTAAATTGATTTAAGGGCTTGTCCTATAAACAAGATAAGGTGGGGAAGTCATTATCCATCCTTAGCCCACAAACAATCTCCTCATTCACTAACCCAAGCCTAACTAAAACTGAATAGACCACACTAGGGACATCTCGGACTCAAATAGGAGACTGACCTAAGGGGGAAGTTGATTTGAATCTGACTCTTGTCAAATCAGTGACTAAGGTTGGGGATTGAGGGACAAAACCCCGAAGGCTGGTGGTTTGGCTTAATTATGCCCGTCGCTTCTGCGCGGATACCTCCCACCAATCTTGCCCCTACCTGGCCGATCAACTTGTGGTCAGATTCAGCAATATACCCCCCGTGGATGTCTAACCTGTTAGGAGTCGTCTAGGTCTAAGGTCTACCCTAACTTAGTTTAGAAATTTTTTCTTTTTATTTGTTTGCTTATTTGTTTTTTTTTCTTTGTTTGTGTTTAACATTTATTGTGTGATATGGCTTATAACAATAATTTTTTCAATTTTAATGGTAATCCATATTACACCCCAACCTCTTTTTCCCTGGCATATCATAACTTTAACCAACCTAGTGTGCCAGATTGGTCTTATTCGAATCAATATAACTCATGCCCCCAATCTTATAACCATAATTTTCAGAATAATTTCAACTCTTCACAGAGTCAATTGGGATTCACCTCCCCTGAGTCCAATTTTCAACCAACTTGTCCTCCTTATCCACCTTGTCCACAATATTTTCAAGATTCATACTCAGTTCCACTAGTTCAAACTAGAAAACCATCAATCTTGAAAATGAGTACGCGTGAGTCCAAGCAACAATCACAAAATCTGACGGACTCACAATTTCATCACAACTTCCAAAACAACAATTCATCTTTTCAAGTCCAATCACAACAAAACGATGAACCAATCAACTATGAAAAGATGCTTGAAGCCATGACTCAGGCTCAAATCGCTCGTAATCATGACATAGATATGATGGTTCAAACTCTCCGTTCTCATCGTTTGACAATTTCTGATGTCACTAGCCATTCTGTTAGAGCCGAAGAATCATGTTGTTTTGAAAAACAAGATTTCATTTCAGCACAACCCGTTTGAACTTGCCTAAACTCTAAATTTTAAAAATGACATTGACAGTTTGGCAAGTTATCCCTTTCCTGAAATTGAACTTGAGAATGAATATGATCTTGAACCTCAACTTGGTGATTCCATTATACTTCCTGATTCAATAATGACTCCGGTGTCCTCACCTGATTTCAATCTTTTTCCCAAGTCAACATTGGATCTTGTGCTAATTCATCATGAAATTGAATCATCAATCTTTTATGATCATCATATTGAACTTGATCAATTTCATGCTTTTGAAAGTCCCATTGACAAATTGACAAGTTTTCATTTTTATGAAATTGAACTCAATGAGAAATGTGACCTAGATTATCAAATCTGTGATCCAGTTCAAATTCTCGAATCAATATTGACTCCTGTTTTGTTACCCGACTTGAGTAATATTTTAGAGCCAGTTTTGATTGCCACACCTGTCCTTCTTGAACTTGAATCACCAATATTAAGTCACATTCCATTGTGGGGAAATGAATTTGGACTTGAGTTTCAACTTCTTGATTTGGACCCACTTCCTGAACCGATCTCGACTCCTGAACCTTTACTTGACTTAAGTCATTTTCCTAAGTCGGTATTAGTTCCCGTACTTTTTAAGTCCAAGTCAATCATTCCATCTTTTCACACTCCATTTTGGGACAAGGCGGTTGACAAAATTGACTCCGAAATTAATTATGAAATTTGGAAATTAGATGGGGTTAACTTTTTAATAAAAACCATTCATATATACATCATTTTAGTGGGTTATATAATAGAGATTTCTGGTAGGTTCCTCCGAACTACACGAAAATTCGATTGGGCCGCATTTCGTGGACCAATCAGACCACCACCGGAACCACCACCTTAAGGTAATATTTTTCTTCCCTTTCTTCTTTTTCATGCATCTATGCATTAATTCATACATTGAGGACAATGCATGAGATAGGTGTGGGGGGAGGTCTAACATAACTTAAGTTTTTCTTTTCATAAAAAAATAAAAGATAAAAAATTTATTAACATTTTCTTTACTTTTAAAAACTTTTTGAAAATAGAAACAATATTTTGACATATTTTTTGTAAGCAATTAAGTCAATTTTAAGGAATAGGAGAATCATAATTAGGATTTCTTATACTTGGTCAAAATAAGATTATTTGTTTGATTTCTAAGAATAGAAGAAAGTTTGTAAAAGTAATTTAGTCTTGATCTTTACCTTGAAGAAATATGCACACCTTATACACTTATACACTTAGGGTTAAAAAACAAAGATTCTTATGCCTTATAAAATATATATATATATATATATATATATATATATATATATATATATCTATGAAAGATGAACAAATCTAATTATTGATTAGCTAGGTGCTTTGGCCTAAGTAAGCCTTGGTATTTATGTGAAAGATGATTAGATAAGTTTGAGAAAAAATATATATATATAAAAATCCTCTGATTAAGCTGGGTATTTGTGCTTAATATAGCATATGTATTCACGCCTAAAAGCGGTTCACATAATAAAATTCTTAGTTTTGTGGCCTTGTCTGCTCGAGTCCTTAAGTCCTCGGGGTGTTTTCCACCCGGTGCCCTTAAGACTGTTTGGTTTGGGAGTCACTGATTAACGGCTTGTTACATGGGCAGATTAGAAAGCCTAATAGAATTAAGGAATAATACCACCCAAAAAATATTAAGAAAATATAATAAAAAAATAAATAAGGCATAAGAGTTAGAGTTAAAGAACTCTTAGTCAAAATTTTCACGGTCACAAGGTGCATATGACTTAGGGTAAAGTAATAGACTAGAAGAGAAGTACAATTTGACTCCTTACTTTGATTCATAACAAATTTTTGAATAGAGACTAAGTTTAGGAATGAAAAATTCGGTTTTCTTATAACTTATAGATTACTTAAAACTTACAATAATATTTCAAATATTTTTCTTTCAAAATGTGTTTTCAAAATACTAACATTTTTCTCTTTTTACGGATTTTGTGGTGTAATCCACTAAAAACCCTCACGAGACAAAACTCGTCCTCTAAGGGAAACTTAGAGGTTTAACGGCTTGTTGCACAGGCTCAGTGCAATCGCGTGACCTGCGAAAGTGGTCTAATAATTTTTTGTTTAGTTGTTTTGCTTGAGGATGAGCAAAAGATAGGTATGGGGGTGTGATCGGCCGCTAATATTGCATATTCATTATCATATTCTCATACTTAATATAAAATAAACTCTTCTTTTTCCTAATTATTGTTTAATTTATTTGCATGCCCATTCCTAAAGGAGAGGGAAGAGGAATGAGCCCAAAAGCCCATCAAATTCTAATTTAAATCAGAATTAATTCGAAGTCAATAAATCAGGGCAGATCAGGTCAGTTCAGATCGGTTGAAAACAAGTTAGAACAAATCCCTACAAATCAATCAGTTGAAGCTAAAGATCAAAGGCCATTTCGTCAAAATCTCAGACTTAAACTGCAAATCTAGCTGAAGATAAAAGCAAATCGAGAAGCTGGGGAGTACCACCAACATGGTGTGGCCACCTGGCCACACCCTGGCCGCGAAAACGCGACCAAAGCCGCATTTTCGTGGCTTTGTTAAGGAGTTAGGGGAGCATTTGCTCCCCCTATCTTTGTACACTCTCCTACGTTGGGTTTTGCCTATAAATACTAGGATTTTCAGAGACCAGGAAGGAACGACTAAGCAGAGCTAGAATTTAGTCCACTTTTTCATTCTTTTTAGTGTAGGTTTTTGTTTTTCTTTTTATGTAATTTTCAGTTTTCATTTATGTAATTCAGAGGAGATCAGAGTTTCATAGGAGAATGAGAATGAAGCTTGTGCTGAGAGTGACACCGGTGTAAGTTGTTCTTCTTTTCTCTTATTGTTATAAAATCGAATTTATAGTTACCTTTTTTATGTACTTTGTTTTTGTGTTCTTCTTCTTCTTTTCTACTTCTCTCTTTCTTGTTCCAATTGCTATCCAAGTGAGTCTTATAGCATCGAAAGAGCCTTGCCTTTACGAGTGCCACCGATAGCTGATGACGATGGATTTTAGTCTTAGTCTGTATCATTTCATGCTTGTTTTGTCTTGATGATGTAATTTGGAAGAGAGGAGAATCAACTCTTATGGGCCATGCGCTGATTGGCTCCACTTCAAGGTAACATCGTCGCCAAAGATGCAAGTAAGCTTTTGGTCAAAGGAGGTAAGTAATTATTTTTAATTTCTTTCTTATAACTTTTAGTATAAATTACCAACACCAAAATCTTCCAAATCTCTTTCACTTTTTTTCAACTTCTTTGTACATATTCACTTCCATTTTCTCCACCTTCTCTATCTATCACTTTCTTCCTAACTTAACTATAACTCTTTTTCATTTTCCTTTTAAAGAACTTAAAGAAGATCTTTAACCATTCTTTATAGCATAAAAGAGAACTTACTAAAAAGCTTCCATCGCTAGTCCCTCCTTGTGGATCACGACCCGCATAGCCACTTGCTATCGCGGTAGAATTGAGTACTTGTACATCCTATTCTTAAGTTCTTAAATTCTGTATTTCTGTGTGCAGGTTAAACATCAATCAATTATTACAATCAATAGGCTCAAGTCTGATATCCTGCAGTATGTCTGCAGTGTGTTATCCAACAACCAAGTCAAAATACTTAATACTTCTCCCTTTCGCCATCAGTAAAAATCAAGAGGAAAGCACACATGGATAAGTTACCACAGGCATAGCATATATGATAGTAATGTAAGAGCAGTTAAAAAAACAAGATTGTATGATAGTTATTACAGGCCAAAGTATCAGTCAAGAGATAAAATCACATTAGGTCTTTTTGGAAGAGGACCTAGTTATAGGCCTCTTTCCTTTACCTGAACTGTCCTCCCCATAATCAGAGTTATCATCAAATTAGTCATAATCATAAGAAGAAGTATCAGAACTGGGAGAGTTACCTCTCTCAGGGTACTTATAGCCCAGCTTCTTGAGGAATCTGTTAAGATTCCATTTGACTTCAGATAGATCAGCTTGAACAGTCCTTCTGAAATGGTTGAATTTATCCTTCAACCCATTGATTTCCTTCCTCAATTTGATGTATTCTCTCTTGTTTGCTCTTCTGCTAATTCTCTCCTCAGAATTAGAGCTAATAGGGGTAATATTTTCTTCCTTGATATCTTCTTTTTTCTCTTCCCATCTGGTATTTTCCTATGGTGAGTTTTCTTGAACTTACCCTCTTCCTCTGCGTTGGATTCACCATTCATGATTTTATAAAAATTATTTCTGAGAAGAAACATTCTGTTGATGGAAGCAGGCCCAAAACCTTTTTTTCCCACTGATAGAGTTTCAGTCCTAAGCTTAGTTCCAAAGTGTGTAAACACTTTTGTTAGCAAACAAGAAAATCTGAGTTATTCACGACGCATAATCATAATGCTCAAGATAAAATAAGGTAGATTGAAGTTAGTCAATGTAAGCATAGCATACAGAACAGTAAATAGTTAATTTTTTGACATGAAGATGTCCTCCTTAAGGGAGAAAATTGAACTGCGCTATCTTAGCTAACACATGAGCCCAGGGGTTGAGACAGTTGATAGGAAATGAGTTTTCATTTCTGAAAACTGCATCAATTCTTACTCCAAATAGCATGGTCAAAATTTTAGATTTACTCCAACCAAAGGAGGAGAAAGACTTACCGAAAATGCATGGTCCTGAGGGAGTAATTCCCAAAATTTCTTCCAATTTTTCTTCACTCAAAGTGATCATGGTCCCCTGCACCAGTGAGAACACGGTGAAAGAATCCATTTTGATTCTCTTGTTGGTATAGAACATCGCCACCAGATTATGAATATAGGGAATTTTCTCACATGCAAATTCTCTGAGATGAATAAAATTGAAACATTCATCAAGTTGATAATCCGAAATTGAGTTGAAATCAACGTACCTTTCCATAATACAAGGCCAATAGTGGAATTCTTTGTAGAATATTTTTACATCTTCACAAATTAGATCAATCATTTCTTCATTTGTGAGATCTTTGCCAAAACTTTTCTTATTTTTTTCTTCCTCCCCCCACTCGGTCGACCGGTCTGGTCGACCGACTCCTGGTCCGGTCGACCGCCAGTGTAGTCTGGCTGATTAAAAACCTTGTTATTTTAACTCCAATAAAATCCCATAAATTCATATAAAATCTACAAAAATAGATTCATTGAAATACTTTGATGTACAAACGTATTTGATCAAAATTCAACACATATTATAAACATTTTGAACCATTTTTGTAATATAGAAATTTTGCCTTAAACAAAAATCTGTATTTTTCAATAATAATCTTCAAATTGAAAAACGATTTTTCCAAAACTTCTCTAAATACAAAATAAGATATTTTAAACACTTTTTAAGATTAATGTGTATGGATATGATCCACTACACATATAAGATGAAATATCTATGGAAAACAGCCCAAGGGAATCCCATTTTATAGGATCCCAAAAACTAGCCGTTGTAGGCCAACTCAGCAGAAAGTCTACTGTCGGCGACCGGCCGGTCGACCGACCAACGGTCACATTTCTGACCATTGCAGCCTGCCGATCGACCGCCTGATCGACCATGCACTGGGATTGACCTACCGGTCGACCGGGGCCAAATCCAGAGAGCAGAGCTCTCTGAACGGTCGACCGGGTCGGTTGACCGGCCCACCAGCCAAAATACCTGTGCACGTTTGTGCACATCGGTCGACCGACTCCTGGTCCGGTCGACCGTCTGGTCGACCGCCAGTGTAGTCTGGCTGATTAAAAACCTTGTTATTTTTACTCCAATAAAATCCCATAAATTCATATAAAATCTACAAAAATAGGTTCATTGAAATACTTTGATGTACAAACATATTTGATCAAAATTCAACACATCTTATAAATATTTTGACCCATTTTTGTAATATAGAAATTTTGCCTTAAACGAAAATCTGTATTCTTTAAAAACAATCTCCAAATTGAAAAACGATTTTTCTAAAACTTCTCTAAATACAAAAACAAGATATTTTAAACAGTTTTGAAGATTAATGTGTATGGATATGATCCACTACACATATGAGATGAAATATCTATGTTTTTGACAATAAGCTCTAAAATAAGTTTTTATAAATCCAAAACTTAAACTATTTTGTGAAAACACATATAAATTTTTTGTGTGTGTATGTATATGAACTTGAGCATTCCACAACTAATCTATCCTTTATATTTTATCTAAAATAAAATCTTAACACTTACAAACATGACACAAGTCTTCTTGAAAATCTTCTTCTCTTTTTTGACTTGGTCCAAACCTTGATCCAATGAGTTAGACTCCTCTTGAGTACTTGATACGATCTTGATGCGCGAGCTCTTAATCAACACGTTCTAGATTCAAAACTTGGCTTCAAATCTTTTGTTGGAGCTAAACACCTACTAAGATCATGATCAAATATCAGAAACTAAATAAGTAAAATATCATTAGTATTATAACTACATGAGTTAATCATCATCAAAACTAGAGTGATGGAAAGGCCCAACAACCTCCCCCTTTTTGATGATGACAAAACTCATAGAGTTATATATGCATGGATTAAAGATAAGCTTCATAGAAGCTCCCCCTTAACTCATGCATAATAATAAACAAATAAAGTAATTCAATAAAGTGCATAAACACAAACATATATGCATAAATAATGAAATAAACTCACCAAATTCTTCTTCCCCTTTTTGCATAAATAAGGAGAAATAAACACAATAAACATGCATATATAAACTCTCAAAATTCTTCTCCCCCTTTTTGTCAGTTCATCAGCAAAGGGGCAAAAATAAATCAAACAATAAAGATATATATGCGATATACATTCATGAGGAAGAGAGATGTGAAGTTAGCTCCCCCTGCATACATGCATTACATGAAGAAGTGATGACAAGACCCTAACCCACATAAAGCATAATATATAATGTATAAGCGAAGACGTTAAGCTTCCCCTACACACGTGTACTACATAAAGAAGAGATGTCAAGCTCCTCAATTTGAGATACACTCAACATGAATCTATATATAGAGAAGATATTAAGCTCCTCTTGCATATAGGCAAACTCATCATAAGGCATGTCAAAATCTTATTCTAACTCGGGTTTAGAGTTTACCTCAAGGGGCTTATCCCCTTGGACCATGTAGCATATATTGAAAGCATCACTTCCTTCATCCGAGTCACTCCCGGCATAGTATTGCTTTTGTTCACCAAGGGAGACTAGAGTGTTCCATACTGCAAAAGCCAAATCAAAGTTAGTAACCTTAGATAGATATTCATCATTTAGGGTAGATCTTAAAGCATGAAGGGCTTTTGTATTAGCCTCAATGTTTATGCCATTTAAACAATATGAATTTTTAATAGTGACAAAATAAACATGAATACCTAGGGCTTTGAGGTACATTGACATCTTAACCTTCCAAATTTAGATGTTAAGAATATCAAACATGGGAAGTATCATGAAATCCATGTGTGTGTAAACAAATATTGTGATTAGCTAAAAAGTGAATCTTAAACTCAAGGTTGTTAGACCCAAATCAAGAGCACCAAGCTCTGATACCACTTGTAGGTCACCTAGAGGGGGGTGAATAGGTGACTAGCTAATCTAATGATGAATAATGCAGAATTAAAAATTATTTAAGCAAACTAAAAACTATTAAACTAAACACACCAAGTATATCATAAGAGTGTAGCCGAATTCCTGGTGAAGGGCTCTGAACTATCTCCTCAAGATTCCTCTAGATTAAGAGTTGAGGGGCCACTATGACTCTCTTGGTTGAATACAAGTGTGATCAAACAAACCCAAGCATATAACAATTAAACAAAAGAAATATCAAGCATATAAAGATGAAAGCAGTGTAAGCATGCAGGATATGTAAACACAAGTGAGAGATAGAGAAAGAGCAATCGCAAACACGGGAGATTTGTTTCGAGGTTCGAGCACCCTTACTCTACGTCCCCGCCTTCAACACTGTGAAGGATTTCCACTAAAAATGATCCACCGGATCACTTGGTGTCGCAACACTTACAAGGAGTTCACACTAGAACTCTTGGACTCATTAGTCCCTCTTCCCACAAGAACAACACACGCAAGCACACTAGCTTGCTGAGGCCGCACCTCTACACCGAGCTCCCACAAGAACTCGAAACAACACGAACCCGCAAGTTCGTCTCCTAAAATACGAGATGAACACTTTGGTGATCTCAACACTTTGATCACCTAAAAACACTCACAATAGATCTCCTATAGGATTGATATAGCAATGCATAGCTCATGTATGTGTGAGAAAAACTAGGATAAATTTGTAGTGAAAAACTACAGAAATCTCTTTTTAAAATCACTCCTGAAAACTCTCCTTTTGATATGGAAGTATTTGAAATCACCTAGAAGGTGGTGAATAGGTTACTAGCTAATCTAATGATGAATTAATGCGAAATTAAAACTATTTATGCAAACTAAAATTCTTATGCTAAACACACAAAGTATAATACAAGAGTGTAGCCGAATTCCCGATGAAGGGCTCTGGACTATCTGAGATTCCTTTAGATAAGAGTTGAGGTGCCGCTATGGCTCTCTTGGTTGAATACAAGTGTAAGCAAACAAACCCAAGCATATACCAATTTGAGCACAAGTATTTATCAAGCATATAAATATGAAAGCAATATAAGCAAGCAAGATATAAACACAAGTGAGAGATAGAGAGAGCAATCGTAAACACGGGAGATTTGTTTCGAGGTTCGAGCACCCTTGCTCTACGTCCCCGCCTTCAACACTATGAAGAATTTCCACTTTAACGATCCCACCGGATCACTCGGTGTCGTAACACCTACAACGAGTTCACACTAGAACTCCTTGGACTCACTAGTCCCTCTCTTATTCCCGCAAGAACTTCACACTGCAAGAACACTAGCTTGCCGAGGCCACACCTCTACACCGAGCTCTCACTAGAACTCGAAACAATACGAACCCGCAAGTCCGCCTCCTCAAATACAAAGTAGAACACTTTGGTGATCACAACACTTTGATCACCTAAAACAACTCTCACAACTACTCTCCTATAGGATGGATATAGCAATGGAAAGCTCAAGTATGTGTGAGAAAAACTAGGATTGATTTGGTGGTGAAAAACTCAAAGAATCACTTTTGAAAACACTCTTGATAAATTCTCCTTTTGATTTGAAAATATTGGCTCTAAAACATGTGGAGAAAATCACTGAGATAGGTAGGAAAAACTAGCCCAAAAATTCTCTTAAAATCTTGTGGAAAACTGTCCAAGGGAAGCCCCTTTTATAGGCTCCCAAAATGTTGTTGTTGGAAGCCAACTCAGCAGGTCTGCCTGCTGTCGATCGACCGCTCGGTCGACCGCCAATGGTTCTGACCGCTGGGAAAAGCGGTCGACCGGCCGATCGACCGTAAACTGGCAAACGACCTAGCGGTCGACCGCCCGGTCAACCGAGACCATTACAGAGAGCAGAGACTCTCTGTCGGTCGACCGTGCGGTCAACCAGCCCTTGTTGTGCACGTTTGTGTACATCGGTCGACTGACTTCAGGCTCCGTCGACCGTCCGGTCGACCGGCAGAAGGCCAGTCCAACATGTTTTAGGGATTAAAAACTTGTCTTTTTACCTTCAATAAAATCCCATAAATTCTCATAAATTCTACAAAAATAAGTTCAGTAATATACTTTGATATACAAACATGTTTGATTAAAAATCAGAACATATTACAAACATTTTGAACTATTTTGTAATATAGAAGTATTGCCTTAAATAAAAACCTGTATTTTTCAAAATGATTTTTTTCAAATTGAAAAACGATTTTTCCAAACTCCTCTAAATACAAAAACAAGATATTTCAAACACTTTTGAAGCTTAGTGTGTATGGATATGATCCACTACACATATATGATGAAATATCTATGTTTTTGACAATATGCTCTAAAATAAGTTTTGATAAAACATATGTATATTTTGAATCTTAAAAACCAAACCGGTATTTTCAAAATGAAAACTCTTTTATAAAAACACATCTAAATCTTGTTTGTGAGTGTATATGAAACTTGAGCAATCCACCAACTAATCTATCTTTTACAGTTTATCTAAAAATAAAATCTTGACACTTACAAATATGACACAAGTCTTCTTGAAAATCTTTTCTTGAAGGTCTTCTTCTCCTTCTTGACTTGGTCCAAGCCTTGATCTAATGAGCTAAACTCCTCTTGAGTACTTATGCAATCTTGATGCGCGAGCTCTTGAATAAACACGTGCTAGCTCCAAAACTTTGACTTTAAATCTTTTGTTGAAGCTAAACACCAACTAAGATCTTGATCAAATATCGACACTAATAAAATACAAGATCATTAGTACTATAACTACATGAGTTAATCATCATCAAAGTTAGAGTGATGGGTCTTTGGGCCAACAATCTCCCCCTTTTTGATGATGAAAAAACTCATGGAGTTATATATGCATGGATTAAAGTTAAGCTTCATAGAAGCTCCCCCTTAACTCATGCATAACAATAAACAATTAGATATTCAATGAAGTACATAAAACTAAACAAATATAAATGCATAAACAAGGTGAGAGAAACATGCATATCAAAAACCTTCTCCCCCTTTTTGCATAAACTTTCAAATCCTTCTCCTCAATATATGCATATATAAACTCAAAATCATTCTCTCCCTTTTTGTCAATCATCAACAAAGGGGTGAAAAATAAATCAAACAATAAAGAGATATATGCGATATATATTCATGAAGAGGAAGACGATAAGTTAGCTTCCCTGCATACATGCATTATATAAAGAAGGGATGACAAAACCCTAACTCACATAAAATATAATATACAATGCCTAAGTGAAGATTTTAAGCTCCCCCTACACACGTGTACCACATAAAGAAAAGATGTCAAGCTCCTCAATACAAGATATACTCAACATGAATCTATATATAGAAGAGATGTTAAGCTCTCCTTGCATATAGACAATACATATCAAAACATTTTTAACACAAATTTTGATAATACTTAAAGTAATAAAACAAATTTTGAGATACCATTTATAAATAAACAAAATTTTAAGGTATCACAAGATTTTTGATACCATTTGAAATTGAAAATTTTTGATACCAATTGAAATTGAAACATTTATAAATTTTGATACTAATGAAAGTGAAATAGTTTATATTTTGATACCAATTGAAATATAAGGTAAATTTTGATACCAAATAAAATGTAAAATATTTTGATACCAATATTGAAATTGAAACCAATTGAAATCGAAACATATTGATACCAATTAAAGTATATTGTAAATTTTGATAACCAATTTAAAATAATGCATAAGCTTATTAAAATACCAATTGAGATACCAATTGAAATCAAGATTTAAGTCAAGCTTAGCATAAACATAATTTGTGCTCTAACCATGTAAATATATTGTAAATCAAGCACAATCAAATTATATATATGTATGAAAATGAAAATATCAATTGAAATTGATTATTTGAAATTTGAAGCATACATATATAGAAAACAAAAAATGAGTATATAAAAAAATATCAATTGTGATACCAATTGAAAATATGATGAGGATCAAGTGTATAACTCATAATTATCCACCCTTTTATGCACATGATAAAAGTTATTTAATTGAGCATACATGGCATGGTCGCCCATCCATCCGCCCTATAAAAGGGTAGAAGTTTTTAAAAATAGATTTGAAAATAGTTGTATTTGAAAAACACTACTAAATGAAGAATAAATAACTAGTTAAAGTAA